>CM040766.1:912086-1227086 GCA_022829085.1 Abramis brama
CTGTTTTGAGTGAACTGACCCAAGTGAACCGTCTCGAGTGAACTGTTCCAGTGCACTGTTTCCAGTGAATTCTGTTCTCAGTGATATGCTTTGAGTTTCTTTTGTTTGCCTTTTCTTGTTTATTTCTTTAATTGATTTATTTTTGAATTTGTATGTTCATTTTGGCATATCACTGTTTGATAATGTCTTTTTTTCTCTTGTTTGTTAGCAGGGCCTGGGCACCCGGGGGCAGACGAGTGACCAATTAGGTGGTGGCGCCCTCACTGTGTGTTGTGGTCTTCTCTGACATGAGTCGTTGAGTGTGTGTTAGTGTGTGTGTGCACTGTGACTAGAGTAATTTTCATAAGGGTGATATCTTGAGACTGCCCCTGTGGGTAAGCCCAGGTTCCTCTGCTGCCAACGATAGAATTAAGCAAATAGATGAGAGTGATTGCTGGTCAACGCCTTTTATAATCATTATGTCTTTTAATAATTAATTAAATCTTTTTTCATTACCTATGTCTCTGATTCCAACAGTGATTAGAACCTGTGTGTGCCAGTAGTTTAGAGGTTGTGTTAAATTCTTGGGGCGAAATTCCCCAGGTGGCGTAGTCGGAAATAATAATCTAAAATTGAGGGTGTGTATAATTTGTTGCTCTGCCCAACTCCACATATAATAGAGTTGCCCCCACACTAGCGCTTCGCTACACTATGTTAAGGGAACAGGTGGAACCAATATAATATGGAGCATGAGTTTTCCCCTGCTGAAAGTTACAAACCATTTTTCCTTAATCAGTGATGTGGGGAAGGGTGCAGAACCTAGATCTAGTGTTTTGCACTTTTTTTAGTGGTAGAGGCAGAGGATGGTGAGGCAACTCCAGTAAAAACACGGGCTCTGAGGTCTTGCGCCCCGTAATCTCTACACGTCCAGCTTCAGAGGCCATACTGGAACTTGTGCACTGCTCATGTAAAAAAAACAAACTAATTGTATTACGGCTAAATGCACATGTAATCAACATGTAATTTGATTAAATCAAATATGTAATCGCATGATGCTAGCTACTTCTAGATAGCTAGCTGAAACTACCCAACTTAAACCTTGTGTGGTGTTCATATTTTTGTTATTCAGCCAGTGTTCGTGGGTCTCGTGGACCCACTGCATGTTTGGGTTTTTAATTCAACACAATCAAAACTTTTATGTTAAAATACTCAACAGATGTTTACTTCATCACAATTATATGGTTAATATTTTCTCTTTACCTTTGTTAGATCACATTAAAGAATTGCAACCCTGTGCGGGAATGGCAGGGGTAGAAACACAAAACTCACTCTTGCACTCACACTTGCACACAAACACTCACTCAGATATGTGGTTTACGGGGACTCTCCATAGGTGTAATGGTTTTTCTATTGTACAACCTGTATAATCTATCCCTCTACACTAACCCTACCCCTAAACCTACCAATCACAGAAAACTTTTGGCATTTTTTGAATTTCAAAAAACACCATTTAGTATGTTTTTTAAGCCGGACACAGATGTCCTCATAAACCATGTTTACGTTGTAATACCCATGTCATTATACACATTTGTGTCCTAAACCATATGCAAGAACACACACACACACACACACACACACACACACACACACACAATATAACAGTAAAAAAGAGTTTGAAAAAATAATTAATCCTTTCATTTTTCTCTTGATAAAAAATGAAAACAGGTCCTACAGACCTGCCATACAAGGGTTAAACCGACACTAACAAGACACTTACATACGTTTGAACAACACAGTGTACAAAACAAACATTTTATATAGATATCATATTCTAATTAAATTAATACTTACAATCACAGAAAGAATTTCCTTGCCGGTGGTCAATGTGCTGCCGCTGCAGCTGCTGCTTGTGTCCGATAGCTGAATCATACATGTAACAGCTGTTCTAAATAAGCTACATCTGATTGGTTAACAATAATCCTATGTCAGTATCTTGCCGCACTATTTGCCTGCATATTACGGGTCGTGCAATATGATTTCGGGAGAAAATGTGCAATAAATGGGAGTGGCAACACTTTTCATATCGTTGAGAATAAAACAACCGTCCCAACTTTACAAATTCAGATTCTCCCTCCATGGGGATCATCCATTTCGAAAAGTAAAGCAGATACGGACCCTCGGCCCACCGTCTAACGATTGCGGATTAGAACCCAGAATTGTTGGCAAACGCTTGGCAAAAGTTTTACCACTGGACCATTTTTATATATGCTTAAAACAGTCAGATCTATGTATATATTTACGTGAATATACACCTCTAACAACATATATTAGACCTCATTAAACGACAAATTAAACCCAATATACTATTTAAATCGATTGCTGGACATCGTAATGTTATAGTACATACAACTGATTTATGACTTTGCATACAACAGCGGTCTTTCCAATCGGCTTTGTCCGTGACTCTGGAGGACTTGGAGTTAAGCTTTTCTTTGAGAAAAGAACAAAGAACGGCACTTAAGTCATTCTTAAAACAGAAGATGTGTTCGTAATTTTGCCGGCCAGATACGGCAAAAGTTTAATCTATCATCAACTAGCTCCGCTGTTGGGAAAATGCTCTGGTTGGTTGTAGCACTGTCCTATTGCATGCAGAGGGAATTTGAAAGACAGCCGTTTATCCCGGCCCTTACAATGGTGAGTTGCCAGACCTAACATCTTGATGTAGGTCTTGCCAGGCTAGCTATCAACATAATAAAACAGGATAGCATCATGCTAATTCATGCTAGCAACATTCTAAAACATGTTAGCACAATTATAATTCATGCTAACAGCATGCTAAATCATGTTAGCTACATGGTAATTAATGCAAAATCATGGTAGCAACATGGTAATTCACGTTAACAACATGTTAAAACGTTAACAAAATGGTAATTCATGTTAACTGCTTCCAAAGTCATGCTAGTAACATGGTAATTCATGCTAAATCATGGTAGCAACATGGTGAATAATGTTAAATCATGCTAGCTACATGATTAAACATGATATTTTCAATTGCGTTGATAATTAAAAGTATGAATTCAGTTCAATTCAATTCAAATTGAATTGTGTTAACATGTTTTAGCATGGTGTTAGCATTAATTAGTATTATGCTATCATGTTTCATTCAACAATGAAAATTCATGCTAACAGCATGCTAAATCATGTTAGCTACATGGTAATTAATTCTAAATCAGGCTAGCAACATGGTAATTCATGTTAATAACATGTTTAAACATGTTAGCAAAATGTTTAATTGTGTTAGCATCTTAAGTCATGTTAGCAAAATGGCAATTCATGCTAAATAATGCTAGCACCATGTTAAAACATGTTAGCACAATGTTAATTCATGCTAACAGCATGCTAAATCATGTTAGCTACATGGTGATTCCTGCTAAATCATGCTAAAACGGGCTAACAATGTGGTAAATCATGCTAGTAGCGTGGTAAATCATGCTAAACCCATTCAATTCAAACTTTAAGCTTGTCAAAGTTATTTAAAACTTTTTGACAATGCTTTTTCAAGCCCATTTTAAAGTTTGTTTACGAACTTTACTCATGTAGTTCACTATAATGTTGTTTCCTCAATTAAGAACAAATGTGTATGAAACATGATGGTGTGTTGTGTATGAATATTGTGTGTTACTGTCATGTTTTATTCAACTTCTATCAATGAATGATGGAAAATATATAAAAATATTTTTTTATTATTTCTTATTAAAAAATGTGGTTCTTCAGTGGTTCTTATGGGTGATTGAGGTGTTATAAAGCCCTGTATAATTCTTTAAAGGTTCTCTAACTCGCCATAGTTTAGTTGCGGAGAGGATAAAAAAAGACATTAAAATACAGTGTATTTCCTGAAGATAACGTGGTTCTCAACCTTTTGCCCCCAAGGGGATGATGGCAAAGTGATGATATAAACTGTATTATTGTCTCTAATGGTGATGATATAAACAATTTTTTTCTTTAAAAGTGATGATCTGAAACTGTATTATTATTTTCTCTAATGGTGAAGATATAAACTATATTATTATCTCTAATGGTGAAGATATAAACTGTATTATTATCTCTAATGGTGATGATATAAACTGTATTATTATCTCTAATGGTGAAGATATAAACTGTATTATTATCTCTAACGGTGATGATATAAACTGTATTATTATCTCTAATGGTGATGATATGAAACTGTATTATTATTGTATCTTCCAGATCTTCTCCGTGTTGTTCCTGTGTATGTGTTTGGATCAGTCGGTGTTGTTGTCTTGAACGCTGTTGCTCTGATGACTGAACTGATCCTGAAAACAGGCGAGTGAACACTTCAACATCACTTACATTTGTAACGATATTAGCTCAAAGGGGAAATATTAATAATAATCCATAATTACTAATTATGATTAATTATGAATATTTGGGTCATCGGTAATCTATCGGGTAATATTTTGGGTACACGACATCCTTAAGGCAAGAGTTGTCCGTTTTCTTCTTGGTTGGATTTAAGAAAGGCAGTCTGACTCGGCCTGCAGGGGCACAAGGTTAGCAAAATGTAATGTAAATTAACAAATTGGGGACGCATATTGGAGTTTATAGAGCCCAAACACGCCACACATCTGATTTTGGTAAACCATAGTATGTAACAAAGTCTGAAAATCATGAGGTGGGAAAATTAGATACATGTCTACACATTTCTCACGAGGTTATACATAAAATACATATGATTAATAGGGTTTATCTCTCCTTCTCAGCGAGAATTAAGTGAGAGTCCCGTTTTGGTTGTATAATCAAATATATATCAAAGTATATACATAATAGTACACAAGCCAGTAAACCAATCACAAAATGTTCTGGAATGTATGTTAATTTCATGTTAGTCAGTTCATTGCTAAATGAATGCAGGAGAGTTTGTTCTAGTATTGCAGCAGTATGGAGAGAGAATTGTGTCTTTATTACATGCAAGAAAATAAATGATCTGAGAGAGAAAAAAAAGTTTGAGAGAAAGAGTTATCACACTGATAGCAAAAAAGCATTTTATGAGAGAAAAAAAAATATTTGAGAGAAAAAGTTTTCATACCAATAGCAAAAACTAATAATATTTGAGACTAAAAAAAGTTTTGAGAGAAAGTATTTTCTCAGCACAAAAAAAATATAAATTTGAATTTTTTTAAATTATTTCTGAGAAAAAAAATCTCTCTCAAAATACTTTGAAAAAAACTCTCAAATATATATTTTTTGCTATCAGTGTGAAAACATTTTCTCAAAAAAAAAAAAGTGTTTCTCTCAAAACGCTTTTCTTTGCTCTCGATGCAATTTCTTGCTCTCGTGTCAGGATTCTGCTTTGACTGTGAGAATTGTGTCATGGGCGGGGCAACGATCCTATTGGCTAGTCGGGTGAGCATCGTCTTGTCTTGGGAGTCGAACTGAATCATTATACCATTGTTCGGTTCACCGGCATAGATGCCGCCTCTGCCTTAGTAGTTGAGCACGGACACTCCAATGTTTGGGTAAGATGATTCATGGTGATCTTAGATCACGGACGTATTGCCTGCGATAATTAATGCGATATTGCTCAGCTTGTCAGTGAACTACGACTCTGTGTTAATGCCGCTTCATCTGAAAGCAGGAGATGGCGATTTACTACTAATCAAGGAACCGGCTTTACTGACGAGATGCGCATAACAATGTCATCCGATATATCGCCCAGGCCCGGCCCTAGTTCATCATATACAACCTCCTGTACAGTTTTACTCGGACTCAGAATAAACAATTTTGTTTTAAGGTCAATATGATACATTTCCTGTTTGAACCTATAACTTAACTATAACCTAAAATGATTTTTTATTCATGTGTTTAGCATCTGTATCTCAGATGCTATTGAGTACTATTGTTGTGCCTGAACGGTTCATTGAACAATAGTTCATGAACTCGTTCATATTTTGGGTGAACGTGAACTGAAAGTAGCCTACTGTTTTACTGCCTGATGAACGTTATTGTAAGCTCGTTCATGCTGGTGTCTGTGAACGTCACGCTCTCTCAGTTTAACTTCGTTCAACAGAGTGCCAGATTTCTATAGAGCTTTCCAGGCGAAACCCCGGCATAACGGTCCTTGCTCGGTTCCGGGCGACGGGTTTCCGCCAAGAGTTACTATGTGAGTCAGAGTGAGTGCAACAGAGAGTGTGTGTGTGTGTGTGCGCGTGAGTGAGTGAGTGTGTGTGTGTGTGTGCGTGCGTGCATGCGAGAGCAATTGTGTGTGTGCGAGTGAGCGATTGTGTGTGCGCGAGTGAGTGAGCGAGCTACAGTGTGTGTGAGTGTGTGTGCGCGAGTGAGTGAGGGAGCTACAGTGACTGGTGACTGGTCGGAAAGCAACGTGTAGTCTGACATATTTCTTGTCCATCCACGACATGACAAGATTTTTAGGAGTCAAAATCATGTAATCTGACACCGTGACTATCGTAACAGACACAAAATTCTTGTAATCTGAACCAGGCGTATGATCACCGTGAATCATCTTACCCAAACATTGGAGTGTCCGTGCTCAACTAGCAGAGGCGGCATCTATGCCGGTGAACCGAACAATGGTATAATGATTCAGTTCGACTCCCAAGACAAGACGATGCTCACCGGACTGGCCAATAGGATCGTTGCCCCGCCCATGACACAATTCTCACAGTGAAAGCAGAATCCTGACACGAGAGCAAGAAATTGCATCGAGAGCAAAGAAAAGCGTTTTGAGAGAAACACTTTTTTTTTTTAGAGAAAATGTTTTCACACTGATAGCAAAAAATATATATATGAGAGTTTTTTCAAAGTATTTTGAGAGAGTTTTTTTTTTCTCAGAAATAATTTTAAAAAATTCAAATTTATATTTTTTTGTTCTGAGAAAATACTTTCTCTCAAAACTTTTTTTAGTCTCAAATATTATAATTTTTTGCTATTGGTATGAAAACTTTTTCTCTCAAATATTTTTTTTTTCTCTCATAAAATGCTTTTTTGCTATCAGTGTGATAACTTTTTCTCTCAAACTTTTTTTTCTCTCTCAGATCATTTATTTTCTTGCATGTAATAAAGACACAATTCTCTCTCCATACAGCAGAGGCTCTGTCCACATTGCTAAAAGTCATAAAACTCCTCATCTGATCGTTGCCGGGGTAACTGAGATCTTCTTGCCCTGTTTGGGGGCTGGGACACAGATTCCCCGAGTGAGTTCTAAATATCAGTTGTTAAACTATAACAAATATTTGTGTCAGAGTCGTTACACATTATATCTGAGTTTTCTGGTAAAAACACACACATTATAAACTAATACAGCATTTTATCTGAACTGAATGTGTGGTAATATCTCACTGTGAGGCAGAAATTATCCACATTTCAAAGTTATTATTCTCTTTTCATTCACATATATTGATTTGGAGCAATAATAAGCCTTATAATCAGCTGTTCATGCTGTAAATGAAATACTGTGGTTTATTCTCATCCTCAGTTAATGGTGAAGGAGCCGTTGGAGATATGAGGAACATCGTCTTTTCCTCTGAATTCCTTTTCACTTTATTTCTGATGGTTTTACTGGTATTTGAACCCTGTGAGTATAACCTGAACTTAAAGACCATTAAACTAATACATTCACTTCAGGTGTTTTGGTGTCTCTCATATTTCTTTAAGGGATTTTCATTTAAAAATATGAGCACATATGTGACCAATAATCTGTCTTTAGGATGTGTCACATTCAGGGAATAATTGCTGAGTTTTGTGTTGTGATGATTGATGAATCTCACACGTGTGTTTATTGAGTTTGATTGAACTGAGACTCTACAGCTTCAGTTTGATTCACAGTTATAGATTATTGATTATGACTCATACTGACTCATTCTAAACTAAACTAAACTGAATCATCTTCAACACTCACTGAACGCTCTAATAAATTCACTGGATATCTGAAGGTTATTATATTTTTCTTTGTTAAACCAGGACTCATCTATTATACAGTCTGAAGTGTTTTGAATCTGAATAATCCTGTAAATCTCTTTTCCTCCTCCGTCTCTGAACTCAGGGATCAAACCATGTCTGCAGTCATGTCAGGTTAGTATTTCATATTTAATGTCAATTAGATTTGATTAATTCACCAGCGGTTTCACTTCATGTTAAATGTGCACTCAGTGATTTTATGTTCATGTTTCTCAGACTGAAGTCTTCATACAGACACTTGTGAGCAAAGAGAGAAAACGTCTCAGGTTACGACTGTAAAATATGTTCCCTGAGAACACAGAACTAGACACTGCATCATGCGTTGAGGGGAACACCTCAGCATGACTGATGACTGAAAACACTGTATAAACACAACAATCATTTTGGCTGGCGTCAGCCATGACGTCATGCTCTAGCGCGACCAGGATGTATTAAAAGGGTGCCTAGAGAACATGTCATCCACTCCTTCGTCTGAAGGGACTGTACAAGCAGACCGGAGGCATGGCGACAAGACATAGGGCCCTATCTTGCACCCAGCGCAATTGACTTTGTACACCGACGCATGTTTCATTCCTATTTTGCACCCGCGCAAAGCGCGCTTTTCCCTCCACAGAAGCACGTCGCTAAACTAGGGAATGAACTTGCGCTCCCTGGGCGGTTCAGCGCAAAAAAGGAGGCGTGTTCCGGCGCAAACGTTCCCTGGTGCTATTTTACTGTTCCATAAAACAATTGCGCCACTGGCCAGAAAAAACCTAGTCTAAAGTCAGTGGCGCGTTGCGCGTTGTTCATTATGCTATTTTAAGGGCGCATGCTTGACCATAATGTATAGAGTGCACAACGCTCATACACTGTGATTCTCTAATCTACACAGAAGCAGCAGTTTTCATTTTTGCAAATCATATTATTACAAACGATAGATAGATAGATAGATAGATAGATAGATAGATAGATAGATAGATAAATAGATAGACAATTTATTATAAATATAATAATTTATTATAAAAGCATACATCTAGCTTACACATTTACCCACATTATTATATGCCTGTTTAACCGAAGCTAATTTGGGTGTGTTTCTCCCATCCCCAATGTCACTTCTCTGTCTTTTACGGCCGTGACGAGAGCGTTGCTCTCCTCGGCTGTGAACCGCTCTTGACGCGCGCCTGGCAAATCCGCCGTTATAATAGCAATACGCCAAGGAAAAAGTGCGTCTGCTCTTAAAGGGAATGTGAGATGATGCTCTGATTGGTTTATTTCACGTTACGCCCAAACCACACCTATGAATAATGAAGCTACTTCAGACCAACCCCTTTTAGATTTGCGCCCGGCGCAAGAGTCATTTATCCCGCCGGGAAAATAGCAACACCGCCGAGACCCGCCCACAAAGTTACTTGCGCTTTGCGCTTTGACACTTGCGTTTCAGATCGTTAAAATAGGGCCCATAGTGTCTCGTTCCCTGTTCTCAGGGAACAAAGGTTACAGTCGTAACCTGAGACGTTCCCTTTCGAAAGGGAACTCGCACTGCATTAAGCGCTAGGGGAACGATCTACCCACGCTGCCATGCTGAGGGGATGCTTCAGCAATTATGGCTGTTACAAGCACAAACACATTAACTTAAAGTTAAAGCCCCTTACTGCTTACACGTCAGGCTAACAGTAGCACTACTCCCTACGGCCACTGCCCGAGCTCCAGCTCAAAGGCATGGATACCACAGCCGATTTTCAGAGGGGGGTTCCTTTAAGGGAGTACGGTCCAGAGCCTATGGGCCTGGCCTGCTACTTTCGGGGGGACAAAGTCAACCCCCATACCAGGGAGGCTATCATGCGTAATTCTGAAGCCAACAACCTGTTTAGTCCTATGAGAAGCGGAGGCCTCAGCAGGATGACTCAGAGAGCAGAGGAAGCCTGCACACTTACACCAATGTGGTCTCCAGAACTTATTCTCAAAATGTGAAAAGTTCATACTTATTCTGTACTACTATCTGCAAAGCTGTTTGCATGGAAGCCTCAGCAGGATGACTCTTGAAGGAGAGGAGGCCTGACATATGCTATGGTACAGCTACAATGCCTAGGTGCTCTCCTTCCGTGCTCTACTGAGCTGTATATATGGAGGCCTCAGCAGGATGACTCTCAAAGGAGAGGAGGCCTGACACATATTCAGGAAAAGACCTCAGAGCTCAGGGAGCGCCTGGAGCACCTCCTCAGAGAGGGAGGGGCCACTTCTCAAGCTCCACCTGAAATGCTGTTTGCATGGAAGCCTCAGCAGGATGACTCTCGAAGGAGAGGAGGCTGACATATGCTAGAAACAGATCAAAACCCAAAACTGTATAAATGGAGTTAAGAGAGCTAGCTCGACTACCACCAGAGCTCAGGGAGCGAGGGGTCTAACAACTACTCAAGAAATGAGGAAGAACCCCTTCCGTACTCTACCTAGCTGTATATATGGAGGCCTCAGCAGAATGACTCTCGGAGGAGAGGAGGCTTGACACACATATTTAGGAGGACTAGTTCGCCACAATCAAGCTCAGGGAGCGAAGGGCCTGAGGCACCTCCTCAGAGGGGGAGGGGCCACTTCTCAGGCTCTACCTGCAACGTCTGTTGCTAGAAACTCGACCAGAGGTGAGGTACTCTGCATAACGACCCAAGAAAACTAGGGGAGTACCAGGCTTATTCGGCGGCTATCCGTAAGATGGAGCACGTCTAGAATACCCTGCTAACTAGGGGAGTACTACTTCATCCTACTCTAGAGGGGCGACCTGTATCACTGTTCTCAAATTTAGAGATGTATACTGTCTCTGCAGGGATAGGGAGCAGGGGCCTAGCAGAGAGAATCTAAGAAGAGGAGGCCTGCCTTACTTACACCCAAGTGGTCTTAACTACCCCATTAAGATATATACACTCTGTTGAGCTCTAGAGAGCGGAGGCCTCATAGATAACTCTCAGAAGTGAGAGGAAGCTTAACCACGCTTCTGAGTCCACAGGGAGGAACCTGCTACCTGTACTTATCACTACTGCAATACTAGCCGACTTCAGATTGATTTGGAAACAGTCTGTCTACGTTTGTTTTAACCAGAGGAGGCACCTAGTGCCAACTACTCCGCTAACGGCACTGTGGGGATACAGAGAAAGTCCTTGGGTTGGTCACACCACTAAAGCCTGAGGTAGACCATCAGAATAGATAATCATCATCGGTCCGGCTCATGGGCCTGATGTTATGGATAAAAAGGGGGAAAGGAGGGTGTGTACAGGGAAGGCGATTACCTGCCTCTGCCAGGATGCTTGCGTCTGGCCTGGTTATCCACCTCCCTGACACCCTGCCTCTTCCTCCTGGACTCGCGCCACCTCATTGACCTACTCCTGCCAGGAGGAGGGGCACGAGTGGCAACTGAGTCTCACTGTCCCTGTCTACGATCCTCAGAACGATACGGGCCAGGACCCCCGGG
The DNA here is from genome assembly GCA_022829085.1 of Abramis brama. Taxonomy (NCBI): domain Eukaryota; kingdom Metazoa; phylum Chordata; class Actinopteri; order Cypriniformes; family Leuciscidae; genus Abramis; species Abramis brama. Next base: position 923,503 of record CM040766.1, read on the forward strand.
CTGTCTGGGTGCGGGCCTGGACCGGCGCAGTATACAAGATCTGTATGCCGCTGAGCGCACCTTTGCCTCCCTGAACCTTCCAACCACTGCTTCAACGGAGGTCCCGAAAAGCTCAGAGGGTGAAACTGGGGCATCAATGAGAAAAGTCTTCTCTTTCTCCCCAATACCAGCCAAGTTCACCCACAGATGCCTCTCCGTGGCCACTATGGCTGCCAACGATCGTCCGATCGCAGCAGCCGTCTGTTTGGTGGCCCTAGAGCCAGGTCTGTGGTGCGACGAAACTCAGCTACCGCATCAGGGGTTAGACCCTGACCCTGGCCCAGGTCCCTCAGCAGGTCAGCCTGGTATGTCTGCAGCATTGCCATCATATGCAGCGCAGCACCAGCCTGACCTGCCACCACGTATTCCATGCCATTTAGACGAGATGTAGTCTGGAGAGGTCTAGATGGCAGGGTTGGAGATCTTAGTGTTGATGCCTCCCCCTGTGAGAGATAGCTTTCAAATGTCTCCTCAACGGGAGGCATCGACACATACCCGTGCTCTCGCATTCCCTGCACATTCGAATAGCTGGAATGTTGGAAGCGGTGAATGCGAGAGGAGTACGGGTTCTTCCATGCCTTCACGACCTCAGTGTGGAGGTCGGGAAGGAATGGAAGGCTCACCAGGGCTGATGGGGTGTGGCCAGAGAGAAAGTGCTCATCAAGCCTTCCACGAGCAGCTTCCTCTCTGACACGCTGCCATGGCAACTCAAGCCTGGCGGCGGTGGTTGCAGGTTCAAGCATTTCGGTATCTTCACCTGCTTCAGCCTCCTCCTGCTCATCCTGGCTCGAAGCCAATAGAGCACTGGCTGTTGGATCAGAGGATCCCTGTCACTCCTCTCTCAAACTCATCGGCGAGGTCCCTCTGTGATCCCCACAATCTGAGTCTCCTCTCGGTCTCGGCGCGAGCGAGACCCAAACCGCGGGGCAAAGAAGACTGTCACCTCCTCTCTTGAGAAGAGTAAAACATTGTAAAACGCTCACATTTCGCACACTCCGCACTCTCTAGGGCAGAGCACATGTGCTCTTCACCCAGACAATGTACACATAGGTCGTGAGTGTCACCGGGTATCTCTCACATGGGTCGACACACTTCCTAAAGTGTTTGTTTCCAGCTTCCATGTTACTCACAGTGTCAGTAAAACAGTCCCCGATCTGTGTGCATTAACCCTGTATTAGTGAAGATCTGTGTACATTAATGCATTAGTGAAGATCTGTGTACATGAATGCGTTTGTGAAGATCTGTGTGTACATTAATGCATTATTGGAGATCTGTGTACATTAATGCATTAGTGGAGATCTGTGTGTACATTAATGCATTAGTGGAGATCTGTGTGTACATTAATGCATTAGTGGAGATCTGTGTGTGCATTAATGCATTATTGGAGATCTGTGTGTACATTAATGCAATAGTGAAGATCTGTGTGCACATTATTGCATTAGTGAAGATCTGTGTGTACATTAATGCATTAGTGGAGATCTGTGTGCACATTAATGCATTAGTGGAGATCTGTGTGTACATTAATGCATTAGTGGAGATCTGTGTACATTAATGCATTAGTGGAGATCTGTGTACATTAATGCATTAGTGGAGATCTGTGTGTACATTAATGCATTAGTGGAGATCTGTGTGTACATTAATGCATTTGTGGAGATCTGTATACATTAATGCAGATATCTGTACATTAATGCATTAGTGGAGATCTGTGTGTACATTTGTGTAAATTAACGCATTGGTGAAGATCTGTGTGTACATTAATGCATTAGTGGAGATTTGTGTAAATTAACGCATTAGTGGAGATCTGTGTGTACATTAATGCATTAGTGAAGATCTGTGTGTACATTAATGCATTAGTAGAGATCTGTGTGTACATTACTGCATTAGTGGAGATCTGTGTGTACATTAATGCATTAGTGGAGATCTGTGTGTACATTAATGCATTAGTGGAGATCTGTGTGTACATTAATGCATTAGTGAAGATCTGTGTATACATTAATGCATTAGTGGAGATCTGTGTACATTAATGCATTAGTGGAGATCTGTGTGTACATTAATGCATTAGTGGAGATCTGTGTGTGCATTAATGCATTAGTGGAGATCTGTGTGTACATTAATGCATTAGTAGAGATCTGTGTGTACATTAATGCATTAGTGAAGATCTGTGTATACATTAATGCATTAGTGGAGATCTGTGTGTGCATTAATGCATTAGTGGAGATCTGTGTGTACATTAATGCATTAGTGGAGATCTGTGTGTACATTAATGCATTAGTGGAGATCTGTGTGTACATTAATGCATTAGTGGAGATCTGTGTGTACATTAATGCATTATTGGAGATCTGTGTGTATATTAATGCAATAGTGAAGATCTGTGTGCACATTAATGCATTTGTGGAGATCTGTATACATTAATGCAGATATCTGTACATTAATGCATTAGTGGAGATCTGTGTGTACATTTGTGTAAATTAACGCATTAGTGAAGATCTGTGTGTACATTAATGCATTAGTGGAGATTTGTGTAAATTAACGCATTAGTGGAGATCTGTGTGTACATTAATGCATTAGTGAAGATCTGTGTGTACATTAATGCATTAGTAGAGATCTGTGTGTACATTAATGCATTAGTGGAGATCTGTGTGTACATTAATGCATTAGTGGAGATCTGTGTGTACTGTACATTAATGCATTAGTGGAGATCTGTGTGTAAATGAACTGTCTTGTCTTGAACACAGAAGGCAATAAAGTCTCGTCGACCTCGAGCCACTGGATCTCAGGATCAGGAATCTCAGGTTAGCGTCAGAATCATTGTGGATTTGAACACTTTTCTCCACAGATGTTGTGTAGATCATCAGTGTTTCTCAATCCTGCTCCTGGAGAACATCAGCGCTTTCCTTTATTTCACACAAAACACTTCAGATTATTGACTCTGTAAAACCTGTAATATCTGTAATACCACATCCTGATCCTCTGCTCTGACACAAACTGGGTTTGAAACGTCATTTCCTTCAACTTAAAAACAGCAAATGCTTCTGTGTGGTAAAACTGTGAAGTGTTTTCTGTGAGGACTGAGAAACACTGCTGTGATACTGTTGAAAATACAACAATGTTAAATAATGTTAAAGCATGTCTTATTCTGAATACAGACAGCAGTAGGTTCTGATGGAACTACAGCCAGTGGATCAAACCAGAACCAGGACCAGAACCAGAACCAAATCCAGATCTAGAACCCAGCAGAATCTCATGAGATGAAGCCTATACTGAATGAAGATCAGGACACTAGTATGAGTGAAACTCAACTGGATTCAGTGGTTTCACAAACATAATCAACAGAGAAAAAGAGTATCTCTCATTTAAGAGTTAAATTTCACTCTGCATTCGTTATTGAGACCGTTTGTTTCTAACGTACGTTTTCTTGGTTTTGTAAATGGCTGTAAATCTTTGTTTAATTAGGGCCTGAGCACCGATGGTTAGAGGACCCTATTGTTTCTGCTCCGTTTCTTCTTCTTCTTCTTCTTCTTCTTCTTCTTCTTCTTCTTCTTCTTCTTCTTCTTCTTCTTCTTCTCCAAAGTGAATCGCTTTTTTGAGGGCCTAAACATGCTCGAAAACTCATGAAACTTTGCACATGTTTCAGAAGTGGTGAAAATGTACGTGTTATATGGGCTTCAGAATTGTTTCACGTACAGGTATGAAATTCAGTACATACATGTGATGACCCAATTACCTACAAAAAAGTCTCTTGGAGCGTAGCCCTTAACACAACAGGAAGTCGGCTATTTTGAACTTCCTCTCAGATTTTGTGCAGTTTTTGCCATTTCCAGTTGGATGTTTTTGCTATGAAACAGGAAGTTGTAGTAACTCGGACATACAGTGTCCGATCTGCCCCAAACTTCACATGTTTTATTAAAGTCCTGGCCTGAAGACAACAGGAAATGACACGTTTTACACTGTGATTAACTCCTTATAGAGATTTAACCAGATCAACATCATATATGGTCAGTCTAATCTTAAGGCCTTAGCGGTGGTAAATTGTGAAGATCTTGAGTTTTCGGTGAAGGGTGTGTCTGTGGCGGCCTGAGAAATTCTGATGTTTCGCCATGAAAGAGGAAGCTGTTGTAACTCAGGCATACAATGTCCGACCTGCCCCAAACTTTGAACGCATCTACATGACAATATTCAGCTAGTCACTGGCTAAGTGCTAATTTATGCGATTAACGCCACAAAACAGGAAGTTGTTGTTACTCAGGCATACAATGTCCAATCTGCCCCAAACTTCACAAGTTTGATAAACGTCCTTTCCTGAAGACATCTACATGCCAATATTCAGTTATAGTTATAGCGCCACCTGCTGGTAGCAGGAAGTGTGACAAATACAAATGACTTTGACATGGTCCTCCTATATTTACATACTGCCCAGCGTGCTCTGTTTTCCTAAAGGCGCCGGGTGGCTGTGGCACGGGTGCGAGGGCCCTTTTCATCGCTGCTTGCAGCTTTAATTGTCATTGTTCTTTATATTCATGTAATAGTGATTTGCTTTTATAACTAATTCTAGCTGTAAACCACCTTCAACAGTACAGATGAACCTTGATCTTAAACTGCATTAAGATAATTAACAGAGAGAGAAATCAGTGTTATAACTTTAACTTTGACCTGATGGATTGAGGTTTGAGTCTCAGGATCATGAAGTCAGTAAATGTTCAGTTGTGTGTCTCTTACTCCATCAGAAACACTGAGACTGAATGTTCAATCCTTCAGACGGCACTCAGATCCTTCATTTAATATCAAAACTCCTCTGAGTTGTTGTTCTCTTCCTTCCTCTTGCTAGAAAACATCTGTAATTCATTCCTTATAAAGTGTCCAGCCCAGAAAGAGTCCAAACACAGAAGCTACAAGCTCATGATCAGCCGTTCTCCTCCATAATAGTTAGGGTTGGATTTATGCATTAGTAATTACAATGAGAGAAATTATATATATTAATTATTATTATTATTTCACTCTAATGCTAAAATTATGTAAGACACTCATTTTATAATTTAATGAAATGTAAGATATCGTCATTTTTAACATAAATAATTTCTATGGTCATCCGTTACATCTGTCTGTGGGTTTTTCTAATATTTAACCAAAGAGAAGTATTAAAGAGAAGTATTAGAAAGAGCTTGTGGGCGAATCTCATAACTCCATTACTGCAGTGCTACAGTGTGTATCACTTCATTATAATGTGAGATTCTGGCCAAATGAAAAAAAAAAAAAAAAAAAAAACAGAAGATGAAGATGAAGAAAACAATCTTCATCAATCCACAATTCTACAGCTACAATAATCTTCATCCAAAACTTGCTTTTGCCAATGTCACAATATGAGGAAAATCCAGCCCTGATAATAGTGAGTCTGGAAAGGAGATTAAGAAAATAATATTTATAACTATAAGTTATGCTATCACTTCTAATGGTGATCAAAATATGCTGCTGCAGTATATGTGTAATTGTTATGTGTATGTATATGTGTAATTGTTATGTGTATGTATATGTGTAATTGTTATGTGTATGTATATGTGTAATGAGCTTTTACTGTGTTTCCTCATTAATGGATCAGACCGCCAGAAGACATTTCAGTAATTCTGACAGATGAGATGTATTTCTACTTCACTGCACTAGATTCAGCATCGCATCTCAGATGGACTCGTGAAAGACAACTTCACTTTCTTACCCGTTACTTTTGGTCAACAGCGAATCAAAAGGCACAATCCAGCTGGTATATTATAACCAACCTGCAGAAACAAACACAACACATAAATGGAGCATATATATATATATGTTTCAGAGCAGCAGAAACATCTCTCAAAAACAGCATCTGATCGTTTCCCTGAAGAAAAGAAAAGAATGTAGAGATGAAACCTAATCTCATCCTGGGTAATAATGAGAATAGGCTACACAACGTGTTGGAAAATAATACATCTTTGCTTTTATTTTATGTGCTGTAAGTAACTTTACAAAAACTTATATCTGTATCAAATATTAAGCCTGTTATGTATGTGGTAAAGTGTTCAATAAATAATATCAATAGTAAACTGCATTTCATTTGTCTGCTGAGTATTTTACATTTATAAGCATCACAGTTATAATTAGGTTAGGGTTAGGCTATTGAATCTGTTGCCGTTCTTCTTCTTCTTCTTCTTCTTCTGCTCTGGAAGTCTATGGCAGCCTATTGCACTGCTTGCAGGAAAGTTATGTTGAGTTATGTTAGGTTTGGCACACAGATAGAGGACAGTCTCAACATTAACCACAGCAAATCTGAGTCTCTAACTAAGACTGGTGTCTTTAGATTCGGAGCATCATACCAAGTCGGACGATATACACTTTTCCCATGTTATGCCATTTTAAATTTTATCATAAAATGCTACATTTTATTCAATCATTAAATCATTGGCATATCATTAAGAAACCCTGTATGTGTCTTTGGCACCATGCCTTGAAGTTACTCATCAAGTTTATGTGCAGCAAAATTATAAAAAATAAAAAATAAAAAAAGAATTACTTTTGATTAGTTGTGCGTATTATTTTGAGGCTGGTCTTGAAAGAGTCCTTGGATAATGCCGAAAATATCAATAGCAATCTTCAGACCGGCAAAAAACAAAACCTCCGGCGTTTGAGCAGTGAGCAGATTCTCGCTTCATGATCATCTGATCACAGTGTTGTTCCCACTAGAATCTGTGTGCTGCTTTGCCAACAGCAAATGATGACCCTTTACAATATATATATATGTATGCTTCACACACTCATTACACACACACAAGCTCATTACATACACACGAGCTGTTGCTTCACACACTCATTACACACACACAAGCTCATTACACACACACAAGCTCATTATATACACATGAGCTGATGCTTCACACAATCATTACACACACGAGAAAAACACTCGATACATTCACTAGTCGATCTACAGAAGCAGATCCAGCTGACGAAGCCAAACATGCTGAAATAATGAAATAACGGCTCTTTGTGTCAGAGTTTAGGGCTCATTATGTGTACTTTACTGTCTAAACACACTTTAAAACACCAGGCATCATGTGTTTGCTGACTTTAGTGAATGTCAACATGAGATTTAGTCAGCCTAAATGGTTTTGAGGTTAACTGATCTAAATCTGTCTCTGGAAAATACTGATAATGAGGGATTTGGAGTAAATATGAAGAGTTTTTTTAATAATGAGGTAAACATATAAAAGTTAAACCTTGGGGTAAGATGGGCCATAAGAACAGTGGCGTGTTGTCAATGTAATACCTATTGTATTGATTGGGGTTACTGTTGTTCAATAATTTAATGAATTAAACATACATTTTAGATATCTTTGCTTTCATTAAAACCTATAGGCTGATCGAACCTTTCAGTTTGCACTAAAATATGGGCAATTAATAATGTAAAAAGGATCATGCTTGTGTTTACTGGGATTCTGCTTTGTCATTATTAGTTATTCAACTAAATTGTCAACTGACAATGTTTAAAGGTGCAGTGTGTAATATTTAGGAGGATAATATACATAACTATGTATGTAAGAGGTGTTTAAAGACTTTACATAATGAACTGTTATGTTTTTCTTACCTTACAATGAGTCATTTCTATCTACACACACCACAGTCTCCCTTACAGTGAAGTCGCCCTAAACCAACAGACAGCGTTTCGTCACTATATCGTTCTTCTTCAGTGGTGTTTTTAGAGGCAGCTTGCATCGTCTCTGCGTTGAATATGCATAAAGTAGTAATAATAGTAGTAATAATAGTAGTAGTAGTAGTAGTAGTAGTAGTAGTAGAGTTTTGTTTTCAGGTGATGCCCAGATCATCTCTCTCTAAAGCTAAAGTAAAGTGCTGAAGCTAAAAGTGTCACAACCCTCCCCGGTCTCCTCTAGATGTAAGAATGAAACTACGACATTAGACATGAGTTCTCAGTGTAATACTGAAACTGATTTCTGGTTATCATAATGGTTTGTTCTACAACTGAATTGATATATCATTGTATTGGCAGCCCTGCCTCTTTGTATTTCCGAGAGCTCAAAAGGTACAACTGTTCTGTTTCTTTATGCTTTAAAGGGCACCTATTATGCCCCTTTTTAGAAGATGTAATATTGGTCTTGGGTGTCCCCAGAATGCATTTGTGAAGTTTCAGCACAAAATACCCCACAGTTAATTTATTATAACCATTTGAAAATGTCATTTTTGGGGCCTGTTTTAAAAAGAGCTGTTTTGTGTGTACCACTTTAAATGTAAATGAGCTGCATATCCCCGCCCTGCTGGACCCAGATGATGAAGAGACTCCGGCACAGAATAAACACGAAAGAGAATGGACTAAACGTCTCGGAATGGTTATTTGATACATTTATGTACTTACAAAGTTTTAATCGCGTCCCCTTTGCCATTATGGATGTGCAACACACACACACACACACACACACACACACACACACACACACACACACACACACGAACTGTGATAACGTTCGCGCAATTTTTTGAAACTACACACACACACACTACTGTGATAATGTTTGCTAAGTACAAACGATTTATTTATTTATTTCTTAAGGGGAGGGAGATAGACGTTTATATAGCCTACTGTCTATGGAGATAGAACAGACCTTAATTTATTTACATTTGTAAATGCTGCAAAAAAAATGCCTACGTGACATAAAACTGTCTGACGTTGTTTGTTGAGACATCCTATGACGACGACAATAAATAGCTTTAGACGCATTTGTTGTTGAACTGGCTGACATCGATTGAAATGACTATTTGCTCAAAAATCATAAAATACACTTACTTCTGGAGGTGACGTTGGATCGCGAACAATAGGCAACGATCCACACTTGAGGATTAACTTTGACCCTCGTTCACTAAACAGTCAGTCAGAAAATGAATCTCGTATTTAGGAAGTTTAAGTGGCGCCTTTTCTTCATAAATAAAATCCATCCGCTGCGTTTTCAGTGGCTCTGATGTCAGTGAAGACTAGAATGTCCATTCTTACAACCCACAACAGAACACCTACACTTCTTAGGAGACATTACCGGCTGTCGTTGAAACAATGGCGATGGTGTGCATAACAGATCACCGAGGGCGGGGTCTATGCCAAAACCAGACTGTCAATCAAACACGTCGGTGGGGCTTAGCTCATTTCTACGTCACAATGAGGGAAATCTAGAACAGGGTGTTCTGAGACCGTGCTTATGATTTATTGAGATAGTAAAAAACTACTGGGTGGATTTTTATCATTCTAGGGTGGTTTTGCTCACACACTGCCAATACACATTTATGTTCAAACACCATGTAAAAGTGAATTTTGCATAATAGGTGCCCTTTAAGAAAGCATTGGTCCTCCTATCAGGAGAGCAGTGATGTGTGAACTGAGTCTGGCGACAGTGTGTCACAGTGAAGCTTCTGAATAGTCTTCATAATATAAAATGTGCAAAAGGTGTTTACACTTTGCAGATGGTCCCTTATTCAGACTCGTCTCTCAATGGCCTGCTCATAGAGAAGTGCAGAACAGTGTCACATGACCCACTGGCGGCCATTTTGTGTCTTGTTTCAGCACATGTGCTCAGGTCACATGACTCCATCACCCACAAAACACATGAGCCCCTTCACTGGTTAGTAAAGAAGTGGGTCTTTTCAAGAACTGTACATTATATCATCAAAAGTTTTAACAAAAAACTGTTGCCTCATGTTTTTGGAAAGATTTAAGCTTAATATTTCATATGTTGTGCACAAGAAAAATAAATAAATTTTGCATCTGTTTTTTCACTGTATTTACTCAAGATTATTTTGGAAAGATTTAGAAACCTTTATTAGTAGAAAACTGAATATGATAGAACTTTGTGTATTTGATGTGCTTTTTAATAGTCTAAATATATTTTGCTATATAATGACATTTGAAATTTAAAGAACAACATATTATATCGTTATTTATTTTATTCGAAAAATATCATATACATAAAAAGAAGTGGGTTCAATGCAAACCAAATTTTTCACATTTTAAAAATTACTTTTTATGTTTTCAGTGCTTTTTTGTTTGTTCGAAAATATTTACATGTAATGCTTTTAAAGCACTGGATTTTATGTCATTTTTCGATTTTTGTTTATTTATATTTTTCTTTAATTTCATGGCAGCTAGTCGTAATGTAATAATGTGAATGTGAATAATGTGGTATGTAATACCTCTTGTTCTCATGACATTAAATAATAAAAAAAGCTGCTATTGTAATTCCCCGGGTTAAGAGAAAAACGACAGCAGAAATGAACTCAAATGCCACTGAATATCATCTTAATATAGGCTATTCATCAGCTCAGAGTGAAGCTGGATTGGATGGATTAATACAAACTCAAACTAATGGAGTATTTTTTTTATATTTTTTTCTTGAAATAAATGATTCAAAAGACAAATATCACACCTTTAGACAAACTGACAAGACATCACAAAAAAAAAATAAAAAAAATAATACAAAGAAAAACTAAAAAAAAAAAACTACATATTTTCTTCTTTTTCCTAATTAGACATTCGATATTCATAATTTAGTAAACATAATGGGGACATTACAGTATCAAGAATTTCTCCATAAATTTTAACAAAATTTCATTCTTTTATTTTTAATTAATTTTAACGATTTCTTTAGCGATTCCATCTGGATTAAGAATAAATTACATTTAGGTATGCATTTTGCAAATTTTTGTTTATGGATGTAATATTTACCATGTAAGATGTAAAAGTTCACCACATATTCAAACATTTTGCTTCTGTGTGTGAAAGAACATATAACATCTTTTATAGATAATTTATAATTCACCTTTCTTGGGGCAAACAGAAAAGAACTAACGTCAGACCAAAATTTTAAAGATACATCACAGTTGTAAAACAAATGAGACAAATCTTCCTCATGTACAGTACAAAAAAATACATTTGTTGTCAATGTCCATGAATTTTGATAAAGCTTTACATGGGTAGATTTTGTGAAGTATTTTAAAGTACCTCTTTAACTTTATTTAGCATACAAAATTTATTTGGATTTAACCATGCCTCTTTCCAATGAATATCAGTGATTTGTGCATTCCAAAACAATTTCCCTCTAGGAGAGATTTTATGTTTGGATTGAAAAATTAGTCTGATATTTTTGTTATTACAGGAATGAGAAAATAGTTTGATACCATCAACTACTAACTCAGGAAGTTTCCTTTCGCCACTTCCAAAAGTAAGGTGACTTTTCATCAAATGTTTTAACCCATTGGGAATAGCTTTAACAACTTGCTGAACCTCTCTAAATGGAATGGGGAAATTGTAGATAAACATAAAATCTTCATAAGACAAAACATTTCAATTTTCATCCAAACTAACAGAGTATATTTGTGTCTTATTCTTTAAAGCGTGTAAAGGGAGTTTGATACCAGTCTGAAGTGTTTCAGCTCCGGTCTCCATCTTCACTGAATCTGAACACATAAAGCTCATACACTGACCTAATGTTTCTAGAAAACAAAAACACTTCAAAACGTATTAAATAAATCTCAATATATTCTTGAAATAATTAATGATTCCCATATATCAACATATGTGCAGGAAATGAATATAATCTCACAGGAGTCCAGCTGCTGTTCAAGGCTGTTTACTTTCACTTTCCACGTGACGTCAGCACCACGTGATCCCGCAGAGGAGACGCCTCATATTCCTGCATCTGGCTTTATGAAAGAGATTTTTTTATTATTATATATAACTTTTATTCAAAGAAAGGACATACAGCCAGAAACAACATCTTCTGTACATCAAAAGTCTATAGACAAGTCACAAATAAGCCATGGAGGACAAGGGGTTATCAAAAACAAAGTATAACGTAAACAAAGACAAAAAAACAAGTAGCCTAGGTTAATAATAAATAAATAAATAAAACAATTTAAATAAATATCTTGTAAAGCTTACAGAGATCATATGATTTAACAGCTTTTTTTGTTTGTACACTTAGATATTGAGAGAACAATAGTGCTTAATGTTTGAAACACACTAACTGAACACACACACACACCTACTGCACGAATCAACGAACACACGTGACTCGTGAGAGAGCTTGTTCAGTTGCCTAAGCGTTATTAATTTTGTCAACAATAATCAGATCTGATGCTGTAATAATAACGGTGACCTGATCATATTAATAAAGCCTCGTATGAATGAAAGCGTCTAAAGCTGTTTGATTTGGCGGAACATCAAACATCATCAGTTTGAATGGAGATTTGGCGCCCTCTGCTGGACACTCAACACACAACATCTGCTGGACACTCAACACACAACATCTGCTGGACACTCAACACACAACATCTGCTGGACACTCGACACACAACATCTGCTGGACACTCGACACACAACATCTGCTGGACACTCAACACACAACATCAGAACCGACAAACTTAAAGCCTGAAACAATCAACCATGTGCTCTGAGTTGTAATGAATTTATTAATAGGATTGATCACAGGTTTGGAGGAGCTTTGCAGCACAAGCTGTTTGGAGAGAAGTGTCACTTCAGAAATATTTCCAGTATATGCTTGTTCATCAAGAAAATATGGAAGCATATGGGCAGCAATATTCAATGTGAAATGTAATATGCAAAATGACAATGCATTTATGTGTTTAAATTTACATTTTCCATTACATTTGTGCAACGTTTGGTGCAAAATGAAAATGATAATTCAGTTATACAATTTACATTTTCCATTTCATACACTAGTTTTTAATATGTTTAACATGTTCAAGCAAAAACTGTAGCAAAATGATAATTTAAATGTTATTTTTCTTAATTGCATTTACACTCATTTAAGACACCAGCCAATATGCTTTATAAAATAGAAAGGGGAGATGGTTACACATCAAATGCGTCACTTTATATTATCACTTTAGTCAGTTATGAAGAAATAAACACTTGGCGAGTGCAGTATCACAGAGCAAAACAAAAACACACATTCCAGCACGGAAACGCACATCTCAGAGTAAAATAACTGTAGAAGTGTTCTTCAGAGAAACGAGTGTCTGAACCTGGTGTGAACTCAGCATGTTTCCTCAACATCTGCAAACATATTATGGTATTTTTATGCTTTAGTAGAGTGAAAAAGTTACACACAGCGCCTTTAATAGAAACAAACTAAAAGTCCATGAAAATGAAACTTCGGCCCTGTCCACACAAACACGTGTATTTCTGGCCGTTCGTCCACACGCGAACACAGTCTCCGGTCTCTGAAACCGAACATAGGGGGAGACCGGGGACAGTTGCAACAGGGGATGGTTGCAACATGTCATTTTTCTCCAGTCAGAAACAAGCTAGAGTGATGACACTCACACTGCACATGCTCAGTTAGACCCTCCCCCCACTAAGAAGACAGTAGACATATTCAACATCTGCTGCTGCATTTATTGAACAAAACTTGTTTTGGAGGTATGAAAGTAAATTTTTTCATGAGATAATTGATAAATGATAAATGAGATATATTTTTGTCAGACTGTCCTGAAATTTTGTGTGAATTAATCAAAACTTACTTAGATTTAATTATTGTAGTGTTGACTTCTAAGTGCCATAGTTAACATGTGTCAAAGTCAGTGTGTCTAGCAGGCGTATGATGTTCTGTCATGGCTGATTTTTAAATTGATTTTTAAAGTTTTAAATTGCATGTTTAATAAAAGTTTGTTGCATTGCAAATTGTTCAATTCTTCCGGTCTGACACTGAAATATGAAGAGATTGAATAGCATTTGTAACTCCTGCACACTGAATATATGTAGGCCTATGTTCTACACATAAACTAACAAAACTCAATAACTGTTATTTGATAAATATGACTAAATAAATAAATAATAGGCTACAATAATATTATTGAAATAAATAATACTATAATATTATAGCAGGCCTAAAACAGTTCATATGTTCAGAATTCTATGCTCATTGAGATAAAAAGCTAAAGTTAATTAATGAAATTTAAGGTATTATGTTGCAACCGTCCCTGGGTCGGGTCAGTTGCAACATCTGACTTCTTCCATTCAAATAAATACTGTGAACGATATGTCATATGTAATCATCTTTAAATGGTATGGGTAATTAGCAGACAGATGCAAGTTTAATACACTGATAAAAATTCTCTGCTTGATTTACTTAAAAAATATGATGAATTCTTTTGCATAATTTTATTACGTAGATCCAACAAGACTAGTCTTTGTACAAACTACTTAATTTTTCTGTTTGTTAAAATAAAATTTGTACATAAAGTTAACTTAATTTTAGCATTGATCTAGTCATTTGTGTGTGTGTGATCTACATAACTTTAAGAGTTCTAAATGTTTATTTTTGATTGAATCCAACTTAATTTTTACATTTCCAGATTACAAATTTCAAGTGGGATCTACTTTTTTCAAAATTTGTTAGTGTATTTTAAAGTTACAAGTACTAAAATTTTATAATTAGCAACTGAGTATTTCTACTGAAAGTATAAATGCAAATAGTACATTTTTTACTACTATAGTAAAAGTTCAACACTTGTACTTGTAAACAGAATGCCAGTGGAATGTACTCATCAAATATGAAAATCTAGTTATTACATTACATAAAGCTGACATTTGGCCATTTGATAGTAAAAACTGACAAGGTCAGTATAAAAAAGTATAATAAAATATATTCATCTCACAGGTTGAGACATTGTGTACAACAGAAAATTGTGCTTCATGGTGGTGCTAGAGGAAAACTCATTAAGTGAAAGTTCACAAGGCTTTATTGTCTTCAGAAAAATAAACATTTACAGAATATTTTCTATAAAATTGTGTTTTTCAGTCCTGTACAGTAACATACTCTAAAACAACACGCTCACACAATCTTCTGGCTTCTCAAGACCACCATCTCTGGCTTTGCTGACCACAAAGATGTCGAGCAAAAATGAAGTGATGGCCTCTTGGATGGCTGCAGCATCGTCGTCATCACAAACCTGTGAAATATACCAGAGAGAATTTAACCTACTTTTTGTTTGCTAATGTGAAGAATGCATTTAGCATGCATTTAGCTCTTTGCTCTCCCTCTGAACAGAAATCTGGGTGGGATTACGTGGTTGCTGTGGTAGTTTTGATCCATATACTTATGTAAAAATTGTGCCTGAAAGTCACTCGAAGAACGAAAGTCACTCGAAGAATGTGCTGCGTGTTGTCAGGATTTGGGTGGGATTACGTGGTTGCTGTGGTAGTTTTGAGCAGTGTTGTGATTTAAGCCAAAAAATCCACACATTGATTTGAACGCAAGACTTTCGTTCATCTTCGGAACACAAATTAAGATATTTTTGATGAAATCTGAGAGCTCATCATGACCACTTTCAAGGCCCAGAAAGGAAGACATTGTTAAAATAGTCCAAGTGACTACAGTGGCTCAACCTTAACTTTATGAAGCGACGAGAATACTTTTTGTGCACTAAAAACAAACAAAAATAATGACCTTATTCAGCTATTTATTTTCTTCCGTGTGGGACTCTGACGTGAGTTCATGAGAGCATCACAACGCAAGTGCAAGAACTGAGAAGATGCTGAAGATGACGACCTCATAGCCAGAAGCGCTTCACTGTCTGTTTACAAGCAGAGGAAGATGCGCACTGTACATAAAACTGTCTTTGTAAATATGTCTGCAGATTTCAAACACTTAAAAACCATTTTATACACTACATCGAGACCTAAAGCATAATCAATGTCGAATTCAAATAGCTTACATACACAGTATGTCCCCTTCTTGTAAACAGACAGTGAAGTGCTTCCGGCTATGTCAGGACGTCATCTACGTTCTCGCGCATGCGTCGTGGGGCTTTCGTGAACATCAGAGTCCCACACGGAAGAAAATAAATAGTTGAATAAAGACTTTATTTTTGTGTTTTTTTCACACAAAAAGTATTCTTGTCGCTTCAAAAAGTTAAGGTTGAGCCATTGTAGTCACTTGGACTATTTTAACGATGTCTTTACTAACTTTCTGGGCCTTGATAGATGCAATTACCAATCAGCCTATGGAGGAGTGAGACAGCTCTCAGATTTCATCAAAAATATCTAATTTGTGTTCCGAAGAACGAAAGTCTTACAGGTTTGGAACAACATGAGGGTGAGTAATTACTGACAGAATTTTCATTTCCAGGTGAACTAACCCTTTAAGTTAAAATTCTGTCAATTACTCATCCTCATTGTTCTAAACCCGTAAGATTACACAAATGAAGATATTTCTGATGAAATCTGAGAGCTGTCTCAGTCCTTCATAGACAGCAACGTCATAACCACTTTCAAGGCCCAGAAAGGAAGTATCGTTAAAATAGTTCATGTGACTACAGTGGCTCAACCTTAATGTGATGAAGTGACGAGTATTTTGTTTTGTGTGCAAAAAAAACACAAAAAGAATGACTTTATTTAACAATTTCGTCTCTACGGTGTCAGTCTCCTACACTGTTTATGTAGTAAACAGTTGTGCTTTAACAACGGTTTACTACTGGCCGATGCTGTTCACGTAAGCACAATGATAAATGCATGTGAAGCTGACGCAGGAGCTGGCCAACCAGAGGCCAATACTGAGCCGGCGTTTTGAAGTAGAACACGGAAAGGCAATGCTGTGTTTACTACGTGAACAGCGTAGGAGACTGACATAGAAGAGATTAAATAGTTGAATAATATCATTATTTTTGTGTGCACAAAAAGTATTCTCGCCTCTTCATGGCATTAAGGTTGAGCCACTGGAGTCACACAGACTATTTTAACGATGTTTTGACCGCCTTTCTGGACTTTAAAAGTTGCAATGACGTTGCGGTTTATGGAGGGTCAGAAAGTTGTCCGATTTTTATCAAAAATAACTTAATTTGTGTTCCGAAGATGAAAGAAGGTCTTACGATTTTGGAACGAAATGAGGGTAAGAAATTAATGACAGAAATTCAATTTTTGTGTGACCCTTTAAGTACAGATATCGGAATGCTACAACATTAAAGTAACTCCTACAATTTTAAAAGTACATGCCTCATTCATGATTTCAAGGGTCTCATCAAGTTTCTTCCCTACAGCTCCTCCCGTCCCCCTGTAGAGTCTCAACAATTTAGGCGTGTATTCGTCCAACTTCCCAAAGAATGTGGACTGTAGTGGCTTCAGTGTGATCCTCCGGAATTCCTCCTCGATCTGAGAAAGAGCCCAAGAGAGATGGAGAGACATCATGAGATACTGAAAGAATTAGAGACACAGTGAAAAAGAAACAGAATACCAACTAGAAAAAGTAACCCTAGAAAAACACTAAGAACAACATTTAGGTGGCCTGATGTCTGGAAAGACAAAAATAGATTACCATGCAATGCAACTAATGCAATGGCAGACTTTGAGCAGCCATCAACATATGGTGCATACACGTTAATAAGTCACTTTTTTTTACTAAATTTTTGACAGGACTATAAATTTGTTCTGTGAAATGAAAAAAAAAAAAAAAAAAAAAAGAACAAACAGGACAACTGGAACTTTGCCATTTGAAATGACCCATGAGCTAACTGAGTTATAACTTCACCCCTAGTTTCCTCACTACATTTATTATAGAATTTAAATATAATATATTGAAAGTTACATACCTTTATCCAATGTAGTCTACTTGTCAGGAGAATCACCTGGTAAGGACACAGTGTTATGGTTAGTAACTGAACAATGCAAGAAACCCAAATCATAGCAAATCATTTAACTATAACTAGAATTAAAAAATAGTTTCACGTTTTTTTCTCTCCACAAACACTGCAGGTAGTTGACCTGCCGATCAGACAGTTAATTGTCTTTAGTTTCATATCAAATGTTTCTTTTCCCTCAGAGCTATGAGAAAAGAGTACAGGGAATGTGTCATGCAGAAGGCAGGATTATGGTCACGTAAGATGATTGACAATTGTAAGCGCTGTGGGCGCTCTTTCAGCTCGCATAGTTCAGTGGTAAATGGAGTATGCATTCTGTATGACGAAATAGTTTGAAAACTAAATCGATATTTCTACAAATGCGCGCACGTTTGGACGAGTCCTAATGGACGCTGTCAATTGTATCTTTTGAACACAAATAAATGGATTATTTGCACTATTTGACAAATTAATAAATTAATGTCACTACAACCTAGTTTTATCATAAATAGTGTCCAAATATCTGGAGTCCGATCAGGTAAATGTTCATTTCAGTCACTTAAACACAAAAACATATTTTTTAATAAAGACCCAGATTGAAAAGAAATGACGTTACCTTACATTATTCATGGATGTTTTGAAAATCCACGTGCTTACACTAACTTACATCCCTTATTTCATTGCTGTATTCTAATGTGAGCTTCAAATTACACTAGAACAAACTATTTTATTATCGCCACTTGCAAAGTTTCAATTAGGCCTACCGTTAACCTATCAGCGTAACCACATGGTAAGTTAGGCCTAGGCTAATGCTAATTAGAAAATCATACAACAATCTTCAAATTACATTTGAAACCTCGTTTTTGTACAACAATTTGAAAACTGTAAACTAAAGAATGTACCAACCCAAGTAACATTAACTGTTAATTTGCTAACTTTATTCTTACCTTAAGTTCAGTCCGCGTCTTCGTCTTCGTTTGGAATTGCAACTTGCAAGGGGTTTCCAGACCAACGAATCAGGAAGGGGAGGGGTTTTTTTGTACCGAGTAAATAAAACAAGGTATTGTTTGTTGTGCGTGTGTACCTAAAAAGTTTGGCTGGGACTACTTAGATTAATTTTGTAAAGGAAAAAATGCACATTGTCTTGTGTTTTGAACAAATGCAGATTAATTCAAAACAAGATATATTAATGTAAATATACAAACTTAACCTTTTATTGTTGATATCACACATTTTAATTACTTAACATTTACATCCACTCAGATTTATTTTTTTCAGTGTATATGCAAATTTGGTTGGTCTAGTCCAAATAGTCTCTGAGTAACTGAGAGAAATGCAAAAAGTGTTGCAACTGTCCCCGGTCTCCCCCTAAATGAAAACTCCTTCTAGGGTGAAGATGTTCAGGAACTGTGAGCTGTGGTTATGGGTGTGAGTGAGATGAACAAATGAGGAATGAGGAATACGATGGGCCTTACGGGACTGTGTTTAGAGCATGAAGAGAATTCTTGTAAAACAAACAGAGATCTTTCAAATGCTGCTCAGAAATATAAATGCACAGTTTGTGATTTTCACTTCAATTTTCTAAGACATGATGTTTCACTTCTGCATCTGGAGCGAGAAGCAGGTTTTTAAAGTCAGAGCGTCTCTGTTTTCCTCCTGATGGTTCAGAGCAGTTTCTCTCTCAGTGAGCGCGAGGCTGGAGATGTGAACCCTGCAGTGAAGCCATTAAGATCTCAGCTTACTTTAGTTTATAAATCTGAACTCATCTCCACTGGCAGATCCAAGTGCGAAAACAGGAGAACAAATTAAAATGAAGGCAGAATTTCACGGCTTAAATCAAACAGAACCGCAAATATTAGATATTTATTTAATATTTATCCGTTCACCGAGCTTTCTCATGAATGAGGCCAATAACAAGAAACAAGAAATTAACACGCATTCACAGACTGATAATATATTCTATGTTTAATAGATCAGTGTTGCCTGAAAACCAGAAAATATGTAATTGTTACAATATCATAAAAACACACACATTGAAAAGAAGTTACTAAACACTTGTTTTATTAATCTGCTTTCTTCTGTCAAATCAATAACAGAGATTATAGCGTATGGATCGAGGCGACTGGAACCTGAGGCATCTCTCATCACACGAGCAGGAGCGCTGACAGTGAAAGTCTATTTCTCATTTTATTTTTGCTTAAACGTTGAAGCTTTTTCATTAGTTATAGATTTTCATGGTATGTGATATCCCCTCATTCATATATCGTCAGTAATGTTTCTATTTGCCAGCATTAAGGGCTCTATAGGCCTCTGGTGGGCAATAAAGGCATATTATTTAACAGAAACTAATTCTCTTTTTTCTCTTTTTTTTTAATTTATTTTTGTTATTGGATTTCAACGTTAAAGCTTAATAATGCATTAAAACAAAAAGCAATTGAGATCTTTTGAAAGAATATGTACTTTATTTTTGTCAGTTGTTTTTAAATAATCTTGTTGTAAACGCATCTACATAAAACAATGATTTGAAAGATGACCTTAAAGAAATAATTCCGTCATCATTTACTCACCCAAACCTGTATGAATTTCTTTCTTCTGCTGAACACTATTCAAAGAACACACAACTGTCAAAGACGTCTATAAATAATAAGAACAACAAAAGGAGAAGTATAATAGCCTACAAAACAATCTGAAAACTTGACATCTTGTTATATTACTCAATCCTGAAAGCGCGCTCTCTCTCTCCGCTGTTCCTGACATTACCGTAATCATATTAATATGCGCACAGTTTTTTCTTCTTCTTTTAAAATAATCTGTCTTGACCGTGTATTTTTAAACTGCGGCTGGAGTGACCAGTGGGAAACCTGGTAGTTTGATGATGCTCTGTTATAAAGACATGATAACTTTCTCTGGGATTGATCATATGAGTATGTGTTTATTACACTGCCTGTAGGCTCTTTCAGTAGTATTTTTTGGACTTTCTGATCACATGACTCGACGCAGCCGCGACCATTTAAATCTGAAAGTAAAGAGTACAAGTGAAGTAACGGTTCTGCGGACATTTCACGAGCATGAGCTTCCCTCCGCGAAACATATTTGTGGTATTTTATAGCTAAAAGACGTAATCGTTTTGGTTTAATTTAGCATTTGAAGATGCACCAGACGAACAGTGTTTTGATGTCAGCACTGCTGATGATCGCTGATGGTACGTAGCCTATTATTAAGATTAGAGATTAATATTTCGGTGGAAGTTGAACAATGTGTTTTGGCTGTAGGAGAAGTTGTTGGTTTCAATAGTATCAGCTTCTCGTATGATAGGATTTCTTGATATGCCTATTGAAAAAGTAAACAGCGCAGAGCTTCAAGGCATGGTAAAGTAGTGTGCCAAATGAAAAAGCATGGCTGTAAATCTTAAGCATGTTGTTTGTTTTATATGGTTTTGAAGAACGGTGCAGATGATTTTAATGTGGCTTTAGAATCGATGTATGTAGTTTTTGCCTCCTCTGATATCTTGAAATGTTTCCGATGTGGAAAGGAGGGCCACATTAAGTGCATGTAGAGCTAATGATGCTGAAACTGTTGATAATGAAAGGATGGGTGGGAGTCCTGAAGCTGGGACCAGTGCCGCTTCTGCTGGGGAAGATATGTGGAAGCTGGGAGAAGTGAGACTGCTGAGGATGAGGAAGATGTGGAGAGTGTAAAGGAACACGTCAGTGACACAATGATTAGTGCAGACAAAGTAGAAAATAAAACTGACGTATCACATGATGAAGATGTAGCCTATATGGCAGAATCTATTGAGGCTGAAGAGAGTTTAGACACTGAGATGATGAGGGATGAAGCACTTTTTTAAAACTCTCTACTAAGAGAAAAAGAGTAAAGTAAAGCCCAAAGCGTAAGAGCACTGGTCATGTGACAGTAGACTCAGCTTAGGGCTGGGTGATAGGCTATGGCCTAAAAAAGGTGATTGTGATTTTTTTCACAAAAAAACAAACAAAAACAAAAAACAAAACAAATTCAGATTTACGATTTAAATCGTATTTAAAACATTTCTCCCTACTTAAAATCAATCTGCAGATGACAAAGAAATTTTTCAAAACAAGTTTTAACTTTATTTTGTTTTGATTTTCCCTAAAATTTTCCCCTTTAAAAAAAAAAAAAAAAAAAAAAAACTCGCATCACAATAAGTGTGGTTGTAAAAACATTTGGTAACTAAACAGAATTTTTAACTTTATTAAGTTTAGTGACAACACAATGTTTACATGGTATAATGACTGGTATGCTGCTGTTTTTTATTATTGCTTGACACAAATTTCACAATTTCAATTCAATTCTTGTGATTTGATTCTGATCTTGATTCAATATTGATTCCTTTGGATCAGTAGCGTAGCCAGAAAAGAGACTCTGGGTGTGCATCTGAAAATCTGGGTGTGCCACATTTATTGTCAGATTAGGCCAGCCTTAAAAATATTCTTGTTTGCCGTAACCCGACCGACCCTGTCAATTTAGGACCGACCCAATAATTGAAATTGCCCATAGACCTACATACAAGCATAGGCTACGCTCTTTATTTTAAATAAAAACCTGTGGCGTCATCTATGATTATAAGGGCTGTAGGCTATATGCGAAATGAAACTGAAATCGCGACACTCAGGGCCACGAACCTGTGTCGCGGTCAGTTTTGGGGAAAGTTACTTTAAAAAAGTAATGCATTACAATATTGTGTTATTCCCTTAAAAAGTAACTAATTGTGTTAGTTACTTTTTAGAAAAGTAATGTGTTACATTACATTTGCGTTACTTTTTTTTTCATCTGGGCTGGCCTTGTTTTTTATAACAAAAAAAGTTATATTTTTGGGCAAATGTAAAGTCCCTTTCACACCAAAAGTGAATACCACTGTAGCCTGCAGTTAAATCTTTCCAAAACAGTTGGTATGTTTTTTAGTAAAACCACCAACTCTGCAGTTGATCCGGAAATTTTTATTACCCTGTGAAAAAATTCAAATTGTCTCAGAATTTAAATATCTTGGTATTATCATTGACTCCAAACTTAAGTTTAATTCTCAGATTTCAAATACTGTTAAGAAAATAAAATTTAATTTATCTAATTTTCGACATATCAGGAATTCTATGTCTACCCAAGCTGCCAAAATGTTTATGCACTCTATGATATTTTCGCATATGAATTATTGTCTAACTACTTGGTCTCAGGCCAACCACTCCGCCTTGCTCCCAATACAGACTATATATAAACAAACGCTAAAAATGTTTGATAAGAAACCACGTCATTTTCATCATTGTAAGATTTTATCCAAATATAAATTGTTGAGTTGGGAAAACTTTAAGTTTTCAAATGGCTGTTTAGCTTATACAATTCTTAATGGCCTGGCCCCACCACCTCTTAGTGAGTTTCTGAGTTTAAGATTGGAAAACAGTCGTCTCACTAGAGGTACATTTAGAAGGGACTGTGTTATTAATTTCAGGAAAACTGCTTTTAGTCAGTCTGCCTTCTCTATTAAAGCCTCTAAAGAATGGAATGACATCCCAACGTCAGAATTAAATAGTTATAATGGATTTTGTTCTTCTTTTAAAACTTGGCTTTTTAGCATGCAAATATGACAACATTGATTTTTTTTTATTTTTTTTTTTTCTCTCTGTTGATTTTGGAAATTGTAGGGTTTGTTGTATTGTTATATTTTGATTAAATTGTTGTTTTTACATTGTATTTTTAGGTTGCCTATTGTACATCTGGCCTAGGACTGTCATGTTAATATGCATTGTCCTTGTAATAAACTAAACTAAAAAAAAAATTAATAATCCTCAGGCTGAAGGAAATGCAGATTCACGTGTGTACAGTAGAGGTACAGCAGTGTTCAGTAGAGGAACAGCTCAAACAAACCTTTCAGCTGCTGTTATTCTGGATGTCAGAAGTACAGTGCTATGCATAAGTTTAGACACCCATGCTAAAGTTGACTAAAAAGAGGAATAAAAAATCATCTTTTGGAAATTGAACTTAATGCCTTAATTAAAAAAATTAGGAAAAATCCAACCTTTAAGGACACCAATTTTCTTTGTGAATGAATAATGTATCGTAAATAAATAAATTTTCTTCCTTAAAATACAGGGTGCATAAGTTTGGACACCCCTATGTTAAATTCCCATAGAGGCAGGCAGATTTTTATTTTTAAAGGCCAGTTACTTCATGGATCCAGGATACTATGCATCCTGATAAAGTTCCCTTGGCCTTTGGAATTAAAATAGCCCCACATCATCACATAGCCTTCACCATACCTAGAGATTGGCATGGTTTTATTTCAGTTAGCCTAATAGCTGGTTTGATTTGCATTGAGAGATAATCTTATGGAAAGTACTCCATGCCAATCTCTAGGTATGGTGAAGTGTATGTGATGATGTGGGGCTATTTTAATTCCAAAGGCTTTAATTATAAAGTTAAGGAAACTAAACAACAGAGAGAAATATATGTCTACTACCTCAGATTTAACGTTTGATCTGTACTAGGGTGACCATACGTCCTCTTTTTCCCCTGGACATGTCCTCTTTTTGGACCTAAAGAAATGTATCCGGCCAGGATTTCTAGATTGCCCAAAATGTCCGGGATTCGGTTTTTGTTTTCTACAGTCGCCATTCATTGTGTGCGTTTTTGCATTGTTTTAGGTCCCGCCTTCTCACACGCCACCATTGGTCGGTTGGTCATGTACATCACACAAGCATTGGTCAAACTGCATCTCAATCATTACCATCAGCACCACAGCTTGTCAACAGTGGCACATGGTTCCTGAACAGCATAAAAAAAAAAGCCCAAATGTAAATTCACAGATGATTTACAGAGAAAATTCCTGTGTTTTCGTCTTGTTCGGGATCCGTGTGAAGCAGAATGCATGAACTGCAAAGCTGACACATATGTGTCAGTGTCAAATAAAGGTGCTAGCGACCTAAAAAGCCCAAAGAAGGAAAGTTATACTTATTTTGCAATACAAATGCATATTAAAAAAATTATTTTATTTCATTTTATTTTTTCTTATGACAACATGCTTGTGATTTTCTATGTAATTCAATTTGGATAAAACTGTAAACTAAATAAATATACGTTGTATAATGTTTATCTTTTTAATACTTTTAATCTTGTTAATTCTATCGCCGTACTTTCAGCATCTGGTCGGACCTTGCTTTTCTACGGGCAGGAGTTACCCTAAGTGTCCAGGCATTTTGTTGCCTCAACAGATGCCTCCAGCACGGGCTGTTGTGCTGTACTCGAAGAGTCGCTGGATATATCATAGCGAAGCGAATTCCTCGTTCGTGGAGTCGTTTCTTCACATTTCCAAAGGCTTGTCTTTTTCTCACTATAGCCACAGAAAAGTCCTCAAAAGATAGAGATGTTGTGGCGTTTAAAGGTCAGCTGCTTCGCAACTCTTGCTGCCTGTAGAATGCGCACCTTGTCTTGAAAATTATGCAGTTTTAGCATCAACGCCCTCGGTCTTTCTCCTGATGTTGGAGGGCGCGAAGGGACACGATGCGCGCATTCAATCTTTACCTGATGGTCCTTGAATTCGACGTTGAGTAGATTAGGCAGCCAGGTCCTGAGAAACGCGACCGGGTTCGTCTCTTCTTCCCCTTCAGGTAGGCCTATAATTCGTAAGTTACATCGCCTGCTCCTATTTTCCAGGTCGTCTATCTTTTCCAGGGCTGCATCGAGCTTTTTTTTCATATCGTTTACATCCGCGCTGTCTCTTGAGAACGTGTCTTCCACCGCCGAAATACGCGTTTCAGCTTCAGTGACTCGGTTCTCCATCTGCTCGACATGTGTCACTACCGCAGACAATTTCTCTAGCACTGGGTCAATCTTGTTATCCAAGGCCTTATCGACGCCAGCTAGGACTTCTGCTGTTATTTTCTTTACAAGTGCATCCATGTCGCTAGGATTCATTGGAGCATCCGACATTTTCGGAGGGGAGCGCGTGTTAGAGTTCGTTACGTCGTTGTTACAAAGTCTATGACTGGATTTAAGTTGTTTCTTTGGCATATCTTGTCACTTCTGCATTCAATTTCAGCCCCCTCAAAAATGATATCGCGTTTAAGGAGGGAGATTTTCGAAGGATTTGCTGGAGCTCGTCGTCAACACGTCTACGCCATTGAGTGCGTCACGTGACCCCCATTCCCAAACTTTTGAACGGTAGTGTATATTGTTACAAAAGATTTCTATTCTAAATAAATACAGTTCCCTTTCGTGGTCACTCCGAGTTACGTCGGATGACGACGATTGGGGTTTCGCCTAGAAGCCTATCACCTTCGAGTATATAAAACGAGCCAATGGCAATGAAATGCCATGGGTCTGCGGAATTTGCATAGCGTATCTCCGCCCACCGCAGGGGGTATATAAGGAAGTACGCTGCAACATGCAGATATGTTTTCGCTTCGGAGCCGAGAACTTCTCCACTCCACGCAAGCCAATTCTGAGTTATTCTTCTCATCCCTTCGAGACGAGCGAACTCTCCGGTGTTGGTGTGACGGCGATTTCAGCGAGTGCACACTACCTTGCTGATCTGGTCAGTGATCTGACAGATAGTGTGATTTCTCCCTGTTCGCTTCAGCATCCGCGGAGTTTTTCCTCTCACAAAAAGAGCATTGCACGTGGCACGTCTTTTTAAAGATGCCTCGCCCGTGCACTTCTGGTTGCGGTCGCGATGTTTTCTTTTCTGATGGGCACAATCTCTGCTTAGCGTGTTTGGGCGTTGATCACGCTAAAGCAGCGTTTGTGGATGACTCATGTTCTCACTGCGGGAACATGACCATCTCCATGCTGCGGTCGAGACTCAATGAGCTCACCAGAGCGAGAGTCCCCCTACCCACACCCCAATCTACTGACTCCCCGAGAGCTAGTACTTTGGCTGGTGGCCGGGGTGACCTGAGGGTGACTGTGTGGGACATACCGCCGACACGTCCACGGTCCACACGCCCCTCTTCAGCATCGGTACCCGCGAGTGTTCAAACTGAGACCGCTGGTCCCTCTACGGAGGCCCCGCGTGTTTCGTTTGGAGCTCCAGAGGAGGATGCAATGTCGATCGCTGCATCACAAGGTGGGCGTGAGTCCTCGGGAAGTGAGGATTCGGCTGTGTTGCCGCCCTCGGGCGCGCCAGCATTGCCCGAGTCTGATCCCGAGCTGACTGCCATGCTTTCCCGGGCAGCCGCGGCCATTGGGCTCGAGTGGTCCCCGCCACCCGATCCAGTGCGCTCGCGGCTGGATGATTGGTTTTTGGGAGTGGCCGCTGACACTCGTTGCCGCCCAACCCCAATTCCATTCTTCCCGGAAGTGCATGAGGAAATCACGCGGTCCTGGAAGGCTCCCATGTCTTCCCGTGTTCGTCCGTCGGCTTTCTCCGCCTTTCCTCCCCTCGATAAGGCTGATGCTTGTGGGTACACTGGGATTCCCCCGGTTGAACGTTCTGTCGCGATGCAGCTGTGGCCGACAAGCGCTTCATCGCGTGGTGATCCTAAGCACCCATCCAAAGCCTGTAGATTTTCGTCTACTATGGTGGCGAAGTCTTACAGAGCGGCGGGACAGGCAGCTGCCTCTTTGCATGCCATGGCCATCTTGCAGGTCTACCAGGCCAAGATGCTCCGTGACATGCACGAGGGTAGGACAGACCCAGGGCTCTTCAATGAGCTGCGTGCCGCCACCGACCTCGCTCTACGAGCGACGAAGGTGACCGCGCGCTCCCTGGGTCTGGTGATGTCCACAGTTGTGGTCCAGGAGCGACATCTCTGGCTGAACCTGGCCGATATGCGTGAGCCCGAGCGGACTCGTCTGCTCGACGCTCCCATATCCCAGGCCGGCCTTTTCGGCGGTGCGGTCGAGGACTACGCCCAATGCCTCCACCACGGGCTGGGGCGCCATGTGTAATGGACATGCTGCCGCGGGCTCCTGGACAGGACCCCAGCGCCTTTGGCATGTCAATTGCCTCGAGTTGCTGGCTGTACGTCTCGCCCTGCACCGCTTCCGGGCGTTGCTCAAGGGTCAGCACGTACTAGTCCGATCAGACAATACCGCGACAATAGCGTACATCAACCGTCAAGGTGGTCTATGCTCCCGCCGTATGTCGCAACTCGCCCGCCACCTCCTCATATGGAGTCAGAAGCATCTGAGGTCGCTTCGAGCCATTTATATCCCGGGAGACCTGAACCAGGCGGCCGACGAGCTGTCTCGGCTTCGGCCTCTCGCTGGAGAATGGAGACTCCATCCCCAGTCGGTCCAGCTGATTTGGGATCAGTTCGGGGACGCACAGGTAGACCTGTTTGCCTCCCGCGACTCGTCCCACTGCGACCTGTACTATTCCCTGACCGAGGGAACGCTCGGCACGGATGCACTGACGCACAGCTGGCCGCGGGGCCTACGCAAGTACGCGTTTCCCCCAGTGAGCCTTCTTGCGCAGACCTTGCGCAAGATCAGGGAGGACGAGGAGCAGGTCATATTGGTTGCCCCGTATTGGCACAACCGGACCTGGTTCTCCGAACTAGTACTCCTCGCGACAGCACCTCCCTGGCCAATCCCTCTGAGGAAGGACCTCCTTTCTCAGGGACGGGGCACCCTTTGGCACCCTCATCCCGATCTTTGGAACCTCCACGTGTGGCTCCTGGACGGGACGAGGCAGGTTTGAGTACCCTACCACCAGCGGTGGTGGCTACCATCACTTCCGCTAGAGCATCGTCCACGAGACATGCCTATGCGTTGAAGTGGAACCTCTTCGTCAACTGGTGTTCTTCTAAACATCAAGAACCCACGAAATGCCCCATCAGTGTCGTGCTTTCCTTCCTGCAAGAAGGGTTGGAGCGAAGGCTGTCTCCCTCCACCCTGAAAGTGTATGTTGCCGCCATTGCCGCACATCACGACGCAGTTGATGGTAAGTCTCTGGGAAAGCACGACCTGATCATCAGGTTCCTGAGGGGAGCGAGAAGACTGAATCCTCCTCGTCCTCCCCTCGTACCCTCTTGGGACCTCTCAGTGGTTCTAACTGCCCTGCAGAGTGCTCCATTTGAGCCTTTGCAATCAGTAGAGCTTAAGTTCCTGTCTATGAAGACAGCGCTCCTGGTTGCATTGGCCTCCATCAAGAGGGTAGGGGACCTGCAGGCATTTTCGGTTGACGAAGCGTGCCTGGAATTCGGGCCGGCTAACTCTCACGTGATCCTGAGACCCCGGCCTGGATACGTGCCCAAGGTTCCTACCACTCCCTTTCGAGACCAGGTGGTGAACCTGCAAGCGCTGCCCTTGGAGGAGGCAGACCCAGCCTTGGCACTGCTCTGCCCAGTACGCGCCCTTCGTGCTTACGTAGACAGAACGCGGTGTTTCAGGACCTCAGACCAGCTCTTTGTCTGTTATGGTGGGAAGCTGAAGGGAAAGGCTCTCTCAAAGCAAAGGTTATCTCACTGGATAGTGGATACCATTGCTTTGGCATACCAGCAGCAAGGTCGACAATGCCACCTTGGTGTGAAAGCCTACTCCACTCGTAGTGTGGCTTCCTCTTGGGCTCTAGCACATGGCGCCTCGCTAACAGACATTTGTAGAGCTGCAGGCTGGGCGACACCAAACACATTCGCGAGATTCTATAATCTCCGAGTAGAGCCAGTTTCTTCTCATGTACTCGCTTCAACCAGCCGGTACTAGATTCTGCTCAGGTGTCTTCGCTTGCTCGCCATTCCTCTCCACGGACGGGATATGTGCGATTATCTTCTCAGGTGAGTCTGATAAGCTCTGAGTTTCCTCCAGCACTGGTTACGTCAACGCCTGAGTTATGCCAATCTGCCATAACGCAGCTTTTGCGCTTGACTAGGTGCCTCCATGTGCATGGTCCCCCCTCTGGGCGACCCCCACATGTGTATTCCACTGTAAGTCTCTTTTGAGCGTGTGTCTTTCCCTTGGCAAGCCACCTTGCCACCCCTGGGGTTTAAATATTCCACCTGCGGCTGGACACCCCAGTGTTACTCCATATGCAGCCCTCTGGGTCATATGTGTATTCCAAGTCCCCCCCTTCGGGTTGGGCATAATTGCATATTTCCTCTGAGATATGCTTCCCAGTGTACCTTGGTATTCCTGTGTTAAGTAGGACTCCTTCGTCCGTGCTAGTCTCACAACAGGGAGCTCAGACTTACGCAGGGCACTGGATGACAGCCGAGGTGGCGTGATTAGACTGGAACCCCAATCGTCGTCATCCGACGTAACTCGGAGTGACCACGAAAGGGAACGTCTCGGTTACGGATGTAACCCTCGTTCCCTGAGTAGGGAACGGAGACGTTACGTCTTCCTGCCACTTCCGCTGTGTTGCTGAAAAACGCCTGGGTCCAGTTTCGACTCCTCAGCGAAGACATATCTGCATGTTGCAGCGTACTTCCTTATATACCCCCTGCGGTGGGCGGAGATACGCTATGCAAATTCCGCAGACCCATGGCATTTCATTGCCATTGGCTCGTTTTATATACTCGAAGGTGATAGGCTTCTAGGCGAAACCCCAATCGTCGTCATCCGACGTAACGTCTCCGTTCCCTACTCAGGGAACGAGGGTTACATCCGTAACCGAGACGTTCTTTTTAACTTTTTATTCATCAAATAATCCTAAAAAAAGTATCTCAGGTTATAAAAAAATATTAAGCAGCACAACTGTTTCCAACATTGATCATAAATCAGCATATTAGAATGATTTCTGAAGGATCATAAGACACCAAAGACTGGAGTACTTGCTGATGAAAATTCAGCTTTGCATCACAAAAATAAATTACATTTTAAAGTATATTAAAAAAGAGAACCATTATTTTAAATTGTAATAATATTTCATAATATTACAGTTTTTTTGTTTTTTTTGTTTTTGTTTTTTTTTTAACTGCAGGCTTGATGAGCATAAGAGACTTCTTTCAAAAGCATTAAAAATAGTAGTGTTTCCAAACTTTTGACTGGTACTGTATATATAAATGTTTTATTAAATTAAATAAGATGGATGTATGTTTACTGATTAAGGAATCATTATTTATTAATTCTTATTAATATTATTTAATTCACACACACAAACGAACTACTGTATCTATTGATACGGAGAACAAGTATTTGATGTACAGATGTAGCCTAAATAGGGCAGACCGGGGACAGTTGCAACACTTTTTGCATTTCTCTCAGTTACTCAGAGACTATTAGGACTAGACCAACCAAATTTGTATATATATTAAACTTGCATCTGTCTGCTAATTACCCGTACCATTTAAAGATGATTACATGACATATCGTTCACAGTATTTATTTGAATGGAAGAAGCCAGATGAAAATTGCAACACGTTAAAAATACCTTAAATTTCACTAATTAACTTTAGCTTTTTGTCTCAATGAATAAAGAATTCTGAAAATATTAACTGTTTTAGGCCTACTATAATATTATAGTATTATTTATTTATACAGTAATATTATTTTAGCCTATTGTTTATTTGTTTAGTCATATTTATCAAGTAACAGTTATTGAGCTTTGTTTGTGTATGTGTAGAACAGTGATTCTCAAATGGGGGTACACGTGGGGTGTGTTGCGGTACTGTAGGGGGTACATGAGATTTATAAAAATAAAAAAATAAATAATTTTAATTAATTAATTTTAATTCATTTAAAAGATATACAAAATCATCCATGATTACGAAAATAAGTTTAATAAAATGTTTATGTACAGTAGGTGGACAACCAGAATGCCTATTACCGCCGCGCCAGCCGCCGCGGCGAAATCACCGCGGCAAAAATAAACCAGCCGCATTTCAAAGTCGTTCCCGAAATGACCGCCAGGTGGCGCAAAGGGACATTGTGCAAAACAGCAGCAATTGCCGTATTTTAAAATGTAAGTGGGTTAAATATAAAACCCTAAGCCTAATAGGCATATTTTTCATATATATAGATAGGCCTATTAGGCTACAACAGAATAGAACCAAAGATAGAATCAATTTTAGAACTGAAAAAATAGAATCAAAAGTTAAAAATAGAGACGATATTAGGAGCAATGACGCTGAATATTTTTACTATTCTATTGAGGAATTAGATAAATGAAGAGCTCTCTTGAGCGATACAATTGCATAGTAATTTATAGTGATTTCAAAACCAGTCGCATTGTTCAAAAATCAGGTTTTATTCTGGCATGTTGAATGGGCGTTAGAATTTTTTTTTAGATTTATTAGATTTAGATTTTAGATTTCGTTAGATTTATTTTTCTCATATCAGCTAAAATAACTTAATATATGCCTTGTCTTAATATGACCTACTTAATATAGGCAATAGGCATTTAATAGCCTATAAAATAAATTAGCAAAACTTGGCCACTAAATAGGCCTATTTAATTTTCAATTATTTTAATTATCACAATTAAAGTTTTAATTTTATTAAATTGAACAAGCGCAACAATCAGCATTTAATCAAATATTCTAAAAAAAAATTATTATTAATAATAATAATGTTATTTCAACATAATATTTCGTTTTTTCGACATAATCTATGTGTGCGTGCAACAGGCAAGATGTGTATTTGTAAATCCGGTGATGCGTGCATTGATTTGTATCAATAAACTAGTGTTTTCTGACAGTGTCGACTGCAAAGATGAAGTTGACGATCGCCATATTTGTATTGAACGCACAGAGAGAAATGCACATAAAGACATAATTAGAGAGTAGCCTATTTCTTTTCGTTTTGAATTATTTCGTTTGAAGACATTTCAAGCTTTGTGTATTTGATGTATTTATCATGTCTGTGTGAGGCATACGCTGAGTTTCGTTAAGTTGGAGGATGAGATGCGCTCCAGCTGCCGTGCAATGCAAGTGACCGCGCGGGCGCCTCCATCATTATTAGTGTCTGTTATAGTTGCTTCTCTTACCTATTAAATCCAGACAATTGGTTGATGAAAAATTGATTAAAATTTAGATACAATTTATAGAAAACGAAATTCACTTTAAAGAAAGGTTTTCTACTAAACAAAACTTAATGAAGTGGTCAAAATCATGTCTGACCCACTCCATATCCATCTCTCGATATAATGCATCCTATCTTACTCGTGCTGTTCACTTTTCATATTCAACATAGATGGAAAAAAATAACATTATAATATTTTAACAAATACTAAATGAGATTATTTAATGGCTACACCAGTATAGTAGGCCTATAGACTCTATTTGTACAAATTGCTGCACATTAATTTAATTAAATGAAACCTTGTAACGAATTCACACTGTAGGGTAGACTGTGTACAGTTGAGACACCTTAAATAACTTTGCAGCAAGCACAAGTTGTGATTTTTGCTGTGCACTTGCATATTAGTGTCAACTGGGAAGGAAATATAGAGACCAGAGTCAGACCTCTTGGAACTTTAATTGAATACATAGCGTTGGTAAAGCATACTGAAATTACATCCCTACAAATTTATTAGGCCCTACTGAAAATAAATGTATCGAATTTAAGCAAAGTAGCCTAAATGTTAAGACTGTAAGCCCTTTGCTTTTTTACGTAAAGGACTCTTATAGCCGACTTTGTGTTAATTTAATTTGTAGAGGATTTTTTTAACTCAAACATTAACTGAAATAAATGAAACTAAATTATTGTAATTTTTTTGGCACACCACGACGAGTGGAGCTATGCATTGTTCTAAAGCCAGGTTTTATTCTGGCAGGTTGAATTAGTGTTCGACAAACGCGGCGGCGCGTTCATTTGAATGAAGAGCGCTTCTCGCTCGTGTGAGCGAACACACACTGGAACGTTAGGCCATGTCGCAACGAGTGAATCGTGGCCGAGTGGTTGAACTTACGTTACGATCATTTAGATGACACGGGTTCGAATCCCGAGCTAACTTGGACTACTGATATTTTTATAATAGCCTATTAATGCATTTTATAGTCTATTGTTGATGCAGAGAGATTTGTCTAGTTCTAAAACATAGTTTTTTGCTTATAACCTATTTACAAAATAAAATCACCACGCATTTCCATTTTACACTAAGGAACAAATATTATACAATGACTTTACTTCTGTAGCCTATAATAATTCCAATCATAATTTCAAAAGCAGTTATGTAAAAAAAAAAAAAAAAAAAAAAAAAAAAAATATATATATATATATATATATATATATATATATATATATATATATGACGTTTAAACGACAAACAATAAAATCAGAACCAGTATTCTGTTGCGTTCATGGTTCCAGTGGCAGTAATGCATCCACGGCTTTTCAAAGTGTCACAAAGCGTTTTGAGATTGTTTTGAATGAAATATTGAAGTTTATAATGAAGTGTTTTGGCACACCATGACGAGTGGCAAACTCTTTGTTTTGTTTTGCAAACTCAGCTAGTCTGTGGGGGGTTTGGAGAAGGCAATAGTTGCTTTATCGTGGGGGTGCAGGACAGAGGTGTTAATGTTCCGTCTTTCATATGGAGAGTGTCGGAGCCAGCCTGATGAGCAGGCAAAGGCAAAATTCTTTTAAGGATTAATCTCAAAATCTCCAAAAGTCCATAGCCTATGTACAGTAGGCCCTATATCTTATTTAATTATATATTGTAGTTTTATTGATTGTATTTAAAGGTTTTCTACACACAATTTCAATTTAGCAGATACAGAGCTCTTTAATTCGCGAACCACCTCGTTTTATTGTAAGCTGAATTCAGCAAGGCATGTTGTATCTTGGAAGGAACAAAAGCTATTTGTTACAGTTTTTTCTTTCGTGATTTGTGTGGATGACACACAGCGACATATACAGTATTATCAGCTGTATGGTGTTTTTTTATGCTGAAATGCTTAATTTCGAGAAAGACCCGCCACGCGCAGTGAGGGAGACCAAACTTACTAAAAAAATATCCAGCACGAGATAGGCAAAGAAAAACGCCTGTTCTTAATTTATGTTGCTTGGAACTTTTTTCGTTTTGTACCGTTTTCATTTTTTAATTTAGCTGCAATTTCTTTGACAATAGAAATTTAAAATGTTGCAAGAATAAGATTCTGTGTTTCTTATTTTGCATCACAAAGGGAATAAACTCTATCGAATCGATGCAACCCTGTTTAAATAAATAAACTGTCCCGACACTTTATTCATACCTTGAAATGTGCGATGGGTTTTCAAACTTAATTAATTTTCTTTTTCTTTTACATTTTCATTGTTTATTTTTTAATTGAAAGCAATACTGTATTGAAAGTATTTTTCTGATTTGTTCGATCTGTTTTGAAAAATGTCTTCCGCTGCTATGGCCGGGTATCACTGTCATTCATCTCAATCTCGTGAATGATTCACACACACACACAAAAAATAATTTAGCAAATTAAAGACGAGCTTCATCATCTTCATTTTCTGGTGCAATCGGCTGACAGTCTTCCTTCATCAGATGTGTCGTCTTTGCAGCGGCTCAACTGGAATGTAGCAAATTTATGTTGTAATGTACAATTGATAATTAAACAAGATGATTGACTTTAATCAACAGATACATATTTAAGCATCAAGAACGGAAAAACATAAACACTGTCGGCTACACTGAGATTCGATCTCAGATCGTTTGGAGCTCCGAGAGGCTATATGCATTGACCACAGAGCTATCGTCTGAATAGCCTAGGTCTACTATTTTCTCTGTTTTAAAAGTAAAAAAAAAAAAAAAAAATTATGTGTCGAAAAAAAAAAGAAGTGTTTTTACAAGACCTTGTGCTGTTTATTTATTTCTTATTATTATTATTATGCAGATGTTAATTCAGCCATTCTGTTGGATAAAAATTGTCCCTAATGTAAAATGGAAATTAATGGTAATTTTATTTTATAAATATAAAATATTTAATATAGGCTATAGGAGAAAAAAACAATATGGTGTGGCAATATTTTAGAACTATCAAATCTCTCTGCATTAATAATAAAAAAAGTAGCCCATGTTTGTTCGGGATTTTAACTTTTGAATTATTATTTATTATTATTATTATTATTATTAATTAATTAATTTTGAATTATTGAAACGTAAGTTATAGCCTACCACTCGGCCACGAATTTGTTTTGTTTTATTTTGTTTGAAATGTATTTTTACATATTTTGCTTTCGTTAATGTTAACCAATTCTGTTGTAGCATAATAGGCCTATATTTTTTCCCTAAAAGTTTGTTTTATTCTCTGCTTTGTTTGTTTATATTTTTACATATTCAATCAGTCTCATTTTTGTTCAAATAATGAAAAAAGTTTTTATTTTTTATTTTTTATAAACAGATAGGAAACTTACCTTTTAAAATGCCGCAGTTGCTGCTGTTTTGCCCTGTCACTTGCGGCACCCGGTAGGCTAGCCTAGTCATTTCGCGAACGACTTTGAAATTCGACTGGTTTATTTTTGCTGCGGCAGTAATAGGCATTGTGGTTGATTATTTATTAAATAATTCAATTGATAATCATAACAACATGTAAGCCTATTTAATTCTGAATATAACAAAGAATGCTTAAACCGACTAACATCGGTTAGTAACTGCAAGTCCTGAAAATGTTTTAATTTTACGGTAAATTATGTTACTTTATTTCACTGTTATGTTTCAGTTAATAAATCTACAAACACATTAAAATAACACGAAGTAAATGACAAGTAACCTATTGACATAGCCTTTCTAAATTATAGAAAAACTGGGCAAACAATTGTAATGTGTGTCTACTTTGTTTAAATTGAATGAATCTGAATTCGTTTAACCACAATATTTATCTTGAATTTATCTGTGACCTCAGCTCAGATTACTGCCGCGGCAGATTACGTCATAAAGAGAATAAACTGACACTTTTCAAAGTCTGTGATTACAGCGCCACTCAGCGGTAAAAGGCAGCAAATACACATCCCAATTTTGCCGCCGCGGGAACGGCGGCGGTAAAAGTCTCATTCTGGTTGGGCACCATCTGTAAACTAAATTTTTATATAAAATGTTTCTATTTTAAATGTGATTGTAAACTACCTAAATCAGAGAAGAAGAATTTGAATCACGCCGAGCGGGAAGCCAGTTGCCAAAACAGACAGACATTTAAATGAAATCCTGGTAAAATCGTAGCAATACTACAGCGGAGAACGGGGAGGATGAAGAAAAAAAGAAAGCCAAAGTGCAGCCAACAAAATACCGTCAGTATCAGGAGGGGTGTGTTTTGATGGGATTCACAGCAACAAACGGTGCATTGTGTTTTTCTGTGGGGAGAAACTAGCAAACAGCTCGATGAAACCGGTGCACCTCCAGAGACATCTCACCACCAAACATCACTGTCATGTCAGAAAGTCACCAGAATTTTTCAAGAGAAAACTTGCTGAGTTTAGATCATCACAGGAAACATGCGAAAAGTCTCCACAACATCAGCCAAAGCACTACAGGCGTAACATGCTGTGTCACTGCTCGTAGCTGAAGCAAAAAAGCCGTTCACGATCGCTGAGGACTTGTTACTCCCAGCCGCTGTTGTATTAACTGAGACAATGCTGGACAAAAATGCTGCGGATAAATTAAAAACGGTGCCTTTGTCTTATGACACCGTTTCCCACAGAATAGAAAGAATGGGAGTGGATATTGTTGAAAACTTGGCGAAGCATTTCCTCTCCAGCTTGATGAGTTTGTGCAGCTCATTGCGTTTGTGAGGTAGGCCTATGTGGATATCGACAACATTAATGAAAATGTACTTTTCTGCAAGAGCTTAGAGGGGAAAACAACAGGAGAGGACCTTTTTAATGTTGTGGATAATTTCTTCATTGAAAACGAGCTGGACTGGAGAAACTGCAAGAGTGTATGCACTGACGGAGCCGTGTCAATCACAGGCCGTGTTAACGGGCTCATGGCGCGGATTAGAAGTAAACATCCAGAAGTGCAGTGGAATCACTGTGTCATACACAGGGAAGCACTGGCATCCAAAAATATAAGTCCTGTGTTGCATGACGTTTTGAATGACAGCATTAAAGTGATAAATCTGCACAGCTCAGTTGGGTGAGAAACCCATTTCTTTTGTCAGAAGACAGCAGAAACAAACTCCCTCTCTTGTCACCAGGAAAAACTCTTGGATGTGTCATCTGACTATGGGCTACGGATGAAATATGAAAACTCCACTGTAACGCAGTTTTGGGTGTGTGTAAAAAAGGAGTACCCTGAGCTGGGAGAAAAAGCTTTGCAGCAGCTACTGCCCTTTGGATCCACATATTTGTGTGAGGCCTCATTTTCTGCAATGACTGTGATCAAAACAAAGCAGAGAAACAGACTGGGCCTGGACAAGAGTCTGATCACTGCTGTGTCCTCTCTGCCACCGAGGATGACCAAGATCCTCAGTGAAGCACAAGCACATGTTTCGCACTAAATTATAAGTGCAACTTAGTGTAGCAGGGTGGAATAACTCCACCTATTGGGAGATCGTGCGCATGCGTGTGGCTTATTGGCTGCCCTTGTATGGAGTATAAAAGAAGTGTGTTTTGGCGACCGGACAAGCGTCTTGGTATTGCCGTGATGTCATGTCATCTGTTGCCGCCGACGGTTTAGACTGTGTCCTTGTCTTCCGTCTGCTGTGCGCTTGCTGTCTACTTATCACAGGTATGTTCAGCCTCCTTATAAACAAGTATTGATCGTGTTTCGCTGTTATTTGTTCTATTTTTAGTAAATATTTATAGTATGTTATTTACAGCGGTATGTTTCGGATCGAGCGGCTGCATTCCCGCATAGTGTGCGACCATGAATGGTTTGTTTACGATGACCATCCCTGCGGTATGTATAATTATAGCTTTGTTTAGTAATTTCTTTAGTAATCTGTTATTTTCTTTTACATATTCTTATGCTCTGCAGATCTGAGGGTCCTCCCCGCCTACTCAATGGGATTGAGCGTCAATATTAACTCGTGAAGCGCCTAATTGTGACTACGTTGCTGTTTTGCCTCTACGTTTAGTTTATAGTAACTGTGCACGTTGTTGCGGTGTTGTGACGCGTCGGGGCTGGTGCGGCTTGCTGGCTGGCCCGTCTTCACCAGCTGCCACTTGCTTGGTCTTCTGATTGTGCATCAGTATATTGAGTTTGTTTATGAATGTTTATTGTTTTTCATACTTCATTCTGGGCATTGTAATTTATAACTGCTGAGTCTGAGTGAAGTGTGTGTTTTTAATTTGTCTTTGTTTCCTTAAGATTAGTTAATTGTATTTTGTTTTTGTTTGCTGTGTTATACTTGTATTGTCTTTTATAAGTTTGTTGGTTTTGTATTCATTTCCTGTGCAGGAGTCGGAGGTTTCTGGAGTGGGGAGGCTGGCTGTTAGCGTATGGTGTGTGGTGATTACACCTAGTGCCGTGTGTTTTCTTGCATCCAATCCTCACGTGTGTGTGGGGGCGTGTGTTTGGGTTATTGGGGTTCTTCTAATTGAGGCAGCTAGCCCGTGTCTCCAGGTACCTCCGCTGCTGGTCAACCAACTTAATTTAAATAGAAGTTTGTGGTTGTTGTGTCTGGTACATATTGTGCACGTTACTGTAAAATTGATTCTAAGAATCTTGTTGTGACGTTTTAAATATTTATACTTTCAATGTTGATAAATAAAAGTGTACTTCTCTTTTTCAATATGACTCACGTCTCCTCACCCATCCTTTGATCAACGAACCTGTGCGCCCTTAGGGCTGTTAGTCCCCAGTACTCTGGGGTGGCGTAGTCGACCATTGTTGCCGTTATTGGCGTCTCCTCTGGAGTTGCCCCTCGCCCGCTTGCCACATTAGTTTGTTGTTTATTATTACAAGTGTTTTTGAGCTAAAATGTTATACACATCATACACACTGTATATATATATTATTTATATAGGTTTATTTTATCAAACATGTTTGGGGCCAGTCAAAGGGTACTTAAACTACATGATCGGTTATCGGTAATGATACATTGTTTATTATTGCAAATGTTTTTCATTTACATTGTTTAATAAATCTCATAATGATGGCACATAACTATATCGTAGTCATAGCTTTTATTTCTATCTCAAATGATTGAGGCCGGTCAGGGGGTAGGGGAGAGTGGGGTGAGTTGTGCCAGTTTTTACTCAAAGTGACTTTAAAGTGAGGCCATGGCAGTAATGCCTTCAACTTAAGGATGTACATATATTTCAGGATGTGGTGCATCCCTGAGAACAATAACTTTGGATCTGAAATAAATTGTTTCCGAAATATAGCTCTTGGGAAAAAAGTGGTCTCATGGCACAACTTGCCCCTGGTGCGGGGGAAGTTGTGCCTTTGGGGGAATACATTGGGGGTAAATTGTGCCAGTGATTTCTGAAGTAAAACAGAACATTTTAATGTTATGAACCGTAATGCTATATGAAAGCAAGATAAATTCAATACAAAATGACTAATTTAAGGTTTATTTAGATATTGTCACCCTGGAATACCATAGCATGCGTTTTTCCTACTATGGTCAATTGCATAGGGATTTTGTATTGAACACAACTCTGGATCACAGTGTCACAGAGACAAGGGGGCGGGCTCATTTTACTCAGATGACCAATCAGTCTCTCAGGATCATTGTGAAGCTATCAAACTACGCCCTAGCAACCATTTAGAGCACCATAGCAACACAATATATGATATTTGTGAATCATTTCAGGCAAAAAGGCTTTGGCAATAGATGCCTGTTGACATAGCGCTGTCTGTCAATTATGTAACATATAAGAATAAAGTGACTAGGCTAATTTCTAAACATCCTATTGTGACATAGGCCACTTAAAAACGGAATAAAACTTCTTTTTAATAACATAGTGCAAACTCAAAACTGAAATCAGTGTTAGCTAAATTAAACAAATAGCAGGCAGGCCTAAGTCAAACAATGATGAGGCATGCCCATCTCCTCACTTCTCAAGATTATCCCCTGTGAGAATGTAGGTCTAGGTGGTCTGGAACTGGCACAACTTAACCCAGGCCCTTTGGCACAAATCACCCCAGACCTACAAGTTTGAAAAACTAGCATGATCCAGCAGTTAAGAGCTAACATCATGCTAACTGTATGGACTCATTGTGTAGCCTACTAAAGCACTAAAACATGTGTGAAATGTTTTCAAACTTGTCTATAATTGTTCAGACACTACAATCAGAAAACCTTAATCATAGAAATTTTACTTTGAAAGGGAAAAAACAGTTTTTTGCACTAAAATGTGCTTAACTCTCATGCCATGTGTCTCTCTTCTTTGGAGGACGAGTAAAAGTGATTGCTTTTCAAAATTATGTGGTCACATGACCAATTTCTTCTATGGTTTTCCAGAAACAAGGGTGGAACTACTTCCCCCCCTGGCACAAATCACCCCACTCTCCCCTACTTGACTGAGAAAAAAATTGATATGGGGGTACGTTATTGAAAAAAGATTGAGAAGCACTGTGTAGAACATAGGCCTACACAGATTCAGTGTGCAGGAATTACAGATGCTATTCAATCTCTTCATATTTCAGTGTCAGACAGGAAGAACTGAACAATTTGCAATGCAACAAACTTTTATTAAACATGCAATTTATAACTTGTTGCAACCGTCCCTGACCCTGTCAGCCACGACAGAACATCATACTCCTGCTAGACACACTGACTCTGACACATGCTATCCATGACACTTAGAAGTGAACACTACAATAATTAAGTAAGTTTTGATTAATTCATACAAAATTTCAGGACAGTATGACAAAAATATATCTCATGAAACAAATTACTTTCATACCTCCAAAACAAGTTTTGTTCAATAAATGCAGCAGCAGATGTTGAATATGTCTTCCTACTTCCCCTCGGGGGAATCCCCGCCGCCATTTTGAAGTGCGTCCGTGCATTCGTGAAGTGGACGAGGGAGACGGGTCAAAATTCCCTCGATTTTGACCGAGGGAGCGAGTCTACTTCATATGTACACTTCAGACACCTATATGTCCCACAATGCAGTACGATTGTGACGTCACCACAGATCTAATCTGATCACCACCACAACAAACAAATTTGATTGTTTAGAATATGGTTTTATGTCCAGGCAGAAACTGATCCTCGGATTCACGAGCAGCCAAAACCATCAATGATATTTTTACTGATGACATTTGAGTTCATTTAGAGAAACTCATTTCATTCTTCTCGTAAACTTCGCTGCATTATGCCTTATTTTACATGTAGTGTTCATATCTATTTTTTTAACCCAATTTGGGTCATTTTATTGGGTTATTTTTAATTATAGGTAAAAATGACATTTAAAACGGGTTTATGTGAAGATTGTTTTAAGTTCACTTAAATTAAAAGCTATATTTTTATATTGCTATATTTTTAAAAGCCTAATAAATGTTAAAATGTGTAGTTTTAATTATACTGTAATGCAGAATGGCTATTATTAATGGCTAAAATTAAGATGGAAAAACCATTTCAGAGACACTGTGGCCTTAAAAGACACATATTTAAAATACATGCACTGCCTCTATGTTGTTTCATTAATTTGGAGAGTAAATGTGACATTATTACAAAATAAAAATGTATTAAAAGCTTTTAATGTTGGTGTGATTAATTACAGAAAAAAAGGGGGCAATTAATTATTTATGGTTTTTAATGGATGTGCTTCTCTTTCATATGCGATACAGAAGCACATGTTCCACCGTTTCTGTTAGATTGCAACTATTCCCTATATTTCCCTATTCTAGATCAATAATCATTTAATCATATGCTATTCTGAGAGGAGTTATTATCGAGTCATTTTATGAACTATACAGCGCTCACCTTTTTTGGACACTTCCCTTTGTTTCTTTCATATACTGTATTAATCAATTAATCTGATTCCTCTTTAAACTCTGCCTTAGGGGTGTTACAGGCCAACATGAACATCAACTTACAGTGAGTTTTGCACATAGACAGTAAAAGAAATGGACACAGCGACCCCATTGGAACTCAATTGAGACAAGTGAAGCCCATTTTCAGCGATTTCTTAGCACTTCCTTTCCTGACGCGCAGACTCAAACCGAGCAAGGCGTTACACGGACCACGTGAGCAACCCGTCTGCCTTCTAGTAGCTGTGCCAAGAGAAATCTGAATCATTCCCTTCCGAATCTTGCAGAGACGGAGAGTGTGAGTAGGAGCTGTCCATAAGCTTGGAGCAGGAGAAACTTTTGCTAGGTATTCTGATTAATTATATTGTCATTTTGCCTCCACGTCCCCCCGATTGCCCGCGAGCTTCTCCTCCCGTCTATACGGTAATCTCTCTAGTGTGCGACAGAGAGTCGCGTGGTTATGACGCAATCGTTAGCCTACTTTTACAAAAACTGCTTCTACGGGTCCATAACATAAGCTACAAGGTAATGGAGCATTTTATACATTGTCGTGTATCTTTAGAAATAAATAATGGACAAATGGAGTCTTTAAACGCCTCAGATGTAAAGTTATTCGCTGTCAAAGTGACGCCAAAATGAATGGGAGTCAATGGGATGCTAACGCAAGTGAAGTTCTGCTACAAGATGTCGGCACCCGGCCGACTTCAACTTCCGGTCGACTTCCTTCCCGCCTGGTTTTGCAAGATCAGCGACTTCCTTTCCTTGGACTTCCGCATTTGCACTCGCGAATGCATGTCGCGTGTGTGTGTGTGTGTGTGTGTGTGTGTGTGTGTGTGAGAGAGAGAGAGAGAGAGAGAGAGAGAGAGAGAGAGAGAGAGAGAGAGAGAGAGAGAGAGAGAGAGAGAGAGAGAGAGAGAGAGAGAGAGAGAGAGATTGTTTCAGGAAATGTTCAAGAACTGCAGAAGATTGAAAGAAACAGTGGAAATGTGTCGTGGATCATGAGAAGGAATGACAGCAGAGACTCTATTGTTGATTGTAAATTGTTTCGTTGTTGTAAAACTGTTTGTTCACTAAAGTCTGTTTGTTCCCCTGTTGAGGGAAAGTCCCTCAACAGGGGAAGTCCCAC
The DNA here is from genome assembly GCA_022829085.1 of Abramis brama. NCBI lineage: Eukaryota > Metazoa > Chordata > Actinopteri > Cypriniformes > Leuciscidae > Abramis > Abramis brama. The sequence continues at coordinate 967,083 of CM040766.1, forward strand.
TTAGGTCCGCATTGTGGTTGTATCTTATTAAGATATTTTACTTTTAGTTATTACAACTTTCATTTTTAATAATGCATTTATAAATGTTGAAATTAATAATAACTAAGAATTATAAGTGTTTTACAAGTATTGTTAGTTCACAATAACATGAATGTCATCTTGAGCACTTTGGAAAAACAGCCTGTGTTATTTTAATCATTATATATATATATTTTTTTTTTTCAGTCAATCATCATCCATGTATGTCTTTACACACAAATCATGTAAAAATTCAACACCGATTGCTTCCAAAAGATGTACATATAATTTAATGTGTAATGTGTGCTGTTGAGTCGAGGCTCTCTGTATAAGGAGATGAGGCAGATGCTGCTTTCAAACTCCAATGTCCCTTTCCCATCCACGATCAGATCCCAGTCAGTAATGCAGGACATGATGGATGGCAGAGACAGGTGAAGGTGGGAGCGATGGTCAGCGGATTCATCAGAATAAAGATGAAGAATGAACCGCTGTGTTGAGATGGCATTAGGATGAGGGGTTCACCACCTGTAACTATTGTTAGAACAAGTTTGAATAAAGCTTTGTTTCGTGTGTTGTTGAATTGTGTATTTATTTATTGTGATGGTTACTTTTATTCATGTTTCTTATTATTGTCAGTAAATAAACATAATTATTTAATTAATTTATGCATGAATTCATTGCTTGACTGAAAATTGAGATGTTCACTGCATTTATCTAGTGTGTATTCATGCATAGCTATGTCATATGACAAAACAAATTACATTCTGCTTGTTTTACTAAAATATATACATTTTCAGTATATATATATATATATATATATATATATATATATATATATATATAGATAGATAGATAGATAGATAGATAGATAGATAGATAGATATGTAGCAGGACGGTTTATCGCCCCTCCTACTTGTAATTGTTTAATCTTGTAATTGTTTAATGTGTGGCCAATGGCCCAGCGTCCGGTGCAAATAAGAGCACGGCCTACCTGTTCTTTGGCATGCGTCATCGTCCAGGGACGTGATGTCATCCATGTGCCCTGCTGCTGTTTGATCGAGTCACGGCCCGCTGTGTTACCGCTCGCAAAAGTTTCGCCGAAGCTGCTAGCCACTGGCAGTGCTGTTTGCTAGTCACTGCTGTCGGGAGAGTTGAATGTGGACATCTGAGACAGTGTAAGATCTGTCTGCGCCAGTGAGCGTTGTCGGAGGCATTCGGCCCTATTCCTCGCATATTGATCCCGGGACAGCGTGCTCAGTTGCATGCGATAAGGACAATATCGCCATTCTGAACGAGAGTTATCTGCTTGGTGCTTCATTGTGGAGCCTGTTTGCGCTGTGCCTTACCAGCTGCTGTTCTGTTTTGGTTCTGTTTTCTGTTTTGTTTTGTTTCACGCCAGGTGAATAGTTCTAAGTGAATCGTTTCCAGCGAATCATCCGAGCGAACTGTTTTTGAGAATCACTTCAAGTGAACCATTCTGGGTGAACCATCGCAAGTGAACCGTTTCGGTGAACCGCATCAAGTGAATCGTTTCAAACGAACTATTTCCACTGACTGTGACTTTGTAACCGTGGTATGCTTGGAGTTTATTTTGCTTTCTTCTTGTTTATTACTTTGATTCATGTTAATGAGTGAGTGGTTTTTCTGAATTCATATTTGTTTCCGACTCAATTATTGTGTTGGTGAATTTATATATTTTTGGTTGATTTATGTGGCTGAATGTAAACCAAGTTTATTTTGTTCACCTATTATTTTGTTTATTATTTTGTTTACATTTCACGGTTAATGTCTCTTTTCTTTTGCTTTTTGGCAGGTCCTGGGCACCCGGGGGCAGACAAGTGACAAAATTTAGGTGGTGGTGTCCTCACTGTGTGCCGTGGTCTTCTCTGACATGAGTCGCTGAGTGTGCTGTGCTTGTGTGTGTACACTGAGTAGAGTAATTTCCAAAAAGGTGATATCCTGAGACTGCCCCCTGGGTGTGCCCAGGTCCCTCCACAGCCACATTAGAATTTAGCAAAGTGAAGTGATTGCTGGTCAACACCTTTTAATGACAAATGTCTTTTAATGATTAATAAAATAAATGTACATCTTTTTTGCAATCCATCTGTGTCTCTGACTCAAAGTGATTAGGACCTGTGCGTGCCTTCTATAGTAGAGGTACCGTTAGATTCCTGGGGTGAAATTCCCCAGGTGGCGTAGTCGAAAATAGGTTAATTAGAACTGCCTGAGCGAACACCGCTCCGCCACATATATATCATTGATTCTTGAGAGTCGGGACAAAACACATTTTAAAAAACTTTTTTTTAAAATACACACTATATCAATTAGTTATGTTTCTGCAGAGAAAGGTCTTAGCTATTTAACCATGTAAAGGAACAGGTTCTAAATAAAAACACATTTTTAACAAATAAACATGTTTCCCTTCAGAACTGGATTTGTGTCAACTCCGTCAGACACACTAAAAAGTATACAATTTTAATTCTTCAAATCCAACAAGAATCTAAAGTTCTGAAGTATATTGTAATCGTGTTTAGTTACTCTGATATGTAAAAAAAATACAATATATAAACTTAAGTTGTGATTTCACACTATTCTGAAAACTCAGATTTCTAAATATATTGATGGAAAACTGACGGTGTTGACGAAAAATGTTTGAATGTTTTACCTCAGATTTGTGAAATGTTCACCTGTTTGTCATGATATGTTCTGACAATAAAGAGTAGTTTAAAACCACAATTAATTCTGTTTTCTACAACTTTCACTTGGGAGCAAAAATCTGCCTTTAAACTTGAAAGACATTTATCGTGATAATTATCGATATCGACTGATATAAAAAAAAATATTGTGATAATTTTTTTTGGACATATCGCCCAGCCCTACACTGGCTTCTCATTTTTCTATCTCTGTCTCTACATATATAATATATATATTAAAGTGCTGGCAAAGTTACACATTACACAATAATTAGCAGACCACTGCCTGCCCATTCTCTACAAGTCAGATGCGTATGGTTAAATAATGTAATGCATGCTATGTATGTGCATTTATGTGTAAATAAAACCCTGAAATAACAGTTTAACCCTTCACTATATTCACAAATAATATTATATTCGCACATTAAGAGGTTATTGGTGGATTTGTCAACTCCGTCAGCTTACAGGTCAACACCGTCAGACATAGAACCTGACGGAGTTGACGTCTGACGGAGCTGACGTAAGGGCATGTATTTTCCCGCCAAAATATGTATTGTACACTGCAGCTAGGTAGTTTATCCTCAGTTGCTAGCTGTCCCAATAACCTCACTAAAATGTTTAAATTCAATCCACTATGGTTTAAAAAAAAGTATCTTAACAGAAATATGGTATTGACATGATGCAGCTGTGACCATAGGAATATTGACATTGTTTGTCTAAAATATAAAAAAATGTAAAAGGTACCAGAGCATGTGTGGTAGTGCTGCATTCACCACAGGCAGGGAGATGAAAAGGGGTCCTCAGGGATATAGCTGACCATGCTATTTCCTGATTTAAAGAGCTTTATGAAAAAATCTGACGGAGTTGACAGAAACTGAGGACACAACTTTAATAGGCAGATTTTTATGGAAAATATTGTTTGATGTTCACTTCATGCATTGTTTTTTATATTTATACCCCTTATTTTTTATTTGATATATATGTTTTCACAATTGTAGAGCTTTTTTAAAGTTTTTTGGGATGGTTAATATTGTGACCTCTTGCTGAGGACAAGTGCAATAACATGGACCTTCTAACCACAGACCATACATTTAAACAAATTTTCCCAAAAAAGATAAAAAGTTTATTCTAAAAATCAGATAGGTATATAGAATTCCTTTAGATTTAACTTTGTAAGTATGTCAATCATGATGAATTTCTTAATTTTTGCTATAAATTAGACTTTTCTATGTGGGACATATTTTGTCCTGACTCTCAAGAATCAGTGAATAATGAAAAGTTTCAAGTACACTTGCACATGTATGGTCAAACAAGCGTCCCCTCTTCTCGTCTACAGATGATCAGTCCATCCAAACACACACCCGTAAGGGGCGATCAAACGCGACTTGCTGTGTTCAGTGTAATACAGCATGATTACTGTGGTCAGTGTATGAGCTGCTGACTTTGACTTCTATCATAGTTTCTCTCCCTGTTTTATCAGGATTTTCCCTCCAATGCACTTTCCATGTTTCATCTGTTTTTTTGAGTTCCCTTTCTTTGAAGATCAGCCCAGAGTCTCTCTGAATATCTTCAATTTCCACTTTGTATGGTTTCAAATTGTTTCGTGATTGCTTCATTTTCTTGGTTATTTTTTTTTTTTGGGATATTTTGTAGTGACCTATATATTAGTATCTTTTGCTGATTTCTTATTGGGCATCGTATAGCATTCTGGTGCTAGTACTTTCCCGTCCTTATCCTCCACAATTATCACCTTAAACAAGTGAGTTGGCACTGCTTTCCCTCCCACAAACTCATATTCCACGCTCTTTTTGCTTTTACTTATATCCTTATTATCCGTTGACTCTCTGTCGCTTGATAGGTAAAGTGGTCCAGTGTACACATGGATGTTACAGACTTCTTCTGTCTCAGCTATTTCTCGACAATATTCCTCCAATTCCTTCCACATGCCAGAGTTAAAGTCATGCTGCTGTGGTATATTTATATGTAGTACTTTATATGTTTCGTCTGTCATTTCCTCACTGATTTCCCTTACTTCGAAGATCAGCCCAGAGTCTCTCTGAATATCTTCAATTTCCACTTTGTATTGTATCAGTTTTTTTCGATGTTTCTCTATGGTTAAGCTATATATTTCTGGGTTTTAGAGTCCTCCCATCAAAATATTTTCCTGATGTAGGATCTTTTGTTAAGATTTTTATAAGAAGTTTTTCTGATTTCTCATTGGTCATTATGGGTAATTCGGTCTGGCTGTTTTTTTGACAATCATTTGCATTGGGCATCTTATAGCATTCTGGTTTTAGTAGTTTCCCGTCATTATTCTCCACAATTATCACCTTAAACAAGTGAATTGGCACTGCTTTCCCTTCCAAACACTCATATCACACATGCTTTCAGCTTTCATTTGGATTCTTATTATCCTTTGACTTTCTGTCGCCTTGATAGGTATGTTTGTTAAGAAGTACAAAACTGTCCTTTATCCAACTTTAGCCGCGATAATCTTTATTATCGGACAAGCTTCTCAAACACGACACAACACAAAACTTTTGCTGCGGTGCGACCAGAACCTTATTTTTTTTTTTTTTTTTTACTATATATACAGTATGACTATATATTTTGACTATACATTTTTGACAAAATGACTATATATATGGGCTCATTCTGGGCTTATCTGCTTGCTTCATCGATGAGGTGTATCCTCCAACATTACTGTCTAATGCATTAAAGCATGTTTAGCGCTTCCACATTGAGCATTTTAGAGTGACTAATTTACACTACGCACAACAGACCAAAAAAAAAATATATATACATTCTCTAGGCTCTCTTCTGGGAATGTTCCAATAGAACTAACATTCCCAGACTGTGCATGAATCAAAAATTATTAAATGGGTTTTAGTTCAAGTGAAATAACGAATAAATGTAACTGTAAAAAAGTTCCAAACAGCAAACTGAGTTGTTCTGCTGGAAAACAGGATCAGGATCTGCATGTAACTGAAGTGCCAGGTGTCTGCTCGTTCTTTCCAGTAAATCACATGACTTCCAGGAAAAATACCTGTGTAGGGTCTGGGCGGGAGAATGGGAGGCAGGATTGTGACTGTTGACTGTGGAATTGCGTTGCGCAATATAATAAGAGAACTTTTCCACAGTCAACAGTCACAATCCTGCCTCCCTCTCCCAAGCGTCAGAATGTAAAACTACACCGCTCACTGCTCATGACAACATGTTGTCAGCCTACCAAAAGAAGACATTAAATCTGTGAAGATCTCAGCAGAGGAGGATTAAACAACTCCACAAACAGCATTACCAGCTTCACTTATTACTAACCAGACTGACTTTATCTTTATCAGACTTCTACAGAAGATCTTACTGAGAATTACCTGAGGTTTAGTGTTTAGTGGGTTAGGGTTAGTCATTTTGAGGGATGCTGAAGTTTAAATCAATATTGATCAGAACAAAGACAGTTACCCCCAATATCACAAAATAGCCTAAATTAACAAACATGTACAAACATGTAGATAACATGATTTTTTTAAGTTACTTTTTAAATAATAATAGATAATATAATATTACTAAAATGAAAAGTATCCTTAAAGAAAAAAAAAAAAAAACACTTTCATGACTGTTTAACATGCAAGTGCACTTTTTAAAAATGCACTTTGTAATTATATATAATTGAGTTTAACCTAAATGTGCATTTTAAATAATTTAGTAATGATTTAAAGAACATCTATTTTGATGTATTGACTAATATACTAAAGTAATAAAGGATTCAGTTTTAACTTAAGAGTTTTGTCCAATATTTGTTCATATATTTTAAATGTGTTAATTGTATAATATATACTGTGAAAAGTTGGCTTGAAACTCAACATTAAGAACTAAGATCATGGTATCCAGTGGTCTTCAAGATCACTGCAGATGGAGACTGTCCCCATGAGATTAAGACACTTGCTGCTTGGAAGAAAAGCTAAGCTATCGAGGGAAGAATCGAGACGGCGTAGCTGTTCTGGAGGAGACTTGTCTATTTTTAAAGATAGTTTTAAGTGTTTTTAAGAGTTTTTAAGAGTTTTAAGAGTTTTAAGTTTTAACTCTGATGACAGATGATTTTAACAGTTTCGAACTACAACTGCTAAAACTTGAAATGGACACTGTTGTGCTTTATCATCCTCCTAAAGCACACAAAGACTTTCTAAATTAATTTGTGAATTTTCTTGGCAACATCATATCAAACTTTGATAAAGTACTTAATTCTTGGAGATTTCAACATTCATGTGTGCAGCCCGTCAAACACATTTGTAAATTAATGTATTAGTCTCACTGACTCCTTTGATTTAATTCAGTGGGTGAAAGGCCCCACTCATTTCCAGGGCCACACACTCGATCTTGTGTTAACGCATTGGTGTATCCATTGAAGATCTGAAACTGGGAGATTTTGGTATTTCAGACCACAAGCCTATCTTGTTCTCTATCCCTTTTACAACAGATATGGTGAACACTGTTAAATCGGATGTGTTTTTCTGCAGTGTTTAGTGAGATTGCTGGAGTAAATCCTTCATGATTTGAGTGCTGCTGAACACCTCAGCCGGTTTAACACTGCTTGCACCAATATTTTAGATGAAGCGGCCCACTTTAAAGCTAAACATCAAAAACCCAAGCTTGAGCCGTGCGTAACTGAAACTGTTCGGGAGCTCAGGCGGACCTGCAGATGAGCATAAGGGAAATGGAAGAAAGATAAACTACAGGTCTCCTATGAAGTACTAAGGAACACTCTTGCTAAATTCCAACGGTCCATGAGATCAGCGAAGCCTAAATACTTGTGAAATGTGAATTATAGATTCTGCCACACACACACACCGCTGCTCAGCTGGATTGCTTGACTTCCCATGACTGATCATTTCCCACCTCTAGCTGATCCTTTGACACAATATCCAATGAAAATCTGATTGGGCGTCTTCCCACAAAATTCCAATGAAAATAAATGCAGGTTGAAGTTTAGACACTGAGACACACAACAGAACATCTTGTTTTCATTAATGCCATCTTGAAAATTTTGTGTTTTGATTAAAATCAGCAATAATAAGAACAGAACCCATTCACGAATTTTCACAATTCAGTAAATTGTGTTTGATGGCTGGGGATCACTTTATGAAGTGTTATAACATTAAAGAAGACATACTTTACAAGAAAAAAAAAGAAAGTAATATATTATTATGTAATATAATTACAAGGTACACTGAAAAAAAAAATGATTTGTTGAATTTACTAAAACATTTTATGGTAAGTGGTTCCACACAATTGATTTTAGCTACATTTAAACAAATGCATTAAGTTGAACTAAAATGCATTAAGTTGAACTTAATGCATTTGTTTAAATGTAGCTAAAATCAATTGTGCGGAACCACTTACCATAATTTTTTTTAGTAAATTCAACTATCATTTTTTTCAGTGTATATATATTCATATACTCTGTATACTTTCAGTACATCAGACATATTGATTTTCTTATTAGCGATCGATGCCAGTGGATAATGTTTAAATGTTAGCTTATAAACAAGATGATTGATGTTTGTCTGATAATGATCATGTTTGTCTGATCATTATGTTTCTCACTGAATTGCACACATGTCCTGTTTCGATAGTTTCCCTGTGGCTCTGAGTGCACCAATCACGGCCTCTGTATGACTGATCCCTCTTCTCTCAAGTTCCTGTATGGTGCTCTCTAAATCATCCCCTACCTCCCTCATGAGTCTGACTATGTATTCACCAGTCAGGATGAAATCTTCACATAGAGACACTTCCGCTGAACCTGAATGCTCCACTTTCCCAACCATTTTCTGAATCCCAATCTCCTGAATGTGTTTGGTGTCATTGGTGAAGTGTGTTCCTCCATTTTCTGCCACCATCTTCTCTATTTTTCCAATCAGATCTTTGAACGGTGGGAAACTGGCAGACTCATTATCTAAACAGAAGAACCGGTTTCCACAGCTCTGTATGAGGGATTGAAGATCTGGATCACTTTCCTGTAGAAACTCTTCAATGGTTTTATTCTCCTTCTCTAACTGATCTTTATGGGTGAAGATGATCATGGTGTATTTTAGTATCTGTTCTCCAAACACTTCTTTGAGCTGCTGTATTGTGTTTTTCTCCTCCTCAGTGAATCGACCCACTCTAACGACGATAATAAAAGCGTGTGGTCCAGGAGAGGATAACATTATGCATGTCACTATAACAGTTTTAATCTCATCTTCACTGAGTTTATGATCATAGAGTCCAGGAGTGTCGATCACCGAGATCTCTTTACCGATCCTCACTGTAGTTTCTGCCTGACACCGTTTCGTCACAGAGTTTGAAATGGCTGTAGATTTAAACAGGTTTCTGCCGATGATGGTGTTTCCAGTGGCACTTTTCCCACATCCAGTTTTTCCCAGCAGAACCAGTCTGATCTGGTCTTTCCTCTCAGGAATCTGAATCTGATCTGGATCTTCTGATGAAACTACAACAGAAACATCAAACCATATCAATGCACTGCATAATTAAATTGTTAATTTGACGATGCTCTAAGCATGAGAAATATAAGTGCCTTACACAATCAATGAATAACTTGCATGTACTGAATTAATTTTCAACAGTAAATCATCTTACAGTTGATATCAAGCTTGCCCTTGCTGTCACTCCTCCTCATTTGGTCCTTGATAAATTTCCCTCTGTTCTTCATCATCATTCCTTCAATTTTCTGCAGTAGTTCTGGGACTTGATCACCATGTTTACACTTGTTATTGAAACAGTGAAAGTTTCCTCCACATTCAGTCACGAGTCGCTGGAGATCCTCATGATCTTGGTGTTGTAGATGTTCCTCAATGGTCTGCGGTTCATCCAGTTCCTCCAGCTCATCTCCATGTGTGAACAGAATCATGATGTACTTCTGAACTTCAGGACCTAATAAACACTTGATATAATCCAGGATCTCTTCCTCGTTTCCCACAGGTTCTTCTAGAGGAACGGTGAGCAGAACTGCACTGAGTCCTGATGAACATCGAGAGATCAGCTGATCCTTCATCTTCTCCAGCTTCTCTTTATTCAGATCTGGATCCAGCAGATCTGGACAATCAATCACACACACCTGCTTCTCTTCGATCTGAGTTTTACCCTCACACACTTCAGCTTCATGTTTCCTCTTAGGCTTGTGGATTTTAAACTTATTTACTCCCAGTATAGTGTTTCCAGATGAGCTTTTCCCAGAACCCTTCCTGCCTATCAGAAGAACTCGGATCACTGGATCATCTGGACTGGAGCTGATCTCCAACATCTCTGAAATAAAAATATGAAATAAAACATCAGGTCAGATTAGGGATGGGACGGTATGAACATTTTATATCATGATAATAGTGACCAGAATTATCGTGATTATCAATATTTTCACGGTTTTGTTAAAACGAGATGAAAGTGTTGAAAAATAACTGATGCTCACACTGAAAACATTTCAACAAGTTTTATATTTGAAAATCAACACACAACAAATAAAACAAGCAGCTCTATGCACTTTTTTAAGCAATATTATATTCTGTGGCATTTTCTTCCTTATCATGACCGTCGTCAATAACAACGCATTATAACACAGCGCACATCCATGTGTCACAACTGCTCTCTCGTTTCATATTATTTCATAAAATATGAGAATTATGAATGATGACATTTCCCTATGATTTTCAGCCTTTGATTCAATGTAAGCAACACTCACGTTACAAAGAGGCTAATGATGTTTTAATGTTTTACACAACATTTATTGTCTTCACAAATCTATAATGTGATTATTCCCTGTGTGTGACTGATTGTTGTCTGATTTAAGGATACCGTATTAAATTACTGATATGAAATGGATTTAAACAGTGTATAGAGCCGTGACTTCACTATACGCTTCACTGACACATACTATCCTGATGTTATAGTTTTCAGGTCGAGTGTCTGAAACAAACACTGCTAATCTGATTAAACTCTATTTCATCGCACAGACACGTCACTGATGTGTGACTGAATCACAGAGAAACACTTACCACCGATGATAAAGAAGAGTCATGGCAGAAGCATTATCACAAGCAGGACTACTGTCATCATCCATCAAACTCTGAAAAATTCAGACTGTTTCCCCAGGCTTTTTTAAAAAGAACTGGAAACAAGGAAGAGATAAATAAAAGAGAGAAGAGATAAAAATAATCAATAATTCCCAAATGAAGCACAGCTAGAATATAAAACATAATTCTCATGTAACAAATGCCTTTTATCTGAAGCGCCGTATGATACTCTCAATTAGTCTCTCTTGTTAAGATGTAATTGTAAGGAGTAAAATGTGTTCCCAAACTGATACTTAAATGGTAAATGTAGAAATAAAGTTCAGTTACTCAACTCTTTTCCATCCCTCTTGATTGTTGAGTGTTATTTGGATTCGCTTTCCTGAATAAACAACAGGTGAGAAAAGAAAATTTTCTATGTTCAATAGATCAGAGTCGAAAACAGAAAATATGTAATTGTTACAATATCATAAAAACACACACATTGAAAAGAAGTTACTAAACACTCGTTTCATTCATCTGCCTTCTTTTGTCATATCAATAACAGAGATTATGGCGTGCATGGATCTCTCATCACACGAGCAGGAGCGCTGACACTGAAAGTCTATTTCTCATTTTATTTTTGCTTAAACGTTGAAGCTTTTTCATTAGTTATAGATTTTCATGGTATGGCATATCCCCTCATTCATATATCGTCAGTCATGTTTCTATTTACCAGCATTAAGCTCTATAGGCCTCTGGCGTCAATCAAGGCATATTATTTAACAGAAACTAATTATCTTTTTTTTTTCTTCTTTTTTAAAACTTATTTTGTTATTGGATTTCAACGTTAAAGCTTAATATATAACAATGTATTAAAACAAAAAGCAATTGAGATCTTTTGAAAGAATATGTACTTTGTCTGTTGATTTTATCTACATAAAACAATGATTAGAAAGATGACCTTATAAAATAATTCTGTCATCATTTACTCACCCAAACCTGTATGAACTTCTTTCTTCTGCTGAACACAATATTTTGGAGAAAGTAGTTAAAAAATACTATGGAAGTCAACGGGGTCCATCAACTGTTTAGTTATTCACACAGGTTTGGAACAAATTGACGGTGAGTAAATGATGACAGAAGTTTTATTTTTGGGTGAACTGTCCCTTTAAAGACTAATAAAGAAAACCATTATTTAAAGAGAACGCAACTGTCTTACTCAATCCTGAAAGCGCGTTCAACACAGGAGAAGTATAATAGCCTACAAAACAATCTGAAAACATGACATCTTGTTATATTACTCACTCCTGAAAGCGTTCTCTCTCTCCGCTGTTCCTGACATTACCGTATAACCATAGTAATATGCGCACAGTTTTTTTCTTCTTTTAAAATAATCTGTCTTGACCGTGTATTTTTAAACTACGGCTGGAGTGACCAGTGGGAAACCTGGTAGTTTGGTGATGTTCTGTTATAAAGACATGATAACTTTCTCTGGGATTGATCATATGAGGATGTGTTTATTGCACTGCCTGTATTTCAGTAAGTTAGACTTCCTGATAATACAAGTGAACTAAGTGAAAGTAAAACTGTTCTGCGGACATTTCACGAACATGTGCTTCCCTCAGCGAAACATCTATCTGTGGTAATTTATAGCTAAATGTCATAATCGTTTTGGTTTAATTTAGCATTTGAAGATGCACCACACGAGCTGTGTTTTGATGTCAGCACTGCTGATGATCGCTGATGGTACGTACCCTATTATATTATGATTAGCTATAATATTCTCTCTCTCAATCTCTCTCTCTCTCTCTCTCTCTCTCTCCCTCTCCCTCTCTCTCTCTCTCTCTCTCTCTCTCTCACTGTTTCTACTTAAAATAGTTTCTACTTAAACTTTTCTAAGTGTCATTTTGGGATTGTATAACATAGGCAAGGTAGAGTTTTTCTTTTCTTTTCTTGGGTGGATAGAAAATCACCTATCCAGTGGCAATGGCGTCCTCAGAGCGGGTGAATTTAGACCGTGTGTCGCGTAGACACGGTGTCAAACTTGAACAGATTAATGTTTCGGTGGAACAATGTGTTTTGGCTGTAGGAGAAGCTGTTGGTTTCAATAGTATATTATCAGCTTCTCGTATGATAGGATTTCTTGATTTGCCTACTATTGAAAAAAAGTAAGTATCGTACAGAAGGACGTTATACAGGTTGAAATAATGACTAAAACGCAGTGGCTTTGCAATCACTTAACCACACTGGGCACTTTGTGATTATAATTTATTTAAACAAGAAAAAATAAATATATTTACTTTGTATACAAATCGTGTATTTCATAAAGATAATTCCTGTTTTTTTCTGTCTTGCTTGACTAGACGTGTAAAGCACGTCAGTGGACGTCTTCACAACCTCTTAAAAACTACTTGGGCAATTAAATTAACTAGAAAAATGCATTTCCGGAGGAACTGCGAAGTGTGCTTGCTCGGGTGCGGTTCACTAACGTTAGCAGGTAGTGGATTAAGGGTGCGTTAAAGTTTGCTTGATCTGAGAATTTCAACAATACTTTTTTCAAGATTGTGCAAAAAGGTGAAAAGTTATGTGCATTAATAATGCAGACTAGTGCCAATGGCATTGTTTATGTGGCTTGGTTGTTAGTTTTGAAATAATTGGTTATGAATGTACAGCAGAGAGTGGGAGTGTTTTGGGTGATGAAATAGTAGCCTATTGAAAAGAAGTTGACAGTCTTCATTTACTGTATCCAATAAGCCAATACAAAACTCACCCAGCTGTTCTGTGATTGAGTGTTCCCTTTGATTAGGAACAAATTTACTATCTTAAATTAAGGTCTACCGTAATTAGCGATGCTTTGATTGCTGCTGTCAAGATGGTTGTCATCACCTACACAGAAAGGCTGATTTTTATAGCCTACCGTCAGTCCTCATATTGTAATTAAATGAAAAACTCTATCAGTTTCACTATTAGCTTACTCTAGCAATGCAATCGCAACAACATGGATAACGCTGTTTGGCCTTGCCTAACTTTATATGACATATGCGCCATATGCTAGAGTTACACACCCCGCTGCCATTTCAGGGCTTGAGTTTCGGTGCGGGAATGTGGGAATTGCGCATAATTAACCATTCCCGCAAGGTTAGCTTTTATAGTGCAAGAAATTCCCGCACAAATATATTTGGTTCATCGCAGAACAAATGATTAAAAAATAAATTCACAGATGCGAGAAAAAAGATTTGACAAACTAATAAAAATAGACAAACTGTCTTTTATTTTCGAATTTAATTCCTCAATCAGCGCTGGGCTGGCATTTTCTGTCTTTCGCTGAGTCTTGGCCGTAGACAGATCATATGTTTCATGCTGTCAATACAGTGGTCTGCGTTGCGCTGATATTCACACTATCAAATGTGTAGGTGCAGCATTCTAACATTGAGTCATAATGAGCTGCTTGTGAAGAAATTATTCGCTTCCAAATTATGTCATTTTAATCACGAAATTGAAACATTAAAAAACAATTTGCTCTTTGGTGTGCGAGTGATAGAGCGCGGCAGCAACGAATAACTGATCAGCTTGCAGCGTAACAACATTGAATGCTCGGCCGAACAGCTGATCATAGCTGTACAGGGCGTCTTATTATTTTTTAATATTTAATAAATAAAATATTTATTTATAGATTTTTCATCTCCATAAATATATCTAGTAGTAAAGCTAATGCAAGGGCTAGAAATCAATAAATCAATTCATCTTTTGCTGATACTTCCTTGTCATCATGGAGAGCGCAGTTCATGGTTGCATAGCAACGACAGACGCGCTTGTGGGAGGGTCATTCTACAGAAACGTCCACTTTTGGTATGGCAAGATGTCTTTAAATTGATGTCTTTTTCTAACATTTAAACTTACACCACATTATTAGACTACCCTTTGACTTTATGAATATGCATAAATGACAGCTTAATGATTTTTTATATTTTTTGTACATTTATTTAAAGACCGCATGTACCATGTTTTTGTCACTGGTGTTACCTTACTTCTTTGGCAATATTAAAGGTTTTTATGAAATATTATTTCTAATTTTTTTGAGCACATGTAGTCAGAGTTACCGAAAAATAATAATAATGCAACAAATAAGGAGATTATGTTTTATTTATTTTAATCAGGTTTGTTAAAAGTGTGCTTGAATGAGGTTAGTTCATCTGCGCTACCATCTATTTGCTATAACAATGAAAATATTTGAAAACCAGTTAAAATCAAGTAATGATGCAATCCTTTAAATCTTAACTTTTGAGTGTAGCAGAATTAAATGGATGTAACATTATTACTATGTCACATGTGACATTGTATTTAATGTGACAGAAAAAAAGACAGTAACACCAGTGACACAATGAATCACCAATGGCACGCATAAGACCAAAGATCATTATTCTTCAACTATAATTAAGTATATGAGACTAAATTGTTACATTTGGCATATAATCTAAATGAATAGCTTTGAATAAAGTTTATCTATAAATGGGAGTCACTGGTGTTACTGGTGTTACCCATAAGAAAGGTGACACCAGTGACAGTAACACCAGTGACAATTTTCATGAAAAATTAATTTTACAAAATGGCTGTTGCAAGGTAACAAACCACATGTTGTCAATCATGATATACTAACTAAATTAAGTAGTTTAATCCATTTGTATTCTCATTTTTTTTAAATTACCTAACAGTAAAGTAGGTCATACCAGTGACTTCAACTAAAAGCTTCATATGAAATCATGAGATAAATGAGAAGATTTCTGATAACTGAAAAGAGACAGTGGATCTACCATGGGCTTTTCTTCAGAGATATTCAGGAAATTGGAAGAAGGAAGTCGAGTGATGTCATCAGTGTGATTTTTATTTCAAAATAAGAGATTTTTGTTTAATGGTAACACCAGTGACACAACTCCAGGGGACCACTACTTTCATTATAAATTTTATAATATTTATTCTGCATTTTTTTATATATATATCATTTACATAATATATTTGATAGTTATGTATACATTATTGTATTTTAAATGGTGTAAAAATCTGTTATTGACCTCAAAATAAAGGATTTTCTCTCTGGACATGACTGTGGGGACGAGCACTTCTGTGCTGCTTGGAATTCTAAATAATTAATAAAAATCAAATATTGCCACATTGATGGCTCAAGAAGGTGTAATTGTTCAAATAACATATTGTTTTATTTTAAAATGTAAAGAAATTGTAACCCTAAAATGTTTTTTAAGTGTAATATTTCTGTAAAGGCTAGGGACAGAAAAATGGACATTTTCATAGAATGACCCGGGAGACAGCGACGCGCTCGCGCTTTCCACTTGTTTTTACACATCTAAGCCTTAAACATATTGGTCAGATTATTCATAACGGAGTTTGGGACATGCAAATTACGGGAGTTTCCTGGGAGAAATAACAAACCGGGAGGGGTCCGGGAGATATGGCTAAAAAACGATAGAAACCCGGGAAAAACGGTAGTATTGACAGGTATGATCTAAGGTGCGTTCCATTCGACAGGGTCCATACGCAGTGTTCACTGCTCCCCTACTCCCTGAGCACGGTATATCAGTTGAAGTGGACTTCACTGACAATAACCGCTCATTTGAAACGCCCTGTGCAAACGTCATCAAAGAAAGTCAACGACGAGGTCGCGCAGATTATGATATAACATAAATATAGGACTACATTCATATTTTAATTTTTATTATTATATTATATATTTACAATTATATTGCACTATTTTACAACTACCTAAAATAAAATCACTTTACTTCACAAACTAGCTAAGCTGGGTGCATTCACTGAGGTAAATTATAATCATCAAAAATAGTATATGTAATATTCACAACAATAACCGTTAAAAATACTGTCATTTAACAATGGCGAAATGTATGAATACTTACACACACGTTAGTTCTGACCGTTCTGACTGGTGATGGCGTGGTGCGCGAAATGACAGTTGGGTGATCATCGCTCTCCACTTCCTGTGAAGTGATGTATCGATGTTCCCTTATTCACTATGCCGTGCGCAGTGCCCTTCGAACTGAACATGTTCGCTCCCTTCGGATTGGAATCTCACTTAAGATGGCGGAATACTCTGTGAAGTCCACTTCGCAGTCCACAACGCACCTCTAGTGCTGCGTTCCAGTCCAAAATTGTCATGCCCTTCACTCGCTAACTTCCCTCCGTCTCGTTCACTCGGATGTGCGTCAAGTTGCACGAGTGCTCACTTACTGGCGGAACCGGAACTCGTGCATAAGGTTTAAATGGAATGCCCTAAGCCCTTGATCACTTGTTATGGAGGTTGCAGTGGAGACCGTGGTCGCTCTTTCTTTAGGAGTGGTTTCACTTTGCAGAATTATATGGCAATATCTGCACCTGAAAAGACAGAGAGTGATGCAGAGAGTGATGCAGTCCCAGATTCAGGTTGTTTATTTGTAACAGTCTAGTCTTGAATCTGTAATAATTTCAATATTGTTATTTCTATTTTTTTTTAACCACAACTGCACCCATTAAAGAGCTATTTGTCCCTGAACGGACATCTTGTGAGTCGTGACTGTTTTTTTTTTTAATTTTTTTTTTTTTATAGCTTTTATTCATGACAATCATCAACTTAAACTAATTTAATTAATGTATTTATCATTAACTATCCTATTATAGTCATTAATGAATAGTCATACTAATAATGCACTAATGTAATGTGCTAATATAGCCTACTTATACATTTATTATTATTACTATTATTATTATTACATGCAGTATATTGTTGTTATTTTATTTTATTTATTTTATTTTATTTTATTTTATTTTATTTTATTTTATTTTATTTTATTTTATTTTATTTTATTTTATTTTATTTTATTTTATTTTATGTTATTTAAACCAAATGTTTATTCTTCCAAATTTCAGGACCAAAGGCAAATTGCAAGGGTCAACCCCAATGTGCCAGTACTTCAAATTTACTTTGAAGAAATTGTAGACACAAAGACTGACTTCAGACTGTCTCGAGATGCCATATCTATGTTGGTCAGACTACTTGGCATTAAAAAGAGGCATGGCTGGAATCCTGTAGTTGAGGTGCTTGTGTTTCTCTATTGGCTTGGGCATGGGGCTTCTTATAGTGTTGTGTCTCGTGTGTTCTCCATTCCAAAGACCAGTGTCTTTCGGATCGTCCATTCAATTGCCTTGAAAATTGTAGCTCTACGAACCAAGTGTATTCAGTTTCCTAAACCTCAGGATTTAGACAAAGTTGGAGAAGGATTTGCCAGACTGGCCCATAGCAATTTCTTCAAAAAGTGTGTGGGTGCCATTTATGGGTGCCATGTTAGAATAAAGAAGCCTCTTGGACCAGACGCACAGGATTACTTCAATCGAAAGCTCTTTTATTCTGTTCAATTACAGGCCATATGTGACAGCAATGGATTTTTTCTGGACACTTTTGCTGGGTATCCAGGATCAGTCCATGACACAAGAGTACTGAAAAACAGCCCAGTATACACACAAGCTCTCTATCCACCAGCAGGATATTTTATTCTAGATGATGGTGGTTATCCTTGCATTGAACATCCCATATGCATTATTACACCATTTAAAGAACCTCTGAGGGACGCCATTGAGGGACGTTTTAATGCCCATGTTTCAAAAGCCAGGTGTGTAATTGAGAGAGCATTCGGGATGATGAAGACAAGGTGGCGTAGTATCTTCTTTAAAGCCCTTGAAGTTGACTCACATTTTGTCCCTGACGTCATCACATGTTGTACTGTACTGCATAATATATGCCTTGGGGTTGGAGACTTGGAGGATCCTGGACCTGAGGCAGCAGAAAATGATGTGGGACCACCTCCTCAAATGGGTCATGGAGACCTGAGTGGAGTAGCTGTGAGGAACACACTCGCTCGCCAGATTTCAGCACCCAGGACCCAGCTACATGACCACAACTACTTGTAGGCAGTAAACTGTATTTCTTTCATATTTCATATTCTTTCAATTTATGACATATTTGTTTATTTAAGGAAATCATTTGCTACACATGTAAATAGTTTAATGTTTAAAACTGTAGTGGTAATTATACATTCAGACTCATTTGTTTTTGTATTCTTTTTATTGAAAACTTTGCAGTGTTGTAACCGCACTGGCATTAGTAGTACATTTAACATTTAGCTCAAATGATCTATAGGGAATTTTAATAATTAATCATGAATATGATTAATATTTTGCATATTACAGTTACATTAATTTATCGAAACTGAAACTAGATCGATATGTATATATGAATAACCAATCACAACGAATTATAATTCCTCATTCATATATCAATAATCTTATTTCAAATCGAAGTTATGGGATAACTTTCAATGGAATTAATTTAGTTATCAAACAATCTGTTTGTCCAGCAAACATTAACGTAAGATTAACTTATCAAATCTCAAGTAAAATTATCCTTCTTACAAACGCAAGAAAGATTATTTTTCCTGGCCTTGGAAAAAAAAAAAAAACTCGCTGTGTTTATAAAATTAGGTTACTTAAATCGTAACAAGATAAAGCATGTAGCTTAAGATCGAAACATCTTCATTGACTTTGTTAAATGAGCATTGAGACAATCAGGAATATGGAATTTAATAATTGAACTAATGGATACATAACTACGATTCACACAGAGTAAATATGTATGTATATACAGAACACGTAAACAAATACAAGACTAAACGAATAACGAAAATCAGAGAGATGAGAGAAAGTGAAACTAACATGTGCGATCAAAGAAAGATCACAGTTAGGCAAAATCACAGACCAGGTAACCTTTGAGAGACAACAAGAAATCAGATTACATTAAAAGTTCAATAAACTTATCTTGCAAAATGGTTCTCTTTGTTGCTGAAGAACGCAGAGTCGTGCGTGCCTCGATAGCGTGCGTGTGTCTCTTTAAGAAAGCAGGGCTTGCTTCGGTGAGCGCGGCCGCGGGATGTTCAAGTCTCTTTAAAGTTGAGGTTGCCGGCTACGTTTGCTTCGCTGAACGTAGGGAGAGTCCGAAGACGAAAATAAAGAAAAGACTTAAAGAGAAAGGAAAACGGAGAACGCTCCCAAAAAGGGAGCCATATGGATCTTCTCGCTGACGAAGAGGGTTCGTGAAAGTGCTCCGAGTTTCCGAAGGGGAGAGAGTGCGAGAAACAGGCAAGTTCCGTCTTTTGAGGGAATCCCGTCCCCGTCCCATTTTACGGGAAGGGCAAATCATCTGTCGAGATTTTTCGAGCGGGAAGATTCCTTTGTTTGTTTGGAACAGCCTCTTGGCTCGAATTACAGTGATGTTTGACTTGAGCCTTTCGGCTCCAGAAATATGAAATGTGTCAAATGATACAATTGCCAGAGAGTTCTTAACTAAACACTTTTGATTCAAGATTACACATTAGAAAACTACACCTCTATTATAAAGCAAAACTAATCACACATGCATAATGTAATTGTACTTATATTAAAGGATATTCTATCCTAATTCAAAACACAAAGGGATGTTGTGTGTGTGTGTGTGTGTGTGTGCCATGCTCTAATTTACAATTATGAGTTTAAGGGTTAAAAGCTTCCTTAAAATTTATAATGACAAGTAATCATGAGTCCTGTCCATACGCTACAGTGTAAATAGTGAAATGAATTCAAAATATTTCTAATTCAAGAAAAGTAATGTGCAAAGTATGTAGAGTCACAAATTAAATGTTCCATATTAAACTGAAATAATTCACTTAATTACGTTTTTCTTGTGAATAAGTACTGCAATTACTGTAACTAGCCAAGAAATAAACCATAATTGGGAGGAAAAAACATCTTAAATCTCCTTTTATGACAGTTTGGCAACACATCAATTAATAACAACTAAATATTATGCAAAATACTGAAAAACGGCAACAATCCTTGTTCTTTTTTTAGTATTGCATTGCTAGCGCTTAGAACTGTCAGCCAGCCTCTCTAGTATGTCTAAGAGGCGGTCAGTCTGACATTGCAGATTCTGAAATCTCTCTGCGTCTCTGTCTGCCTCCCTCTGCATAAAATTAAGCAAATGGTCTTTCCTTCGTCTTTTGGGTGTGGGTGTTTTGGGGCTGTTGTCAGAGGAAGCAGACGGAGAGGCAGGCGAGAGAGCAGTGGCTGATGTGACAAAGGATGATGATGATGATGATGGTTGTGGTTGGGGTTGGCTATTGGTAATGATGTCTGCTGTTGATGGCTGTGTGTGGGTTGGGGATTCTGGGGCCGCAGGTGGAGGTGGATCTGGTATGTAAGAGGATGGCACTGGCTGGTTAGTTGGTGGGGTAGCCAAAGCAGATGATATTAAAACAGGGGGCGTAATGCTGGCCCTTGCTCCAATAGTGGAATGCATCAAACCAAACCACTTCCATGTGAAGGCACTGGGTTCCCCCTGGTCTGTCCCAGTGCCAGTTGGAGGGTTCCGGAGCTCCTAAATAAGGTTTGAAAGAACAGAACACTGTTACAATTTGTAAAACTGTACCAATATAATTTCAAAGTGCACATCAACAACTTAGCACTTAAATGTCAGCAGTGTAGAATACAGAACACTTGTATAATCATGCCAGATGCTACCTTATATTTTTTCTTTAAATTTTCCCATTTTTTTGAAGCCTGGGCACCTGTCACCTTTCCATCCAACATAATTTCTTTAACAATTGT
The DNA here is from genome assembly GCA_022829085.1 of Abramis brama. Classification (NCBI taxonomy): domain Eukaryota; kingdom Metazoa; phylum Chordata; class Actinopteri; order Cypriniformes; family Leuciscidae; genus Abramis; species Abramis brama. The sequence continues at coordinate 988,531 of CM040766.1, forward strand.
CCTGGTCAAAGACATAAACACAGCTGACAATAATAATAATAATAATAATAATAATAATAACATGAATGTCCAGTATTCTGTTATTTCCAAAACAATTACTTGTTTTATGTGTGACAGTGAATAACAGACATAATAATGTACTTCAAAATAACAAAAAACAAACAAAACAAAAAAATGCAAATATGGCTAATGAAATGTAACATTTCTGATAGGAATACTCACTCCCACGCCAGTTTGGCAGCATTTCTCCAGCCAGTAAACAGGCTGCCATTTGCTCCTCTAAGTTTAATAAGCTTCTCAGTGTCTTGATCTGACCCTATACAATAACACACTTGGCTGTAATACATTTGACATTTGTAATACATTAAACATTCTTACAATTTCTGTGTAGTTAATGTTAAATTATGTAAACCACTTTTCTGCTAGTTGGTTTATTATTAACATTGTAGTTTTCTTTATTAATGTGCTTTAATGCAAATGAAGCCTGTAGCCTAAGTCTTACACAACCATAACATGTAATATTACAATGAACAATTCTTTACAAATCTAAACAATAAGCAGTTAATGTATTTACATGTGTTGTTTCATCTTAATATAAATATTATAAACTGCTTAAGTGACCTAAGTTCACTTACAGGTGTAAAGTACTTTTCCCTCCGTCTGTGCAAGGTGTCAGGTGTGGATAAATGAAGTGCAAGCGCTGTGAGTGTGAGCTGCTGATATGACGTCACAATCATACTGCATTGTGGGACATATAGGTGCCTGAAGTGTACATATGAAGTAGACTCGCTCCCTCGGTCAAAATCGAGGGAACGAGGGTCTGCCCATCTAAACTTCCCTCGTCCACTTCACGAAGTGGAACGCACTTCAAAATGGCGGTGGGGATTCCCTCGATGGGAAGTGCTTAGGGAAGTTCGCAAGTGCTTGTCTAAAAGTGGACTGGAACGCAGCCCTGAGCGACGTTGTTGATTGTTTGAGCATGTGACTGTGAGTTTCTATGGGGGTAAATTGATGCCAAAACCATTGAAAATGGACAGACTAAAATTCACAAATAGATATTACAACTTGTAAACACAAAACACAATCTACAAATAGATTAAAAATCCGCAAACAAAGTCCTCATGATCCGCAAATGTAAAACAAGATCTACAAATAGATACAAAGTCCTCAAACAAACTCTTTGTGATCCACAAATATAAAGCATGATCTACAAAAAGATTAAAAATCCACAAATAAACACATCCTGATTCACAAATAGAAATCAGTGACTTGTACTTGAAAACCAGAATTTGAATTAATGTAAAGTGACTTGTTTGCAGGTGAAGATCATGTTCTGTTTGTAGATTGTTTTCAGAATTCTGGCACTATTGTTTCGCTGTTGTCACAAAATAATGCCATAATCATTGAAAATGAAGAGACTATGAGTCAAAAATGCATATTACAATTTGTAAACACAAAACAAGATCTACAAATAAATGTAAAATCTGCAAACAAACTCCTCATAATTCACAAATGTAAAACACAATCTGTAAATAGATTGCAAATCTGCAAACAAACTCCTCATGATCCGCAAATGTAAAACAAGATCTACAAATAGATAAAAAATCAACAAACAGACTCTTCATAACATACAAATATAAAATGTGATCTACAAATAGATTTAAAATCCGCAAACAAACTCTTTATGGTTCACAAATAGAAATCAGTGACCTGGGGCTCGTTCTTCGTACGTCGCTAACTCAGTTAGCTGGATTTGATTGTTGACGATTTGGCTTGATCTTGGATTGTTTGGTTCTTCGAAGCTCATCCTGGACTTGCTGTCATAGCAACAGGTGCGCAAACTTAAACCTGCTCGGGAGCAGCTTATTTCATGTTAACAGGATTAGACTGCGGCTTCATAAGCGGAGCTGATACGGGAAGTCCAGCGCAGCGCGATAGTGCACTTTCTGAGATATATATTTTTTCTCGTGACTCGTGAGATTGTCGTTTACATTATTAATTTGTTGGAAACGCACATTTATTTTCGACTTGTCGGAGTCGGGCTTTAACTACAGCATAAACTGTACCCTAAGATTATTTGCGAGTGGCTCTTTCCTTTACACTATGATGCGGAGAACTTGATGGAAAGTGCTGTCCGTCGTGTCATTCGGAGTTTACCTGGCGCTTTTAGGTTTAAAAAACAGTTTTAGGTTTTTTGTGGCATTTCCAAGCCACTGAAGACCCAATGCTGTAAAGCAGTTTTTTTTAAAGCAGTTTTTTTATGCTATAATAATTTTTTCTATGAGGATCATGCAATCATGACCATGCTGATTACAGTAGCCTATATGCCACTCAGGCTTAAAGGGATATACTCCACTTTAAAAATCTGTCATCATATAGCCTACTCACCCTCATGTTGTTTCAAACCTGTATAAATTTCTTTCTTCTGCTGAACAGAAAGGAAGATATTTAGAAGAATATCAGTAACCAGACAGTTTCTGGTTTCATTGACTTCCATAGTAGGAAAAAAATATACCATGGAAGTCAATGAGATTAGAAACTGTCTGGTTACTGATATTCTTCTAAATATCTTCCTTTGTTCAGCAGAAGAAAGAAATTCATAAAGGATTGAAACAACATGAGGGTATATGATGACAGAATTTTCATTTTAAAGTGGAGGCTGCCATCAAGGCCTCAATGAAGGGGATTATGTGAACAGAAAGGGGGTTCACAATGTAAATGTGCAGCCCAGTAACTATTGTGATTCTTAATATTCCAGATTATATCAAATAAAAAAAGGCATTTGACTAAAATCTTTCATATCACAATTGTGAAAGAAAAATGGCCAGGATCTGTGCATGACTTAAGAATTTTCAGAGATTCACATTTTATGCACATTATTTGAAAGTGGTAAGGAAAGTTCCACGATTAAATATCAAGCTCACTGTATTATGCTGATCCTAACAGAACAGCATTTTTTTCATAGGTGATTATGACATGTTCCTGCAGACAGGTGTTTTATGACCCCATTCCCTGACCCAAACCAGTTACAATGCTGCTCTAGCCAGGACAAGGGCACACAGTGAAATGAACTTTGGCTAAAGGGAGGATTTCAGTGTCTGAAGAAGTCTGAGGGTTGCACACCTGTGCCTGTGACATTGTTGCATGTGCCATATTAAAAAAAACACTTTTCATTAAATGTTTAATAAAAGACAAATATGCTTAGTTCCTTGAGTTTTATTTCAGTTGTTCTTTGTAAAGAAAAGCCAGTGGTCAAGTGCCTGCAACAAGAGATATTAGACACATGCCTCATGCAACAAATAAAAAGGAAAAGTTGTCTATACACTGCCCACCTGTAGGCCTATGTCTACTCTGTCTGTGCAGACTCTTCTGTAGGCCTTTCTGTAGATGTGGAATCCTGCAACTTATATTGCAGTCATAAAGCATACAAGTATAAATGAAGTAAAGTTATTTATGCACTTGCAGGTAGTCTAGTTCCTCCATATGACAGTTATCTGAGAGGGTTTATTCACTGTCCAGTGCAATGGAAACAAATGGACATTACAAAGTCTTATACTTTCTTTCCTTTGGAAAGTTAGAAAATGTCCACTTACTGCACATATTTCAGCCACTATACTTTCTTGGGAACAGATACAAGTGTTGGTGTATTGTGTAAAAGTGCACAAAAGAGGAAAACACAATGGCATTACAATGAACTACACTCGGGAAAAATGTGATCAATAACTCATGGCAAAATATTTTCACATTAACATAAGTTTATCAGTTTTCACTTTCACAAGTCAAAGCAATTCATCATTACTCAAGATTTAACAGTTGAAATGACTATACAGCCTTAATTTAATGCAGCAAAAATTATTTTACAGTGTAAGACTAAGATCTTTTCTTTTTTTCTCAGCCTTTTTCTTGGTTGCTTTTATAAACAGAACACCATTTATTTAACAGTGCCTTTTATAAAAGAGACTATAATATAACTAAAAATTACCATAATGTAGAATATTTTTGTACTTCACTTTTATTTGCTCCCATGTTCTAGTGTGGTGACTCTGACATTACAATGAACACTTTGTTTGTCAATTATGCAATTATTAAAATACAAAAATATAGGTGATATTAAGTAATAAAAACATCTATGGCCACTTCTAACGGATTTAAATTGTCTGCTACTTTTTGCCAGCCCTCTTTCCTGGCTTTTGCAGACTTTGAGGTGTTCCCTGGCGTTTTGATTAAACATTAAAATTCCGAATAAACTTCGACTATTAGTTCTTGCTCTGCTGAGGAGAAAAACTGAGCGCGCTCTTTGGCCACGCTGAGCAGCCAATAGCAGCGTTGCTGATCAATGTTTCTACTATCGATACATATCCCCTTTTAAACCAGCGCATGAACGCGCAGTTATCTCAGATAACTCAATCCAGCGATACTAATCATAAACAACAGGTGTGTTCAAAGAACCCAATTAGCCGGATCATGCTTAGCACGATGATATCATCTTGGATGTGTCATTTGATCTCGGATGTAATAAGCAACGTACGAAGAACGAGCCCTTGTACTTGACAACCAGAATTTGAATGAATGCAAATTGATTTGTCTGCGCATGAGGGTCATTATTTGTTTGTAGATTGTGTTGCATTTGTTTTCAGAATTTTGGCACAACTGTTTCGCTGTTTTTTCCCATTAAAAAATCTACAAATGCCCTCCTCACAATTTGCAAACAAACACAAGTCTAACTTGTATTTTCAAACCACTGTAAAAAGACATTCTTACACATTCTGTGCAAAGCTCAGCATGCAAGTGTTGAATCTGTGTTTGCAGATCACAGGGCATTCACAGATCCCTCTGCACACGTCTACAGATCTTTTTGGCACTATCTTTCCACAGAGTGTGTGACTACGATCCACACGTGTAATCAGCCAATCAGGGGTATTGCTTCAATGTGATGTCACGCCCCCTCAATAAGCCCTTTTCAAAATAAGAGTCGACACTTCTCGGATGGGTGGGCTGGGCTCACTGCCATTTACCCTTGCAGGTGTTGTACCGAAATCTGACTCCCCGGACAAATCGCACTCCCCTTCGCGTGCACGACACTATTTGGGCTAGACTAACCAAATTTGTATATATTAAACTTGCATCTGTCTGCTAATTAACCATACCATTTAAAGATGATTATATATGACATATCGTTCACAGTATTTATTTGAATGGAAGAAGCCAGATTGAAATTGCAACATGTTAAAAATACCTTAAATTTCACTGATTAACTTTAGCTTTTTGTCTCAGTGAGCACATCATCTCACTCACACCCATAACCACAGCTCACAGTTCCTGAACATCTTCACCCTAGAAGGAGTTTTCATTTAGGGGGAGACCGGGGACAGTTGCAACACTTTTTGCATTTCTCTCAATTACTCAGAGACTATTTGGACTAGACCAACCAAATTTGTATATATTAAACTTGCATCTGTCTGATAATTACCCATACCATTTAAAGATGATTACTGTACATATGACATATCGTTCACAGAATTTATTTGAATGGAAGAAGTCAGATGTTGCAACTGACCCCGACCCAGGGACGGTTGCAACATAATACCTTAAATTTCATTAATTAACTTTAGCTTTTTATCTCAATGAGCATAGAATTCTGAACATATGAACTGTTTTAGGCCTACTATAATATTATAGTATTATTTATTTTAATAATATTATTGTAGCCTATTATTTATTTATTTAGTCATATTTATCAAATAACAGTTATTGAGTTCTGTGTATGTGTAGAACATAGGCCCACACAGATTCAGTGTGCAGGTGTTACAGATGTTGTTCAATCTCTGCATATTTCAGTGTCAGACAGGAAGAACTGAACAATTTGAAATGCAACAAACTTTTATTAAACATGCATTTTATAACTTGTTGCAACTGTCCCCAACCCTATCAGCCATGACAGAGCATCATACTCTGGGGGTCTAACTGTGCATGTGCAGTATGAGTGTCATCACTCTAGCTTGTTTCTGATTGGAGAAAAATGACATGTTGCAACTGTCCCCGGTCTCCCCTACTTAAAATCAATCTGAGAACAAAGAAATTTTTCAAAACAAGTTTTAGCTTATTTCGTTTTGATTTTCCCTTCTGGGATTTGATCTGGATTTCCCCCTTGGGGTTAAAGTGCAATCAGAAACAACAAGCCAGAAAGACAAGATGGCAGGCTCTGCCTTTGTAAACAGTGAAAATGTAACATAAAAAAAAAAAAAGAAAAGAAAAAAAAAGAACTTGCATCACAATAAGTGTATTGTGGTTGACAAAACATTTGGTAACTAAACAGAATTTTATTAAGTTAAGTGACAACACAATGTTTACATGGTTCAATGATTGGTATCCTACTGTTTTTATTATTGCTTGACACAAATTTCACAATTTCAATTAAATTCAATTCAATTCAATTCAATTCAATTCTTGTGATTTGATTCTGATCTTGATTCAACATCGATTCCTTTGGATAAATATTATATCAGTAGATTTATGATCGATCGATTTTATTACATTTCGGTAAGTTGAACTGTATCTTTCAAATTACCTATTGATCATTTGTGTTTATTTACTATTAACTAGTAATAAAGAGTAACAGATCATCGGTTCACGTGTCGCTTGAACTGAGATCTGTCACGTCACATTTACAAGCGCCAAAACTGTGTTTATTGTTTGAATTTCGTAATTAAATTGACAGAATCTGAGAGCTGAGATATCAATAGTAACTTGCTCTGTCTTGTCTGTCGGTGTCAGTCCTCTTTGCTTCGTGATTTTTCTCTGTGTGAAAAAAATGGATGTGTGGAGTGAGAGCGTGTAAAAAGTGACAATTCGTGAGAGTTAGTCCTGCAGATTCAGTAAGTGTTTCAGCGGGTGTGCTTGTGCTGCCGCGGTCTTGTTCATTGCCATGTTTTTTTTGTATCTCTATGGCAAACGCTGAGCCCGTTCGGAACTACGGGAGCCCAGAGGGGAGCGTCGGCGGATGTTAAAGAGAAAACCTAATGTCATGTTGAGGTGTCAGTCTTTGATATATAGTCGTACTTTGATATATTTTTTTTCTCAGGTCATATTTCCTGGTAACCTGATTTGACCCAGTGTTTACAACCTTAAAAAAAAAAAAAAAAAAAAAAACCTGAATTTAATTTGACAGAGATAATCATAGGAATTTGTATCTTGGAGCATTTGATTTAAAACCATTCGGGACTGAGGCCAAAAGATCATCTTTTAAATATATATATATATATATATATATATATATATACATTTTACATCTAAAAGAAAAATGTTTTAAGTAGTGCTGGGAAAAAATTTATCGCGATTAATCGCATCCAAAATAAAAGTTTTTGTTTGCATAATATATGTGTGTGTACTGTGTATAATTATTTTGTATATATAAATACACACATATGCATGTATATATTTAAGATTTTTATTTATTTATATATAAATTATTTATATTTATATATAATATAAATTATGTATAAATGTATATACAGTATATACATGCAAATATTTCTTAAATAAATACATGCATATGTGTGTATTTATATATACAAAATAATTATACACAGTACACACACATATATTATGCAAACACAAACTTTTATTTTGGATGTGATTAATCGCGATAAATTTTTTCCCAGCACTAGTTTTAAGTAATGTATGAGATGAACACTAAGGAACATTACTCTCTCCCTCTCTCTCTCTCACTCACGCTCACACAAACACTATGAAACACTACACACAACATGAGTTCCCTATGAGTCAGTTAGTCATTACACATTAAACATTACATCAGAACGACTGACGAATTGGGATCTCGCCTGAAAGCCCAATCACCTTAAATTGGTAACAGAACAAGCTAATGCACATTGGCGAGTGATATTTGCATAGACAGCCGCTATCCTGCTTCCGGGTATATAAGGCAGTGTGCGATTACTCACATTAAGCTTTCGCTTCAGAGCCGAGCAAACATCGTTCCTGGGTATCAGAACAAGAGGGTTCCTGTTCCTGTTTGTGTGTTGGTGTGATGGTGTGTTCCAGCTGAGGTCTCCCTAAAAGAGTAAACACGGGTGTGACGTTGCATCTTTTTAAAGATGTCATTCCACCCGTGGGTTTCTGGATGTGGTCGTTTCCTGGCCCTGTCTGACAGCCACGATCTCTGCCTCCCGTATCTGGGCCGTAAGCACACTGAGGTGGCGTTCGTTGATGAGTCATGCACCCATGACCATCTCGATTAGGGCTGCACGATTTGGGGAAAATGTCATATTGCGATTATTGAGGTCAATATTGTGATTGCGATATAATAAACAAATGGTTTCATGAGTCAACTTGCTTGGTTCTCAAGTCAAATGCACACACAGATTAGTGATAATGCTGAAATGTGTATTTCTCAACTCAAACTAGAAACAACAACTAAATGCACTTTTTTCAAATTAAAATAATAATTTTGACAAAATTAAATATTGACATCTTTGCATTACTGCAAACTTGTTATTTGTCTCAATAATACAATAGTAAAAAATAAATGTCATATTTACCTGTGCTCTTACTGTCTAAAAGGTAGGCCCTAGGACATGTTGTCACAGTCAGGACATTCACAGGCAGCGCAATCTTTTGTCTTGTTGCACATAAGGGTTTGAAAGCATTTGCATGAATAAGAGCGGGATCTTGTAACATAATGTAACACTAGCCAAAGGATGACAAAAATAAATGGATGCTGCGTTAATTGCGTTAAATATTTTAACGGGTTAAACTGTACAAAAATGAATGCATGCGTTAACGTTGACAGCCCCAATTTATCTATTTAATAAAATCGCAACATTTTGCGTCATATAATCGCATAGGCTTGACATCGCGATTGCCATTGCGATATGATTAATCGTGCAGCACTAATCTCGATGTTGAGATCAAACTAAGATACCTCGAAAGAGGTGGAGTCTCTTCTGACCAGACGTCGATCGCTGCATTTTAGGGCGAGCTAGAGTCCTCTGGGGATGAAGATTCAGCTGCGCTACCTCCTTCGGGGAGAGTAGCGTTGTTCGAGTCCGACCCGTAGCTGACTGCCATGCTTTCCGTCGGGCTTAAGTGGAACCCTCCACCGTGTCCAGAACCTTCATGGTTGGACAATTGGTATCTCGGGGCGGGGCATGCTGAACAGCAGCGTTCTGCTCCAGTGCCTTTCTTCCCAGAAGTGCATGAGGAGATCACAATGTTGTGGAAGGCACCTTTTTCTGCCAGAAACTGCTCCGCTGCCTCCTCTACTCTATACTTGTCGAGGATGTCGACAAAGTTCGCTTTCTCGACTTGAAAAAATCTCGCTACTTGAAAAAATATGCATTGCATTAACCGTGCTTGCATTTTAATGCATTGTATTTTTAGGGCTTGCATTTTTATGGGCTGAAATTAAACATGGTTGTATATTTAAGCTGTGAATATTTCAATTCAAAACATTTCACACACATTTTTATTATTAAAAATTCATAACATTATGTTGCAGGTTGATTGGGTTGATTGGTTGTAGTGGTGTCATCACACCCTTTGGACCAATCAGGACGTAGCTGCGTGCTATATGGGCAGAGGGTGAGCGCTCGTGACACTACGGTGTTGTTGTTAGAGGCGCACTTCCGCTGTGGGTCCTCTCGTGTTCGTGGGGCAGTCGTGGTTATTGGACAGGTAATATAGCGTGGTTAACTTTCTCAGTGCTTAGAGACCTTGTTAGTGTTGCAATGGGCATTACAATGTGCAATGTCTTTTGCAGTGTTTCTCCTGTCATAAACCCGACCTTTCCTGCAATGGAACCGGGTTGCGTTGTGCTGCTGGTAGGTTGAATCCGTTTCCTCTTTAAACATTTGCATGACCTGAGTTTAATGGGCCGTTGTATTGTAGGCTTCGTGTAGCTGTACTAACGATACGATTGGTGTATATATATCGCCTATAGATGTGCAGCTCCCTGATAGGTATGTATGTATGCGAGCCGGCATTGCGTGCATGTTTAATCGTGCTTTGTTATTAAATGTGATTTGTTTATGTACGTCAGGACGGTGAAGCACGTGTTGGCGTCGGTATCTGCACGAGTCTCGTCCTTCCCGCCCCACTGCTGTTTTGTCTCTACACTACGGAGTGTTTTGTCTCAATTAATTTGTGTTCAACAACGGACTGTTAACGGGGAAAGCTATATGAGCCCTGAGCACTTTACAGCGCGGGACTCGACGCGCAATTGGGCGTTCGACCTGTTTGTATTTTAGTGACTGTTACACAGAAGATAACTTTGCCTTTCTGGGGCCCGCCTGTGTTTATTAACGTGTGTGTGTGTGTTTATAAAGAAGATTTTCTTTGTGGTTGTTTCCATTGATTGATGTTCTTTTTTTTTATTCTTTATTAACTGAATGTTTTTCTTTTAGTGCTGAGTGCCGGAAGTGGTGGTGTCGGTGTCCTCGGTGGTGGTGTCTCCTCCTGTGTGCTGTTTTTTCCCCCTTTTGGTGTATTTTGAGTTTGGTTTTTTTTTTGTGTGTGCTTATGTGTGATCAGGGAATCCTTAACCCCTGAGATCCCAAACCTTTGACCCGGTTTCCTACACTGGTAAGGCCTCAGCACTCCCCTTTTTCTTTATTCTCTTTATTTAGTGTGAATGGTATTTTATTCTTGCTGTTCATTTTAATGGTATAAATAAAATTATTGTTGTTATTACTGGAACTACGTCTCTGGCTTCGTGCATGAATCGAACCTGTGTGCTTTTGTAAATTTGGGGGTTTAATTATCCAACTAATTTAACTCTGGGTGGCGTAGTCAGTTCCCTTAGTGCCACTTGCCACAATCTGGAGCAGTCGGCAGGATTGTGCATTTCTGAAAGCCATAGATGTTGTTCTGGTTTTATTGTATTTGTGTGGGGTAATTGTTTTGTGGGTTATTGTGTTTAACCTTGTTTTTGTTTATTTTTGTGTTTTTTTTTTAATTTAGAGACAAAACAGCAGCTGCCGTTACTCTTTTCCTTGCAGCTTTTGACAAACTGCTGTTATTTTTCCTTTTCGGCTCCATTGTTTTAGTAGAGTTTAGTTATGGGTGAGGAGTTACAGGAGTTGAGGGAGTTAGTTGCACAGTTAAAGGCGGATAATGAGAGGATGCGCCAGGAGCAGAATGTCAACGCTCCTGGTCCCAGCGCTGCGGCTCCTACTAATGCCATGGTTAATGCCCCTGTAACCGAGCAACTGATTGTTGTACCTCGAGATAGAAAATGTCCCACGTTCCGGGGTAGATCAGGTATAGGGCTCTCAGAGTGGCTTGATGAGGTGCAGGCCTGCATGAGGGCCCGCCACCTGTCTGTTTCCGATCAGGCTTTTTTCTTGTTTGACCATTTGGAGGGGGATGCGCGTGAAGAAATAAAGCATCGCCCCAGTACAGAGCGAGGTGACCCAGCCAAAATTATAGCAGCATTAAAGGAGATGTATGGCTGTTATGAGTCCTATGTAGCACTTCAGGAAGCTTTCTTTTCTAGACGGCAGCAGGAAGGAGAGACACTGCAAGAGTTTTCACTCGCCCTGTTGAGTCTTATGGCGTCCGTAAAACAGAGTGCCCCCAATGGCATGCCAAATTCCGAAGTATTGTTGCGCGACCAGTTTGTGGAGCACGTGCTTGAAGGTGCTCTCCGCCGCGAGTTAAAACAGTTGGTGCGTCGGAAACCTACTGCAACACTGCTCGAGGTTAGGGGCGAGGCTATCCGATGGAAGCGCGAGGGGTTGCCTGGGGGTGCTAGGGGTCGAAGTCATTCTGTCCCCTCTGCCTTGGGCATGCAGTTTGGAGTCCAGTGTGGTCCTGAGGGTTTGAGTACCACTATTCCAGCTACTGAGTTGAGTGAGATGAGAGAAATGTTGAAGTTACAGCAAGAGCAGTTAAACCAGCTTACTCAAAGTATTTCCCTCTTACAGAACTTCCAACCGCGCAACCGGCCATTTTATAAAGGCCCTGTCATATGTCGGCGCTGTCAGCAACCGGGTCACTTTGCCAGGGAGTGTGAGGGGATACGTGCTCCACCTAATGCTCCGTCCGTTTTGCCTGCCTCCCAACAGCACGGTAGGCAGTAGCGTCATTTTCCGTCTTCGGAAAACTAGCGCCCGCCGAATTGCAGAGTCACAATTCGGGGGGGGCAGTCATTGGCTCTGAAGTTAGTCCAAGTGTTTTGGAAGGAGGTCCTCTGTTGATTTCTTCTTGTCCACGTTTGGACGTAATGATGGGAGGGGTTGATGTCCCCTGCTTGGTGGACACTGGATCCATGGTGTCTACAGTTACGGAGAGCTTTTTCCTTCAGCATTTTGAGCCGTGGGGTGGAGAGAGACTGCAGTCGTGTCACTGGCTGCAGCTCCGAGCGGCCAATGGGTTGGCCATCCCTTATATCGGCTACCTGGAGTTGGATGTTAAACTTTGTAGCAAGTTAATGACAAGGTGCGGGGTGCTGGTGGTTAAAGATCCCGCCGGTGATATGCCACTCCATGTCCCTGGTGTGATGGGGATGAATATCATCCATAGGTGCTACAGAGAGCTGTTCGGCCAGTATGGGTTGGCCTTCAACTTCAACTTACTGGTATCTGGTATCTTACCCTCGGTATCTGGGGCTCCTGAGCCTGTGGTGAAGGCTTTGCAGTGGTGTCACCAGGCCAGTGAGCAGGCCCCTCAGGATGTTCCAGGTAGGGTGAAGGTTCGCGGTAGTAAGTCCTGCCGCATCCCTGGTGGCACGATGAAGATCATCGCTGCGACCTGTTCAGAGCAGTACTCTGAGCCCCTGGAGCAGTACTCGAGCCCCTGGACTCTGGTTTACCGGCTGGACTGTTGGCCTCCCCGGCCCTAGTTCAGGTGGCTGGAGGTACAGCCTATATCCCTATTGTGAATGTTGGAGCCATCGATGTGATGCTGTATCCGCGTACTGTGGTGGGCACCCTGGATAAGGTTCGTGTGGTCAGCTTGCCTACAGGGGTCACCGAGGTGCCATCTGTGGTTGCCACAGTGAGGTCCCAAGCTGTTTCTTCCGGGGTGCAAGACCAGATTGAGATCATGGACTTGTCCTCATTACCTGCAGAAGATCAGGGCCGGGTTCGGTCCTTTTTACAGGAATATATATCTGTCTTCGCCTCCCATGATGGTGACTTGGGCTGTACAGATTTGATTGCTCATGATATCCCACTTTTGGACGAAGTCCCTGTTCGGCAACGCCATAGGCGTATCCCCCCTTCTGAATATGAGTTAGTTAAAGATCACATCAACCAACTTTTGGAAGCACAGGTAATTCGGGAGAGCAGCAGCCCCTATGCTAGTCCCATAGTGTTAGTGAAGAAAAAGGACGGAAGCATGCGTATGTGCGTTGATTATAGACAGCTCAATAACAAAACGAGAAAGGATGCATTTCCTCTTCCTCGAATCGATGAGTCCCTGGACGCCTTGACGGGTGCCCGCTGGTTTTCAACTTTGGATTTAGCCAGCGGCTATAATCAGGTCCCTGTGTCTGAGGCGGATCGACCCAAGACGGCATTCTGTACTCCATTTGGTCTCTTTGAATGGAACCGTATGCCGTTTGGGTTATGCAACGCTCCAAGTACTTTCCAGAGGCTGATGCAATGTATATTTGGTGACCAACAGTGCCAATCGTTGCTCTTGTATCTTGATGATATTGTAGTTTTCTCGTCCACAATTGAACAGCATCTGGAGAGGTTGGAGGTAGTGCTGGGAAGGCTTCAGCAACAGGGCCTGAAGGCCAAGCTCAGTAAATGTGCGTTCTTCCAACAGGAAGTGCGCTACTTGGGCCATGTTATTTCGGACAAAGGCGTCTCCACAGACCCCAGTAAGGTGCAGGTGGTGGCAAACTGGCCACCCCCTACCACTATCCCAGAGTTGCGGTCGTTCCTGGGTTTTGCTAGTTATTACCGCCGTTTTGTAGAGGGGTTCGCCAAGCTGGCGGCCCCTCTGCATAGGCTGGTAGCTCAACTAGGGGGTACCAAGTTAAAGAGAAGAACAGAACTGTCTATGGGAGGACATTGGACGGAGCAATGTCAGTGTAATTTTGAGGCACTTAAGGTCAAACTTGTTACAGCACCGGTGCTCGCTTATGCCGATTTCTCATTGCCATTCATTCTCGAGGTCGATGCAAGTTACGGGGGACTTGGGGCAGTGCTCTCCCAGGAGCAGTTGGGCAAGGTTAGACCGGTGGCTTATGCCAGTCGAGGTCTGAGGCCCACTGAGCGCAATATGCAAAACTACAGCTCCATGAAGCTCGAGTTTTTGGCGCTCAAGTGGGCCATGACCGAGAAATTCAGGGAGTATCTGCTGGGCCATAAATGTGTCGTCTTCACGGACAACAATCCCCTTAGCCATTTGTCCTCGGCCAGCTGCGCTGGGCAGCGCAGCTGGCCTCCTTTGATTTTGTTCAATCTGCTGTTGTGTCTTTGCCCGAATATACTCTGTCGGACCTCAGTGACCTGCATCAGGCAGATCCAGTCATTAAAGAGGCCCTGGTCTTCTGGCGGAAAGGAAGTCGTCCCAATGGTGAGGAGCGAAAGGCGGCTTCACAACCTGCCTTGGTATTGCTCCGCCAGTGGGACCGCTTGATGGAAAAGGACGGAGTCTTATATCGTCAGACTTTCCGCCCTGATGGCCTTGAGGTAGTGTTCCAGCTAATTTTGCCAGCTTCCTTAAGGGAAGAGGTGTTGACCAAGGTCCACCAAGACCATGGTCACCAGGGCGTGGAAAGAACACTGGAGCTTTTACGAAGGTGGTGTTACTGGCCAGGTATGTCCTCTGCAGTCGCACAATGGTGTCGGGCCTGTGAGAGGTGCCAAGTGGCTAAGGACACCCAACCAGCCGTTCGTAGCTTCATGGGGCATTTATTGGCTTCAAGGCCAAATGAGATTGTGGCTATGGATTTCACAGTGTTGGAACCAACTTATAACGGTTTAGAGAACGTCCTTGTTATGACTGATGTATTTAGCAAGTACACGCTTGCTGTTCCCACCCGTGATCAGAGAGCATCTACCGTGGCTCAGGTTCTGGTGACGGAATGGTTCTCTAAGTTTGGTGTTCCTGCTCGTTTACATTCGGACCAGGGTCGCAATTTTGAGAGCGCTCTGATCCAGCAGCTTTGTGGGCTCTATGGTATCGAGAAGTCTCGTACGACTCCGTACCATCCAGCTGGTAATGGTCAGTGCGAACGCTTCAATCACACTCTGCACAATTTATTGCGCACCTTCCCGGTCTCTCGAAAGCGGGACTGGAGTTCCTGTCTGCCACAGGTGCTGTACTCGTATAACACCACTCCTCACCAGGCGACTGGAGAGTCTCCTTTCCTGTTGATGTTTGGGCAGGAGCCCAGGCTCCCAGTTGATTTCTTGTTGGGTCGGGTACAGGATCTTTGTGGTGGCAGTACCCATGAGTGGATCCAGGAACATAAGACCCGCTTGCGTATAGCCTTTGAAGGGGCTGGGGAAAGGTTAAGGGGTGCGGCTGAGCGTCGCAAGAGGAATTATGATCAGCATGTTCGAGATCATCCCTTGGAAGTAGGCCAGCTGGTGTGGTTGCGGAACCTCAGTACCAGGGGTCGTCATAAGATCCAAGATCTGTATGATCCTATGGCGTATAGGGTCCTGAGGGCACCAGCCGAAGGTGGAGCTGTGTACACCATAGCGCCGGTAGATAATCAGACTAAATTTAGGCATGTTAATCGTGCCCTTCTGAAGGCTGTGGTAAGGTCAGACCCTTCTGGAGACCCCGCTGCTCCTCTGTCATCCCCCTTAGATCATTACGAGTCAGAAGAGGAGTACGTTGGTGACAATGAGGTACTAGTTCTAGGGCAGGGGTCTCCTGTGGTAGAACAAACTCCAACCAACCCAGTATCCCCGGTTTTGGAGACCGTTAGGACTCCTAGTACTGTGGACAAAGTTCCACTGGCCACCCATCCTGATTCCGGTAATGCGGCAGTTCGTCGGACAGCCCGATCAACCGCAGGCCACCATTCTAATATCAATCGCCTCCCAAGGGCTGTTGGGGGAACAGCAGGTGGCGCAGTGGACCTTCCGGACCCCCTGGCTAATTCCGTGTTAGCCTTCTCTAGACCATGGAAGTAACTGGGGTTAAACCTGTGGTGTGATCAATCGTCGGGGCGACGATTCAAAGGTCGGGGTAGATTGTAGCAGGTTGATTGGGTTGATTGGTTGTAGTGGTGTCATCACACCCTTTGGACCAATCAGGACGTAGCTGCGTGCTATATGGGCAGAGGGTGAGCGCTCGTGACACTACGGTGTTGTTGTTAGAGGCGCACTTCCACTGTGGGTCCTCTCGTGTTCGTGGGGCAGTCGTGGTTATTGGACAGGTAATATAGCGTGGTTAACTTTCTCATTGCTTAGAGACCTTGTTAGTGTTGCAATGGGCATTACAATGTGCAATGTCTTTTGCAGTGTTTCTCTTGTCATAAACCCGACCTTTCCTGCAATGGAACCGGGTTGCATTGTGCTGCTGGTAGGTTGAATCCGTTTCCTCTTTAAACATTTGCATGACCTGAGTTTAATGGGCCGTTGTATTGTAGGCTTTGTGTAGCTGTACTAACGATACGATTGGTGTATATATATCGCCTATAGATGTGCAGCTCCCTGATAGGTATGTATGTATGCGAGCCGGCATTACGTGCATGTTTAATCGTGCTTTGTTATTAAATGTGATTTGTTTATGTACGTCAGGACGGTGAAGCACGTGTTGGCGTCGGTATCTGCACGAGTCTCGTTCTTCCCGCCCCGCTGCTGTTTTGTCTCTACACTACGGAGTGTTTTGTCTCAATTAATTTGTGTTCAACAACGGACTGTTAACGGGGAAAGCTATATGAGCCCTGAGCACTTTACAGCGCGGGACTCGACGCACAATTGGGCGTTCGACCTGTTTGTATTTTAGTGACTGTTACACAGGAGATAACTTTGCCTTTCTGGGGCCCGCCTGTGTTTATTAACGTGTGTGTGTGTGTGTGTGTGTGTTTGTGAGGTTTTTGTTGTTTGATTATAATTAAGTGATTATGATTAGTTTATATTTCCTTTTGATTTAAGTGTTTATAAAGAAGATTTTCTTTGTGGTTGTTTCCATTGACTTATGGTTTCTTGTTTAATTCTTTAAATTTACTTTATTATTGATTGAGTGACGTTTGATTAGTTTATATTTTCTTTTGATTTAAGTGTTTATAAAGAAGATTTTCTTTGTGGTTGTTTCCATTGATTGATGTTCTTTTTTTTTTTTTATTCTTTATTAACTGAATGTTTTTCTTTTAGTGCTGAGTGCCGGGAGTGGTGGTGTCGGTGTCCTCGGTGGTGGTGTCTCCTCTTGTGTGCTGTGTTTTCCCCCTTTTGGTGTATTCTGAGTTTGGTTATTTTTTTTGTGTGTGCTTATGTGTGATCAGGGAATCCTTAACCCCTGAGATCCCAAACCTTTGACCCGGTTTCCTCCACTGGTAAGGCCTCAGCACTCCCCTTTTTCTTTATTCTCTTTATTTAGTGTGAATGGTATTTTATTCTTGCTGTTCATTTTAATGGTATAAATAAAATTATTGTTGTATTACTGGAACTACGTCTCTTGCTTCGTGCATGAATCGAACCTGTGTGCTTTTGTAAATTTGTAACTAATTTAACTCTACTTCCCGGGGTGAAACTCCCTGGGTGGCGTAGTCAGTTCCCTTAGTGCCACTTGCTACAATTATAATACCTATAATATTCAACAGGCAATTTTCGGTCCATTTTACTTCACTTTACAAATTCGCTTCCACAAATTCAGTGGTTCAAATTCGACAGAAAATTCAACATTTGACATCTGGGAACTGCAGGAATAGCAGTAGATTACCGATTCATAATCTCAATAGCTGTTAGTCGACCTAACGAGCAGGTGGTGCAAGTGGCTGTTGATGAAGACCAGAGCAACAGGTAGAGAGAGTGATTCATTCATAAAAATGGATTTACAGAAATAGAGCAAGTGGTAAGTATTTGTGATGAATATTAGGGCCAGTAGCTATATATGGAAAAGCTGATAAAGACACAAAAGCTGTGTTTGAACTTTCGATATTTCTAACTTCAATAGCATTTGAAGAGAATGACTTACAGTCATAAAACCAACTGTAAAGTGTTCATGTAGGTGTCAGGCATGATGCACACCTTTTAGATAGATAATATTAAAATAAATATGAGCTTGTACTGAAAATATAGCAATATTTATGTGAGGGAATCCCCAGTTCTGCAGCACAGTGCCACGATATAAAGTTAAGGAAACTAAACAACAGAGATAAATGTATGTCTACTACCTCAGATTTAACATTTAACCTGTACTAGGGTGACCATACGTCCTCTTTTTCCCCCGGACATGTCCTCTTTTTGGACCTAAAGAAATGTACGTCACACAAGCATTGGTCAAACTGCATCTCAATCTTTACCATCAGCACCACGGCTTGTCAACAGTGGCACATGGTTCCTGAACAGCGTAAAAAAAAAGCCCAAATGTAAATTCACAGATGATTTACAGTGAAAATTCCTGTGTTTTCGTCTTGGTCGGGATCCGTGTGAAGCAGAATGCATGACCTGCAAAGCTGGCACATACGTGTCAGTGTCAAATAAAGGTGCTAGAGACCTAGAAGCCCACATAAGGAAAGTTATACTTATTTTGCCATACAAATGCATATTAAAAAACGTATTTTATTTCATTTAATTTTTTCTTATGACAACATGCTTGTGATTTTCTATGTAATTCAATTTGGATAAAACTGTAAGCTAAATAAATATACGTTGTATAATGTTCATCTTTTTGATACATTTTAACTTCTTAATACTAATTTACTCCATTTGAAATTTTTAACAATTTACAATTTATTTTGCAATATAACTGCACAGGATGTATTACTTTATGTATTAAAGGTCAATAACATTGTTACATGGTTGTGAATGCATTTGTCAAGTATTTGTTGATGCATCTTGCAGCTCCGATCTATCGCCGTACTTTCAGCATGTGGTCGGACCTTGCTTTTCTACGGGCAGGAGTTACCCTAGAACAAGTGTCCAGGCATTTTGTTGCCTCAACAGATGCCTCCAGCATGGGCTGGGGTGCTGTATGCGACAGGGAAGCAGTCTCAGGCTCCAGGACAGGACCTCGACTGCAGTGGCATATCAATTGCCTGGAGTTGCTAACAGTACAACTTGCCTTGCGCCGCTTTGTGCCATTGCTGCGGGGCAAACATGTGCTGGTCCGCATGGACAACACATCAACCGTTGTGTACATCACCGTCAAGGTGGTCTACGGTCCCATTGTATGTCGCAACTCGCCCACCATGTCCTCCTATGGAGTCAGAAGCAACTCAGGTCATGCCATCTGCATCCCGGACGAGCTCAATCTCTATCTCACGACAGCATACGTTCAGGGAAGAGTGGACACTCCACCCCTGGATGGTCCAGGTGGGACCGCTTCGGGGTCGCTCAGGTCGACCGGTTCGCGTCCTCGGAGACAACCCACTGCCAGTTGTTCTATTTCTTGACCGAGAGGACCCTAGGCACGGATGCACTGGCACACAGCTGGCCACCAGAGCCTGCGCAAGTATGAGTTTCCCCCAGTGATTCTGCTTTCACAGACACTGTGCAAGGTCAGGAGGACGAGGATAAGGTCTTGTTAGTTCCGCCCTACTGGCCCACCGAGACCTGCTTTTCAGATCTGATGCTCCTCACGACTGCCCCTACCTGGCGGATTCCTCTGAGGAAGGACCTGCTTTCTCAGGGACGGGCCACTCTATGGCACCTGCGTCCAGACCTCTGGAACCTCCACGTGTGGTCTCTTGACAGGACGCTGAGGACTTAAGTGGTCTACCCCCAGCGGTATTTGACACTATCTCTTCAGCTAGAGCCCCTTCTACAAGGGGCGCTTACGCTTTGAAGTGGAATTTGTTGATTGGTGCTCTTCCCACAGTAGATGCCCTGTCAATGTCATGCATATTTTCCTGCAAGACAGGTTTGAGCGAAGGCTGTCTCTGAAAGTGTATGTTGCCGCTATTGCCTCACATCAATGTGCAGTAGACGGTAAGTCTCTGTGGAAACATGACCTGATCATCAGGTTCCTGAGAGGCGCCAGGAGGTTCGATCCTCCTTGGTCACGCCTAATCCCCTCTTGGGACCTCTCCTTGATCTTGATGGCCCTACAAAGAGCACCTTTTAAGCCCTTGCGGTTAGTAGAGATTAAGATCCTGTCTCTTAACCCCCTGAGGTCGGCGGTATCACCGGCGATACCAGCTCGCTTTTTTTTTATCAGTGTAAAAGAAACTCATAAATACTCTGTTGACTTTGATTTTCCATAGGAGTTTCATACATCAATCGATTCTGTTAAATGTGTATTATTTTTGTGTATACTCACAATAAAAACAAAGTGTTGTGCTTTTTGCCAAATAAAGAAAAATAAACACGAAGCGAGTTCTGCCTCCTCTCTGCCAGTGAAGTCCATTCTGAAACGCGTCCGAAAATGAACAATAACTCAGCGAATACTCAGTCAAACAGACATACAGACATTATTTTTAATGTGACCCCGCCCCTAGAGAGCGCGCGCTATTCAAACGCAAATGATTGAGGCAATCCACGCAAACCTGTGAACGCCCCCATATCAGCTCGAGAAAACACAAGTTTATTCAGATCATTACTTGTTTACACCGTCTCGCAGCGCTGTGAGGAATAATAATAATGGAAAATGTACCTCAGAAGTGCGGGTATATCGAGGAGCGAGCTGAGGAATACTGTAGTAAGTTTTTTTCCTTCTCACGTGAATCGGGTTTCTGTTTATGAATGAATGAACAGCAGAGATGCGCGCTGTTTACCACAGCTCGCAAAAAGACAGTTTAAATTCAAATCGCGTGTGTGAATGAATGATGATGTTTTAGCAAACTGTATTGCTATACTGAGATGAGTAAAAATCGACTGAAATATGTTGAAATAAAATGTAGGCTATTTGTATAAGCAACGTATTAAACTGCAAATTAACATTTATATGCCCTAATATTTCATAAAAACAACGTTACAGTCAGGCGAAATATGAAAGACAACATTTTGTTGACTAGATTTGGGTACAGTTTTTACTGTAGAATATACTGCCACATCAAATAAGCTTTTGTTTAGCAATTTCTATATATATAAAATACTATTTTTGTCAAAAATAAAGTCATCAACTAAGATGTTAGTTGTTCCAATGTTGGCTATATTCAAACTAATGAATACATAGATAAAATGTAGGCCTATAATCATTTTTTTTTTTTACAAAGAAAGAGTACACTTGAAATATTGTTGAAATTGTAATTATTGTTGTAATTGTAACCTTTTTAATAAAATAGAAAAACATATTTACAAGATAGATGTAAGCAAAATCTTAAATGGTCAATATAAGTCTTCTTCTAAATATATCTTTTGTCCTTGCATTGTGGCTCAGTCAGTGTCACACCTGAATGAATGGCTAATTATGCAGAGTGGGTGGGACATTGTATTCCCAGGTGTAAACCACTCCTTGTTCACGCCCCCCTCGCATATTGGCTTTCCAAGCAAAACCTGTTTTACATCAATTTAAATCAATGTATTGTTTTATGTGAACGATAAAGCAAGACTATTTTCACATAATTTTGAAGCCAGAACTCAAAGCGACAATATCCATTAGTCAAAAGTCTTATTGACACATATTTATTATGAGTGTTGTGGTCTTATTTCAGCAACTTTCATTTTTATTTTTTTCAATAACCACGCATAAACATTATTCTCTTAAAAATTCAAAAATATACATGCATGGTGATCACATATTTTGGTAGCCCTGTTTGTGCTATATAGAGTGAATTTACACCTTTGCCATTAACATGTTTATAAATAACTGAAAAAAGCACAAATGTCAGAGCATGTCAGAACACCTCCAGGGCCCAGAAAACCGCTCAGACTCCAGAGGGTTAAAGGCACACTATGCACTTTTCCATTTTTGTCAAACAGTAACCCCTAGAGACGTGGAGTACTTGTATTTAACGTTACTGTCGTAAATACCACTCACGCAGAGCAGTCTCTTCACTCACAACCTGATCCCCCCTGTATACCGGTACCTGTTCAGTAGGATGGAAGCGTCGGACATCGAACAGGCACAGATAGCCTCCGAAGATGTCTACTGACGAGGTAATGTTTCATGATGTCATACAAATATGCCAGCTAAAGTTTGCATAAGCACAATACACATGCCATACGAAACTTGAACCTGACAAAGGACTACGTAATAAATACACATCACAACACCTGAGTTCAGCTGGTAAATTTGCTCGTGAAGCAAGCTGGGCAATAAAACATAATGCAAAAACAATCGTTGAGATAATTGTTTTTTTTATCAAGTCTGCTAACAGCTCTGCAAATTGATAGCTAGCTAGACATATGTGGAAATTAGTGGACTGCTCTTATGATCAAAATTGGATGAATGAACAACTTGGGTGACATACAACAAGCAAGCACAACAACATACAACATAGAACGCAAGCAAGTTTACAAATAAGAGATTTACTTACTAGTGCATCAACAAGAACGCCAGGTCAGCATCGCTGTTGCATCCTTTGCTGCTTTTTAGCTCTCGCCAACGAGTGAAAGCCTGACCGAGTGTCTCACTTTCTCGTTTTCTTTTCCTTGACTCTTCCGACTGCGTTTTCTTCGTCGACTCTGCCATGATTCACGTCTGAAATGCGTGCTAGTGTCTTCCATAGAGGCTGCTTTTTATGTTGTTGATGTATGTGACATCGTGGCCTAAAGCAAGTCGTTGCTTTACTTGCTTTATCCCCCCCCCCCCGTGCTATCGGGATGATTCGCCCTACTATGAGTTCGCTTACCATCAAAATGATTTCGAAGCTGTTGTATTAAGGTACAAATATTGCGTATTGTGCCTTTAAGACAGCACTTCTGACTGATCTCACATCCATTAAGAAGGTGGAAGACCTTTAGGCATCTCTGGCAGACATATGTAGAGCTGCGGGCTGGGTGACACCTAAAACATTTGCGAGATTCTACAGTCTCAGAGTGGAGCCAGTGTCTTTCCGTATGTTGTGTACAAACATGTAATATGTGTGAAGCCTGGCTCTGTTACCCCTTTTCCACCAAGCCAGTGCTGGTGCTGGTTCGGAGCCGGTGCCTACTCGTGAACCAGTTCTTTGTGTTTCGACAGCCAAATAACCGGTTCTCGGCCAGGAAAACTGGTTCCAAAGCGGCACCAACTCTTTGCTGGACTAGAACCATTCTTTTACCACGTCATGCTTACGTCGGGGGCTGGAGCCGGGGTTATTGTCGAACTTCTTCTCGAACGTAACCTCAGTCTATAGTAATCCAGACGAGCAGCACAAATGTGTTCTAAACGTCTTCTTCTGACCCCAATATAGGATCGCAAAGCCAGGAGAAACATTTGGAGAAAGACGATGTAGTCCGCCATTGTAATTGTTATGCATGAAGTTGGCGCAAGCGTTTCTGGGAAAGCTAAGACGTATGACAACGCACACAGTCACGTAACAACGTCGTTCGCTGGACTCTCCAGTCAGTGGAAAAACAAAGAGGCTCTGAGAAGGTTCTCAAGTTGAACCAACTTTGAACCAGCACTAGTTCCGAACCAGTTCTTGTTTGGTGGAAAAGGAGTATGTGTCTCGCTTGATGCGCCATTCCCCTCTGAGGACAAGATACGAGCACTTATTCTGCTGGTATTGACTCCACTCTTGCAAAAGGCGGGATCTGCCACAGAGAACTTCCATATGTAGCACTGCCCTTGTGATCAGTCCATATGTATAACTACAGACTATAACTACGGAGACCACATCTGTAGGGAGGTAACATGTGGAGTGTTCCATTCCGGTTGGACTTCGCATGCTTTCCCAGAGTTATCTAATAGTCTCACTGTACAGGGTTAGATGGAACATCAGTGATAGACATTTCAGTGCAAAGTCTTGTCCCTTCTTCCACCCCAACAGGTACAGGGGGGCCAGGCGGTTTAACCGGGGCGCTGGAAGGGGCATCATCTCAGGCGAGATCCCAATTTGTCAGTTGTTCTGATGTAACGTCTCCGTTCCCTCCTTCAGGGAACGGGGGTTACTTTAGTAACCTAGAAGTTTCTTACCTCTCCTCTATCATCACAGTATGATTATTTTAAAACAAATGGTCAAATAGTAAATACTTCAAAAGTCTAAAAAGACCTTTTGAATTACATGTGATGCTATTAGTGTCAAAATCAAGAGGCTGTCAGTGCCCCTGTGCGAGTAAACAGCCTACATAACTAGAAACCAAAAACAACATTTGGTGTCGAGCCCTAGGGACATCCCTGAATGCACCTACTGTACAGAAATACTTGTTCATGTCAGTAATTATGTTCTATATTAGTTTGTATCCATTATGCTTTGAAAAACTATATAGTAAGCTTTATTGTATTTCTCTGTCTCAGGATTCATTGTGCGCGGTCCCTCTGGTCCTCTGGTTGCTCCTCTGGGATCTTCAGTGATTCTGCCCTGTTATGTTGATGAACCTTTACTAATGGAGGATCTGGAGGTGGAATGGAGAAGGAAAGAATCAGAGACTTTAGTTCATCTGTTTCAAGATGGTGAGAGTCGACCAGAGACCCAGCAGCAGGATTATCAGGATAGAGCTCATTTCTTTACTGAGGAGATTAAACACAGAAACTTCTCCCTCCGTCTGGACAATCTGAGAGCTGAAGATAAAGGAGAATACACATGTACAGTTCACACTCAGCTGGAGTCTGGAGAGACTGAGGTTCAGATAAAAGATGTTGGTGAGTCTGAACTGAAATGGATCTTCAGAAATACTTTGAGTGTATGTGATATTTACACAGTTTGTTCTTTCAGAGCGTTTGCTAGTCTCAGGATCAGATCGGTCCATATCTGCGTCTGTGGGTGAAGACGTCACTCTGAACTGCTCTGTAGACTCTCACATCACACCTGAAGACATTGATGAGGTTTCATGGAAAAAAACTGATGAAGATGAAGACATTCTGGTTCTGCTCTACGAAAACAACGAGGCTTTTCCAGATTCATCAAATGAGCGATACAGAGACAGAGTTGAGTTCTTCACTGCTGAAATCCCCAAAGGAAACTTCTCTGTCCGACTGAAGAGTGTTAGAACTGAGGATAAAGGGGTTTACATGTGTGAAGTGTTTGCTGGAAGAGATTCAGCCAATGCAACTGTAGAGCTGGAGCAACTGGGTGAGTCATAAAACACTAATACACAAGTGTAATTTAGTTCATTATTTACATGCATATAGCAATGTTCAGAACAAGGAAGGAAGAAGACAGGGTCAGCTGACTTGGACTTTTGCTTTTATTATGCCTTTTTCAATAGACAAACAAAACAAACTGGCTCTGAACACGCTTCCACAAACGTTCACTTTAGATCAAAGCAATCAGCATCTCCGTTCACAGCGGGCAACCATTCTCAGCTCACACGAGTCCTCAGTCCAGTCTCTTCATCTCCCCGTTTCCCAGCGGCTTTTATCCTGTCTCTCCACACCAGTTACTGCAACAAGACACGTGTTTGTTATTTTGCACTTGACCTATTTACTCACCGCTCATCTCCTGACTCTCTCCCGCTGCAGACCTCGCTGAACCACGACCCCCTCGCCACAGTCCAGTTGTATATACAGTTTATTAAGATTCAAAATTTATCAAAGTGTGGCGGGGCGGTGCAATTTTGAGACACAAGCCCAAGTTTTTACTAGTAAGAAAGTCCGACTATGCCACCCTAGGAGTTAATCCCAGGGAAAATACTCATGCCATCTTTCCCTCGATTGCAACCAGTCGACCCCCACAGCATGATGCTGCCACCACCATGCTTCACTGTTGAGACTGTATTGGACAGGTGATGAGCAGTGCCTGGTTTTCTCCACACATACCGTTTAGAATTAAGGCCAAAAAGTTATATCTTGGTCTCATCAGACCAGAGAATCTTATTTATCACCATCTTAAACTCCATGCGGGCTTTCGTGTGTCTTGCACTGAGGAGAGGCTTCCGTCTGGCCACTCTGCCATAAAGCCCCGACTGGTGGATGGCTGCAGTGATGGTTGACTTACTACAACTTTCTCCCATCTCCCGACTGCATCTCTGGAGCTCAGCCACAGTGATCTTCTTCTAAAGATTCTTCTTTACCTCTCTCACCAAGGCTCTTCTCCCCCGATAGCTCAGTTTGGCCGGAAGGCCAGCTCTAGGAAGGGTTCTGGTCTCCCCAAACGTCTTCCATTTAAGGATTATGGAGGCCACTGTGCTCTTAGGAACCTTAAGTGCAGCAGAAACTTGGCCAGATCTGTGCCTTGCCACCATTTTGTCTCTGAGCTCTTCAGGCAGTTCCTTTGACCTCATGATTCTCATTTGCTCTGACATGCACTGTGAGCTGTAAGGTCTTATATAGACAGGTGTGTGGCTTTCCTAATCAAGTCCAATCAGTATAATCAAACACAGCTGGGCTCAAATGAAGGTGTAGAACCATCTCAAGGATGATCAGAAGAAATGGACAGCACCTGAGTTAAATATGAGTGTCACAGCAAAGGGTCTGAATACTTAGGACCATGTGATATTTCAGTTTTTCTTTTTTAATAAATGTGCAAAAATGTCAACAATTCTGTGTTTTTCTGTCAATATGGGGTGTTGTGTGTACAATAATGAGAAGAAAAAAAATAAATAAATGATTTTAGCAAATGGCTGCAATATAACAAAGAGTGAAAAATTTAAGGGGGTCTGAATACTTTCCGTACCCAGTGTAAATAATACCGGCAGGGCTGAGGCTCCCAACGGCAGGAATCAATGTAGAGTTCGGTTTTACGAGGCACACGTCCACACACACGCACACCTGTGCAGTCTAATCACACTATCAAACACTCAAGGTATACACCGCACACGATAAAGAAGAACCACCACCACCACAAGGAGGAAGAGCAGTCCACCCGTGAGACCCCAGCTCCTGCAATAAATAAAAAAAGTGTAAGAAACTATAGAAATGAACATAGAAATGGCAATATGGACATCACTAATGAAGCAAGTCCTCACAGCAATGAATATCAATAGCAAACAGAAATAAGGAGAAAAAAACAATAAAACCTTAGAAGGATCAAATAGTTGGTCACCTGAGATTACTACAAAACAACTTGAACTCAGTAGATGATCACACACAAATAGAGTTGCATTAATAGATGATTGATCACATGCATCCAGAGCTATAACCAGTTAATTGTTTTTACAAAAAGAAAAAGAAAAGAAAAAGCAAATCAATTCAACCAAGCCAGACAAACTTTACTTCCACAGAATAAAAAATAATAAAAAAAAAGATTAAATTGTTTAAATCAAAAGAAAAAAAGAAACACAGGCCAGTTTAGCTCCTATACAAGTGAAAAGAGCTAATCAGGCCTTCCAAACAAGCCAGAAATGTGAAGCAGGGCACTAAACCGGCACGATAAGAACCAAACGAGCAGTCCCCTTTTATTAATGGTGATGATCGCATCTGTATAAACCGCAGCACTTTAACAGTGCGAAGACAGCAGCAAACAATCACGGCAGAGAACGAGAGGGAGAATCCTCTAACGAACACAAAAGGAGATGTTACCAATCATAACACTATCCCCACTCCCAATTATAGTTGCGTTTAAACACTTACCATCAGGATATCACGCCAGATAACACGCTTTATAGACACGGATTGGTCAAAGTCATGCCCACCGATAATACAATGGGATACAGGGAATCATGCCTATTTAGTACACAAAGAGAATGTTAAGCCCACACAACCATACCAGCCCTATATAACGAGCTCTTAACAATAAACATACCTGAGAGGCGAACAGTCTTCAAATCCACTGAGCAGTACGAAAGGGCACCAGCACCAAAACATAAAGCTGCACTATGATTAACATAAACACGATTTAAAGTTATGCACACCCCAACAATTCCAAAAATTATCACCTATTAAAACATAGCACGCTTACCTACAACCACCGTCAACACGAGCAAACAAAAGGGGAAAACGGACGTGACGCATCCCAGGTAACAGCCAATCAGCCTTTAAATAGAAGATACTACTTGCTGATAGGCTAACGCTGCTGTCAATCACTTAATCCCGTTACAAAAGTGATTTTGATTTATTATGATGAATGAATTTATTTAATGGACAAAAACTGAACAGGATTAAAATGCAAAGAAATGAGTGCACACACAGTTTAGGACAGAGATCTTCACGAGAGACACAATAGACACATGTTAGCTGTAACTTCAGTCACACACAAAGCACAGTTTAATCATTCCTTTCATTTCTGTTTTTCATAATACTTGCATGAAATTATTAAAAGGACAGTTTTGGCTTGTCAAATAACATTTAATATATTGTTTTAATATCTATATAGTTTAGTTTTTTTATCATATACATTTTTTATTACGTTTATGATTTGCTTTCTCATTGGATACTCTGCAATTATCTTTGAATTTAAATGACTTTAACAGAAAGACAGAAATAAACCACTACTCCAAATTATGAAGACATGTTTTATTACGAGAAAGAAGTAAAGCATGTAATATTTCGTAATTCTGTTGGTTCAGTATTCAGGTGTGTGCTGCTCTATAGGAAAAGGCTGACTGCCCAAAAGCACTTCTTCTGTGTTATTGTACAATCTCCTCTAGTAGATGAGTTATGATTTTGTCTAATAAACTCATTAAGTGGAGGTGGAGTCATACCATGCTAAATGTTATACACAAGAAAAATATCTGCAAATGTAATAATATAAATGTAATAATAAGATCATATTTAGTTAAAGTTTTACAATGATGATTTACATTTAGACCTTTTATTCAATATTTTCAAAGCTTGCTAAAGTGTGGGTTAGTATTTATAATTAGCTATAAAACAGTAGAAATCTATTGAATGTCTCCTTTTAGCTAAATGTGTGTGTGTTCCTACCTTATCATATCTTAGGGACACATTTGTGCAATATATATAAGGAACTGCACAATAACAGCATTAATAAGTGTGTGTGTTTGACAGGTTTCTCTGCTCTCCACATAATAATGCTGATTCTCTGTATCTCTGCATCTGGATCTGCACTTCTGCTCTGCTGGCTGATCTACTGCAGATCTCAGACTAAAGGTACACATATAACAGGAACATATCCTGATTTACTGGGATTCAGTGGGAAATGAGTTTGAACCTAATAATAATAATAATAACAGCATCATAATAATTAGTGTTTATTGAGTGTGTAAATCTAACAGCTGCTGCTGATTTTACTATGGAAATATTTACAATTTTGCAAGAAAAAATGATGTGGACGTTGAAGATCTCAAAAATGAAGTTTATTACAGCATAGCAGTGGCAAGGTACACAAAGCACCTTGGGTTCACCGGCGTCAGAATGAACCCAGAACATCCAAATCTTAAACCTTTTATCCTGTTACAACTCTTAATGTAAATTAAGTTGCCCTTATTGTAACAGCTGTGATCTGTATGTTAATGAAGTTGTGACACCCCATTGTCTGAGAAGGTTCTCTGTGTCCCACACCCAGTCCCATTCTACAATTGACTACCATTTGCTCAGGATGTGATCAACCCAAATGGTCAAGAAACAATATAACTTGACTGCCTTAATCTCTATGATAATTAAGCCATTTTGGGGACAAGCTCATTCTAAAATATATTTAGGAGTGGAATCTGGGTCGAGGCAGACTACAATTTCTTACAGTTTAGAAAAAGTCAAGAAGTCAAAAGTTTGTTTTAGATGACGAGTTTAATTAATGTGAGCTATCATTAGTTATTAATATTTCGACAAATACAACACCAAGATGAGATAAGACATACATTATAAAACAAGACATTTCTGGTAGCAGCTGTTTAAAGTATTGTTGAATTTATATCATCAAATGTGTTACTAGTAGCTAAACTCAGGAAAACTATAGCAAAATCTACCTTTAGAACAAACCATTTATGCTCATGTCTTTCTGACAGTGTCACAATAATCTGATCACAAAACATCTGGCTGTACTGTATATGCAGCTGTATTTAGTGTGATTAAAACAGCCTAGACAGAGGCTGATAGTGAGGTTATTATTCCTCAACATTTACCTCACATCTGAAATGAAACATATTTTCCTTTTCAGGTTTGATTGTGCAAAAATCTGGCAACCTTAATGTTCATCTGGGAGTTTCAGTGGTTTTTCCCTGTCATGTTCCTCTAAACTTACTAACTGAAGATCTGAAGGTGGAGTGGAAAAGAAGAAGAAGAAACTCAGAGACGTTAGTTCATCTGTATGAAGATGGAGCAGAGAAACAGCAGCAGGATTATCAGGATAGAGCTCATTTCTTTACTGAACACATTAAACATGGAAACTTCTCCATCCGTCTGGACAATCTGAGAGCTGGAGATGAAGGACAATACACATGTACCGTTTACAACAAGAGGGATTGTGTGTTTTCAGCCAAGACAGATGTGGTTCAGAGTAAGTAAACCGATACAAACAAATCAAACTCGACTCTTAATAGTTAATCAACAATACAGTACAGAACAGGTTTCAACTGGTTTGATTATTCAGTGGTTTAGTGACGCATCAATATTACATGTTTGAGACAGGATAACTCAAGATACCTGAATATGTATAAATCTGAATATATATTTAAAACTATATATTCAGGATCTATAATGAGAGCTATTACTATATAATCAGGATTATAAATACATATTCAGATCTCATATATATGTTATCAGCAGGTCTTCAGTGACAGCTTACTCTCTCTGTTGCAACAATATTAGCTCAAAGGGGAAATATTAATAATAATCCATAATTACAAATTATGATTAATTATTCATATTTGGGTCAGTTAATTAGATTAACTTTGAGGTAAGCTAAATTAATATTACAATCAATTAATCAGTTCCAACGAACTCTTTGATTATTCATTTATTCTAAGAAAAGTGTATCTTTCATGGCCACCGAAAACTAATTATTTCTTAGCATGTACAGCGCTTAGAGCATGTAACAAGGTCAAGATCGTAAAAGAGACTTTGTATGCAAACAGAGGCTCAGAAATCAAATACATAATTGTGCACAAGTTTTATTAACTAAATCACAAACATAACTAAACTAAACAAACAAACATACATACATACATGCATAGGTAAAGGGGTGAGTGATGTGGAACCGGAAGCAGGAAATAGAACTATGGAAAAGATCTATTTAACTATGAAAAGGACCATCACTTATCATTTTCAGAGCACCTCATTAAATTGATACTTGCATGAAAATTGAGTTCGTTGATGGGTCCGTAAGTGTCAAAAGTCACTGTACAAGTTGCAGTCGTTTTCTTCTCTGCTGGGTGGAGAAGATATGATGAACTTGCATGGTGGTTTCGAGCACATGTCTGTTGTGAGTCGAAGCCTGCTGCCCTGGCCTGTTGAGGGCACGCTGGACGGCACGGCATCCTGAAGTGCCGAGAAGGCCAGGAGTTGATTAGATTGAAGACACGGCAGTCTGACTCCCTTTGGGAGTATGAAAGCATGGCAGACGGTGCTCAGATCTGCTGGGGCCCTTGTGGGGGGAGCGAAGATGCCTTTTAAAGCTTGACAAAGGACACACCTTGAAGGCCTGGCTCAACCAATGAGAAGGGAAAATTTCTGACCGGGAGTTTCTTCTGTGGAGAAGATTTATGAGTCCTTGTTCTAAGCATGCCCATTTGCAATGGCACACTGGATTGGTGTCTGATGACAAAACTAAGAAAGATTCTTGTAATACTCATGTTGAACAGCTATCAGCATATCATGTACACTATCATTTCGAACTTCAAAGTACCAATTTATAGAGACCAAACATGCCACACATATGATTTTAGTTGACCATAGTATGCAAAGTCTGAAATATTAACCCAATAGAGTTTACAAGAATACAAAAGCCAACTATGGAGCTAGAATTGTGTCTTTATTACATGCAAGAAAATAAATGATCTGAAAGGAAAAAAAAAAGTTTTAGAGAAAAAGTTATCACGCAAAAAAGCATTTCATGAGAGAAAAAAGAATATTTGAGAGAAAAAGTTTTCATACCAATAGCAAAAAATAATATTTGAGACTAAAAAAAGTTTTAAAGTATTTTATCATAGAACATAAAAAAAATATAAATGTGAAATTTTTAAAATTATTTCTGAGAAAAGAAATCTCTCTCAAAATACTTTGAAAAAAAAACTCTCAATTTTTTGCTATCAGTGTGAAAACATTTTCTCAAAAAAACAAAAAAAAAGTGTTTTTCTCAAAACGCTTTTCTTTGCTCGATGCAATTTCTTGCTCTCATGTCAGGATTTCGCTTTCGCTGTGAAAATTGTGTCATGGGCGGGGCCACGTTCCTATTGGCCAGTCGGGTGAGCATCGTCTTGTTTTGGGAGTCGAACTGAATCATTATACCATTGTTCGGTTCACCGGCATAGATGCCACCTCTGGCTTAGTTGAGCATATAATACACAATATAATACACATTCATTCATGAATAGATTCGCCTATTTGAATAACGTATACCTTAATGGTCCAGTGGTAGAACTTTCGCCAAGCGTGTCAGAGTTTCTGGGTTCCAATCCACACTTGTATAGTTATTTTTTTCTCGTATAGTTTTTTTTCTCTCATCAAAACCGATTATGTTCATCAGTGGTTGTATATCAAGCAGGGACACGTTTGTGTGCATTATGTTTTGTGATTTCGCCCATGACACAATTTTCACAGCGAAACAAAATCCTGACATGAGAGCAAGAAATTGCATCGAGCAAAGAAAAGCGTTTTGAGAGAAACACTTTTTTTTTTTTGAGAAAATGTTTTCACACTGATAGTAAAACATATATATTTGAGAGTTTTTTTCAAAGTATTTTGAGAGAGATTTTTTTTCTCAGAAATAATTTTAAAATTTTAAAATTTATATTTTTTTATGTTCTATGAGAAAATACTTTCTCTGAAAACTTTTTTTAGTCTCAAATATTATTATTTTTTTGCTATTGGTATGAAAACTTTTTCTCTCAAATATTCTTTTTTCTCTCATGAAATGCTTTTTTGCTATCAGTGTGATAACTTTTTCTCTCAAACTTTTTTTTTCTCTTAGATCATTTATTTTCTCGCATGTAATAGTGAGAATTAAGTAAGAGTCGCAGCTCTCTGGACATTCCTTTGGATCATAAAACTCTTATAAGTCTCAGCATGTCCTGTAACAAGACACCGCATCCTGCCAGTGTGTTAGCTTCATTTGGGATGTTAGTTTTTGGGGGAAGTTTCACAGGCCTCAGTTGGGAGAGTGAGTTTGCTGGATTATTCATTAAATAAATTAATAATTTGTGTGTGTCTGATCTTTGACGATGTAGGTCCAGACGCTACACTGTTCACAAACATGATTGTTGTAAACCCTTAAAAGATCATCTGCAGTTCAATGACTGTAAGAACATGCAGTAACGACAAATAAGTCTGCATGATATATATATATATATATATATATATATATATATATATATATACACACACATCAGAACAATAAATGGGATTATTATGTATATACAGTGAGGAAAATAAGTATTTGAACACCCTGCTATTGTAATGATTTATGTCTGTTCCTCTGTCCTGTCCCATGTTTTGGAGTTCCCCGTTATGTTGATTAGTCTTCCCAGGTGTTTTCTATTAACCACGCCCCCTTGTTATCTTGTTTAGCTTGTCTGTCTGTGTATTTAAGCCCTGTGTTTAGTTCAGTCTTTGTCAGTTCTTGTTTATTGTTGCACCATTGCGGTTGTTCTGTTCCCTGAGTCTTAGTCCTGAGTTTGTGCTTCACTGTAACGGATTTCTGTAATTTGAACAGTATTTTACTGTAATATGTACAGTAAGATACTGTAAAATATATACAGTATGTTACTGTTAACAGCAAAGGATTATGGGAAAATATAGGGTCACTACTGTAATTCTTCCCTACTGTAAATCAATTTACAGTAGTGAACTTGCCCGCGAAAAACTGACCAATGGCAAGAGAGATTTCTTTTCAAGTGTTTTTTTTTTTGAGGGGTGA
The DNA here is from genome assembly GCA_022829085.1 of Abramis brama. Taxonomy (NCBI): domain Eukaryota; kingdom Metazoa; phylum Chordata; class Actinopteri; order Cypriniformes; family Leuciscidae; genus Abramis; species Abramis brama. The sequence continues at coordinate 1,022,618 of CM040766.1, forward strand.
AGTGGCAATGCACGGACAAAAGATCATGTAACTCACTAAAAAGGTTAGTATATTATTTCTATTTTATGTAAAACAAACATTTTCAAATGTTTTTACTTATGTTAACAGCAAACTAACATGATTTATCGTTTTGTTTTCGTCTGAATGGTTTTAGTGCCTTTTTTTCCTGACTGTCGTCAGAATGGTTTTGGTGCCTTGTTACTGCCTTTTTTCCTGACTGTCGTCAGAATGGTTTTGGTGCCTTGTTACTGCCTTTTTTCCTGACTGTCGGCCGGGTCGCTGTCACGGTGATAATATTAACTGGTGAGTAAGTTAAGTTCACCTATATTAGCCGAAATATTCTTTAGTTAAAACGATTAAAAAAAAATAATGTTTGTGTGTTCCTCTGCCTCTTTAACGCAAGTTAGCTCATCAGGCGGGTGGAGTCGTCGACTGTAATAACGTTAACCGCAGCGAACTAACATGAAATAGCCTAAAGTTACTGAGGTAAAGTGAGATAGACGAAACCCTTGTTTAAGTGCGGGTTTTAAACAATATTTTCACGTAATGTTATATGCTTTGATTTATTTTCAGGTTTGTGATCTGGATAATGCCATCTGCAATCTGCAACGATGGAGTGTGTTGGAGCCTTTTCATTGCCGTCATTGTGATAACATCAACTGGTAAGTAACGTTATGGTTAACTTCACCTAAATTAGCCGAAGTAAACTTATTAAACAGAGAAGCATAATAACTTTGGTATGTTTTGTCTCTTCTTTCACAATTTTTTGTCAGATGTACAACGTAAATACTGAGTAAAACTAAGTTAAAGGGATAGTACAGCTTAAACAGAAAATGATGTCATCATTTACTCGCCCACAAGGTGTTCTAAACCTGCATGAAGTTCTTTCTTCTGAACATAAAATAAGATATTTTGAAGATTGTTGGTAATGGAATAGTTGCTGGTCCCCATGGACTTAAAAAAATAAATAAATAATGGACTTAAAAAAAAAAATAACACATGAATGTCAATGGGGACCAGTAAGTGTTTGGTTACTCGTGTTCTTTAAAATATCTTCTTTTGTATACAGCACAATAAATAAATTAATAGAGCTTATGAACAAGTTGAGGGTGAGTAAATGGTGACAGAATTTACAATTTTGAGCAAACTAAACCTTTATCCAACACCATTGTTAATTTCATCTTTTGTTTTATTTTCAAGTTTGTGGTCTGAATTATGTCGTCTGCAATGTCGGAGGTGTATTTTGGAGTCTTTTTTTGTGATTGCCTTCGTAACGGTTATAACATCTACAGGTGAGTAAGATGACATCAACTAAATTAGCTGAAGTATACGTTAGTTAAGCAGGCAAACATAATATAACTGCCGATGAAACCAAAGGAAGGGGAGAAAACAGTGGTTTACCAGGCAGCAAAGTTAAATCATCCCTCAGTTTCTGTTCTTTATTTTGAATTTGCAGGAGCCATTCCCTCCGGACTGGACAACACTGCTGACGCTCTCCAGTAATACACAGAACGGGTTGACGTTGAAGGAGGAGGAAAGGGTTAGCAATATACCATTATCAATATAGCAAAGTTTTGCTAAGTAATATTTTTAATGTTGTTTAATTGATTAAAAACTATAAACACCATACAACATCATATCTTACCTCATCTTCACCCCACATGTTATTGTTGTTAGTAATAAGGTCTGTTATTGTATTTTAGTTTTTTCTGTAAACTATAACACTAAAAGGCTGCTGTGACTTTGTCTGTTTCAGGAGAGTCTGTTCTCTAAGCAAAAACATGGTTGCTGACAATGAAGGGCAGAATCATCAATCAGCTGTCTATTTTGTCGAATGCAGAATTGGGTAAACCAATATATATATATTTTTTACATTACATTTACATGCATGAAGACACTTTTATCCAAAGCAACTAGCATTGTATTTAAGTTTAATTTAAGTTATCCATTCCCTGGAAATCTAAGCTACAGGAATGTATTGAAAAAGAATGAAGCTTTAATGATTTTAATGTAATGGATTATGAGGTAATACCATCCCTGTAGGTGCATTCAGAATCAAATGTAGTGCTTTTATTAACGTCAAAGTACATGCAGCATCAAGTTTGAGAGTTAGGGAAAATTCTGCCAACACCGGTCTGAAAAAATAATATATTTTTCCCTGCTTGTGCTTGCAGGTTCATTCTGAGAATCAACCCTGATGGCACCAAACACCAAAGGCACAGATCAGATGGAAATCTGGAAAGGTCCAAAGAAAAGCATCAGCCTGAAACCCTCAGTGTTTCTCATCAGAGAGCTTGTCAACTTTGACTGTCAAAATTACTGAAAAGTAATAACACAAACTGACTTTGACTGTATTTTATTATTTTAAGGCCTGTTTTGCTTTTCAGTGTGAGTATGTTTTTGCCATGCTACAGATACAAATGGTCCCCAGGAGATTAATTCTTTGGACTTTGGTGATGTTGCCTTTTTTTTCTTCAGCTAGTGGCTCCTAAAGGTCAAGATTTGTAATTTGTACTTCTAAAACAAAATGTTCAACGATTAAAAAGAATATTATAAGGACAAATGTTCATGAGTTATTGTGATTTTTGGGGGGTGGGGTAAACATACATAAAAAAACAAAAAAAAATGATGAAAAAAAAAACAAAAAAAAACTCAATACTAATACTGTAAATGAAAAATACAGTAATAATACTGTAAATGCAAGTACAGTAAATGGTACAGTATACTGTAAGTGAAAATACAGTAATAATACTGTAAACATTTTTACAGTAAATTACTGGCATCCAGCTGCCAGTAAGTTACTGTAAAATTTACAGCAACCTCTTTACAGTGTTGTATATGTTAAATTTTGAGGTTATTTAATAAAAGACTACTGCACGTGGATCCTGCTTCCTCCTCTGCTTCAACCAAATACGTAACAGCTATTTTGCAAGTTCTCCCACTTGGAAATCATGGAGGGGTCTGAAATTGTCATCGTAGGTGCATGTCCACTGTGAGAGACATAATCTAAAAAAAAAAATCCAGAAATCGCAATATATGATTTTTTAACTATTTATTTGTATGATACAGCTGCAAATAAGTATTTGAACACCTGTCTATCAGCTAGAATTCTGACCCTCAAAGACCTGTTATTCTGCCTTTAAAATGTCCACCTCCACTCCATTTATTATCCTAAATTAGATGCACCTGTTTGAGGTCGTTAGCTGCATAAAGACACCTGTCCACCCCATACAATCAGTAAGAATCCAACTACTAACATGGCCAAGACCAAAGAGCTGTCCAAAGACACTAGAGACAAAATTGTACACCTCCACAAGGCTGGAAAGGGCTACGGGGAAATTGGCAAGCAGCTTGGTGAAAAAAGGTCCACTGTTGGAGCAATCATTAGAAAATGGAAGAAGCTAAACATGACTGTCAATCTCCCTCGGACTGGGGCTCCATGCAAGATCTCACCTCGTGGGGTCTCAATGATCCTAAGAAAGGTGAGAAATCAGCCCAGAACTACACGGGAGGAGCTGGTCAATGACCTGAAAAGAGCTGGGACCACCGTTTCCAAGGTTACTGTTGGTAATACACTAAGACATCATGGTTTGAAATCATGCATGGCACGGAAGGTTCCCCTGCTTAAACCAGCACATGTCAAGGCCCGTCTTAAGTTTGCCAATGACCATTTGGATGATCCAGAGGAGTCATGGGAGAAAGTCATGTGGTCAGATGAGACCAAAATAGAACTTTTTGGTCATAATTCCACTAAACGTGTTTGGAGGAAGAAGAATGATGAGTACCATCCCGAGAACACCATCCCTACTGTGAAGCATGGGGGTGGTAGCATCATGCTTTGGGGGTGTTTTTCTGCACATGGGACAGGGCGACTGCACTGTATTAAGGAGAGGATGACCGGGGCCATGTATTGCGAGATTTTGGGGAACAACCTCCTTCCCTCAGTTAGAGCATTGAAGATGGGTCGAGGCTGGGTCTTCCAACATGACAATGACCCGAAGCACACAGCCAGGATAACCAAGGAGTGGCTCTGTAAGAAGCATATCAAGGTTCTGGCGTGGCCTAGCCAGTCTCCAGACCTAAACCCAATAGAGAATCTTTGGAGGGAGCTCAAACTCCGTGTTTCTCAGCGACAGCCCAGAAACCTGACTGATCTAGAGAAGATCTGTGTGGAGGAGTGGGCCAAAATCCCTCCTGTAGTGTGTGCAAACCTGGTGAAAAACTACAGGAAACGTTTGACCTCTGTAATTGCAAACAAAGGCTACTGTACCAAATATTAACATTGATTTTCTCAGGTGTTCAAATACTTATTTGCAGCTGTATCATACAAATAAATAGTTAAAAAATCATACATTGTGATTTCTGGATTTTTTTTTGTTAGATTATGTCTCTCACAGTGGACATGCACCTACGATGACAATTTCAGACCCCTCCATGATTTCTAAGTGGGAGAACTTGCAAAATAGCAGGGTGTTCAAATACTTATTTTCCTCACTGTAGTAGTGTAAACACTTTTTGATAATTTTTACTGTATGATCTACAGTATTTGACAGTATAAACTCCACTGTCCAAACAATTGTAGAAACACATGGTCATAGCTTCACTGAACACATATTTTGATCAAATATATTTTATACAATTTAAAAATGTTTTGTCAGGTGAACTAAAAATCTGATTAATATTGTTAAATCTAAATGTTAAATTTTAACAAATCAAATATATAATTTTATATCATTATTTAATATGATTGAATCAACGATACATTACATTGGTACATTACATCAACCTACATTAGACTGATTATTTTTTTATAGGTTAAATCAAGTATAGATTCTTAAGGCAATAATTGCACATTATCACTTGTACAGGATATGGTAATGAGTATTATTTTCTGATATAATACTGGAAAAGTTTTCCTTCAGCACCTCTAAGAGCGATTGGAAACATATCTCGGATTGTTTGCTATTGAAATAATTCATGCTTAAAATTATAAATCTGAAAACAGATCATTTCATTAATAACATGTTGAGAATGACCGACCAGCTGTTATGCAAGTGTGGTGTGTTAGTGTAATGGTGTGATTTGAGTTTGTACATGTTTCTATTCCTTTATAGAGTTCTGGGTGACTGATAATCTCGTTTATCTGGGATCTTCAGTGGTTTTGCCCTGTCAAGTTAAGAAAAGCTTGTTAAAGAAAAGTCTGAAGGTGGAATGGAGAAGAACAAGAAGAACAGACTCAGAAACAGACTCAGACTCAGAGACTTTAGTTCATCTGTATGAAGATGGAGAGAGTCGACCAGAGAAACAGCACAAGGACTTTCACAAAAGAGCTCATTTCTCCAATACGAAGATCAAAGATGGAAACTTCTCCCTCCGGCTGAACAATCTGAGAGCTGGAGATGAAGGAGTTTACAGATGTGAAGTTTACAGGGACGAGGAGTGTGTGTTTTCAACCGAAACAGAGTTGAAACTGGGTAAGTGTAAAGAAAGAAACTCTGCTGTTGAACTCCTGATCAGTGTATGATTTGATTACACAATATAGTTACAATAAAAATAGCATTTCCAGATTTTTAATAACATTAGTTTGATGCATTTAAGTGATAACTGTAATTGTCTGGGCTGGTCATATATTATTAATTATATAGGTAAACTTTATATTCTTTATCAGCTGGTTCTGGGTTTGTACATCTGAGTCTCTATGGAAAGTAAATTCCCACTCAATTACAGGCAAGAAATCAAGTAATGAAATGATATTAAAAGCTATTAGCAGATAATATAAAATAATCCCAGTTAGTTGAAGGAATTATGGTGGTTTTGACCTGTGAGAACTACGTCTATTCTCATCAGAAACTCATTATTCCACAATTATAGACTGATGTGGAGAATAGCCCTTTAAATGTTGCTTTGGCGTTCTTCATGAGTGATTGGACAGAGAACACACAAGGAAACCAGAAAATGTTCAGAGGCTCGAGTAGAAAGTATCACAAGTACAGAACAGAAAATAAGTATTTCACATAATTCAGAAAGCAAATGAAACTGTGGATATCTAGTTTAATAAAGTGCCTTGAACAAACTCTGATTATCTTTCAAATATTGAATGTCATTGACAAACTTTACATTATCCTCATCCAGTGATTATTTCTTCTTCAATAGAAATATTGATGGTGATTTTCTCAGACGGGGTGATTAAAAACATCTGTGTGTCCTTTACTGTTGTGCAAAGCTACTGTATAGCTGATCAGATTAGAGAGACTTGAGGACATGTCATGTGATTGTGTGTGTGGTAAGAAAGTGTGAGTGGACGATAATCGGTCTGAGAATAACAAAATAGGCAATATCAAACATATTTTTCTTTTTCAGGATTCACTGTGGAAGCTTGTCTTCACACACCTGTTCCTCTGGGATCTTCAGTGGTTCTGCCCTGTTATGAAGAAAGACTCTCTAGAATGGAGGCTCTGAATGTGCAATGGAGAAGAACAGACTCACGGACGTTAGTTCATCTGTATAAAGATGGAGTAGAGAAACAGCAGCAGGATTATCAGGATAGAGCTCATTTCTTTACTGAGGAGATTAAACACAGAAACTTCTCCCTCCGTCTGGACAATCTGAGAGCTGGAGATGAAGGAGAATACACATGTACAGTTCACAGTGGCTCACCTCAGAATCGCAGGACATTTTCAACCAATATAAAAGTGTTGCTGAGACTTCTAGGTGAGTCAACAGAAAAGAAAAGAGCAACTCTTCTATCCTTCATCAGTGTTCAGTTATTTATAATATTATGTTTCATTCAGTCATAAATGTAATGGTCAGAAAGAACAGAGATGTGTGTTTTAAATAAAACTGAATGACTGATAATGATAGTTGAAATAATGATTAAATGTAATAATTACTGATGAACTGATCATGTGTTATTGTGTCTCTTCTCTCAGACTCAGGCTTTCGTCTTCAGATGTTTCTCGTCTTCTGTCCAAATATTCTGATGTTTCTTGCTTTTGTCCTCTGGGGTTTTTCTGAAGGTCAGTGTTTCAGGACTGATGGTTTATCAATGCATTATGATTATTCATATATCTGTCTATATGTACAGTAATGTGTGGTTGTGTTTCAGGATCTGTGTTTGAGTCGGTCTCTTGTTCTGCTCTTTATTTTCTGAGGCCTCTCATGTTGATCTGGACGGCTCCATATATTGATGAGTTCACAGGTATGGCTGATTTATTATTATTCATAGATTAATATAGTATATGAATTATGATACACAATGAATTTTACATTAAAAATGTTTCAGTGTTTTATTGTCATTTGTGTTTCATTGTGTTGCTGTTGTAAATTATATTGTGAATGTAATTATTTCATATTTTCTGATTTACAGGCAAAATTAAAGCATGGATTCAGTATGACAGTTTTAGAACAGAATATATGGTTTTCTCAGCAGTTTTTTACTCAGGTAAATAAATCCAAACGTAAATCCACAGTCATTATCATAAACACATTAATGCACATTAACAATTGAACAATCAATACATTTAAATGATGTAATATTTTCAATATCCGTCAGGAAATCTTAAAAACATGACATTAATACTGTGAAGTGTCTTGTGTTACTGTTGTGTTGTTGTCAGTATATCAACATGTTCAGCGCTGAATCTCTGTGTGACTGAACACATTTATAATCTACACCGCTTCATTATGGAAACAGTGCATTAATTATTACAGTCGACATCATGCTAGTGACTGAGACTGAAGCTAAAGCTACTTCTGAATATCATCTCAGCATGTGTCAGGGTCATGTCAGGGTCAGGGGTCATCATCAGCACAAAGGTCAAGGGTCACGATCAGACAGAGACTGTGTTGTAATGTTGTGTATAAAAGCATCTGTTTAAATGAGAAGGGTTTATATAATTCCTCTGATCTGTATTAATATTTAGTTTTTCTATGTTAGTAATTGTTGTTGTTTCTCTTCCTTTATTCCAGTTCTGTTTAAATCTGCCATCGACAAAAGTCTGAGTTACACCGGATTTGAAGGTGTCGTGATTATAGTCCTCTTTATAATGGCGCTCCTGCTAAACCTCTTCTATATTATTATCTGTAAGTATTTCCTTCCATCAAGAGTCAGTGACAGATATGAGCTGTGAAATCATGTTTTACCAGATTAATGGAGTTAAAGTTACAAAATATACAAACCATAATATCAGCCCTGATTTATCAGTTAATTCCATTAGACAAGGCCAGTTTATAAAGCAGATTTTATTCGCAAACTCAGAGTTTTACATGAGAAAGAGAGAGAAAAATAAAAGTGATGAAAGAATAGAAGAAAAAAGAAAGTAAACTAAATCAAAATGTACATTTTAAAATGTATGAAATGAGTAATAAAGAAAGTGACGGTCCATTAAAGGACATAAACTGAGATGATGGTGTGAATCAGCAGGTAAAGTCATGAGTTTATCAAGTGTTTAGTTTCTTCAGTCTCAGGCCATCGAGTGATTTAAACACAGGACAGATTCTCCTACGATCCACAGGATACTCAATTATCCATGATAGCACACCATGTTAACATTACATTAGTGACATTATACAGACGTGTGTGTTTCTGGCGTGTCTTTGATTCACTGTCATTAAAAACCTGCAAATATCATGGAATGTTCAAATTGTGAATTCCAGGCCATGACAAATCATGAAAATAAATGACATAATAGTAAAAATTTTCTGTTATCTATGACGTTTTTTGAACAATGACGTCAGAGTATTTGCAGCGGAACTAAATAAGGACATCGACTTCCGGCCCAACACTTTGAGCAATCCGCCATATTTATTTCTCGCTGTGATTTTGTAGTCTAAGCTCAAGGATGCAGAAGTTACGAGAGAGTAAGTCAAAATGTTCGGTTGTTGGATGTAGTAACCCACACGCTTCATTACACCGTCTCCCAGCATCAGAACCTCTTCGACGTGCCTGGTTGAGTTTTATTTTTAACGGAAATGTACGCGAACGTGAAGCACTTCAAGGATAACTAACGTTACTTCAGCAACAACATGGTTTATCTAGCGGCACAGAAACTTTTGGACATCCAAGATTTGTGTCAACACAGAAAACATTTCATCATTGGATAGTTTTTTCGTTTAATTAAAGTGTTGTTTTATGTCAGCATTGCCCGGAACGCTTTTCAGAGAAGATAAGGCAACTTATTTAGCACAATTCACACGGTAATTCAGGAAAAAAAAATATCTCCGAATGCTTCACATGAAAGTTTGGTCTTCCGACCTTTTACCACTGTGTCGATTTATTTTGATTAATATGTGCGAGGGAGAGAGAGCAAGACAGCGCCTAGTTTGGAGACGGTGAAGTCTTGTTTACACTTTCGCCTGGCTCCGAAGAGAGAGAGAGAGAGAGAGAGAGAGAGAGAGAGAGAGAGAGAGAGAGAGAGAGAGAGCTCTGCTTGTTCTTTCAGTTAAACATGCACCCTGTCACAAGTGCGGCAGTTCATCTACATTACTCACCGATCAAATAAGACTTTGGCGGGACAAAAAAATCGCTTTGGCGGGCGCTAAAACAAGTTCAATGCAGGAAAATCGTATCTCTGTTATCAAACTACAAAAATGGCTGAATGGGGTGGAGTTGAACCGAGTGTCACCGCTACAACCTGGAGAGGGGGCGGGGTATGAAGTGTCTCATTTGCATTTAAAGAGGCCGCACCAAAACGAGTTGCTCTCAGACGCACATCAGAAAAGGGGTAGAAAAGGGGCCTGTGGAGCTATAATAATGAGGAATTCAGACCCAAACATTGCAGTTCCGCTTTATATAGACCACAAATGTATGATTTATATGTAAAAAGGAATGATTTAAAAGCATGATATGTCTCCTTTAATACAGAACAGAGCAGCTACTGCTGCTAACACACTCACACACTCAGTCTACTGCACCGTCTGACTCCCACAACCCCCGTAACCCTCGGTGGCCCTCTAGTAGAGTCAATGTGTAATTACATCATAAATGCATTAAACACTACACCACAACAGTAAAGTATTTTCTATTTGAATTAAATGCTTTTCTTTTTTTACTTTTTATTCATAATAAATCCTGAAAAAAAGCATAAACCATTAAGCAGCTCAACTGTGTCCAACAATGATAATAAATCCTCATATTAGAAAGATTTCTGAAGGATCATGTGACACTGAAGACTGGAGTAATGATGCTGATGATAATTCAGCTTTGATCACAGGAATAAATTACACTTTACTATATATTCACATAGAAAACCTTTATTTTAAATTGTAATAATTGTTTTCTGTATTTTTGTATACTGCTGCATGATTATCAAAACTGTTAAAATAATAAAGTCCTTTCACGTCGACACATTATAGCCTGTAGGTGGCGCTGGGCTTCACTGAACAACTATGATAGTTTGATCAAACTGTAAACGGTGTATCAATACAGACTAAACACACGTGACTTGAATACTATACTTCCCATTAAAGTGACTTCCCATTAAAGGAACACTCCACCGTTTTTTGAAATAGGGCTTATTCACCTTCTTTCCTACATTTAGATAGGTGGGCAAATGCATTTTTGTCTCAGTGCATGCATTGTTTTAGTTTGACAGGGTCGGCGCTAGCTTAGCTTAGCATAATGAATGGAATCCTTTGTTGCCAGCTAGCATGTCCTGAGTAAAAGTGATATAAAATTTTTTAAAAACCCACCTAATTACTTCTTGTGGCCTGCGTATTCACAACAAGTACAAATAGCGATGCAGATTAACACTAGACGATTTCCTAGGCAGATATTGACTTGGGACTATATTAGGGGGAAGCACAGGCGAAGCACTGCTACTTGGGCGCAGAGATATCACGCCCAAGTAGCAGTGCTTCGCCTGTGCTTCCCCCTAATATAGTCCTTAATATATAAGTCAATATCTGCCTAGGAAATCGCCTAGTGTTAATCTGCATCACTATTTGTACTCATTGTGAATACGCAGGCCACAAGAAGTAATTAGGTGTTTTTTATTTATTTTTTATATCACTTTTACTCAGGCCATGCTAGCTGGCAACAAAGGATTCCATTCATTATGCTAAGCTAAGCTAGCGCCGACCCTGTCAAACTAAAACAATGCATGCACTGAGACAAAAATGCATTTGCCCACCAATCTAAATGTAGGAAAGAAAGTGAATAAGCCCTATTTAAAAAAACGGTGGAGTGTTCCTTTAAGTGACTTCTGCTGCTGGTGTTGTGCAGAGCTTTGTAGACAATTAACATCCATTAGTTCAACGAGATTCAGATCGCTTCATTAATGTAAGTTTGTCTGTAATTTTCAACCGATTTATGAATGATCGGAAAATTACCGCTTCGCTTCACATTGTCCAATAAAATTTGAACTTGTTGTGCCAGATGATGATGATTGGTCGGTGTGTTACATGACAAAGGCATCAATGGATTATGTAATATTTTAAAATATGTGATATTTAATTAATTTAATAATGATTTTTAAATGAATCGACACACTACCTTTGGTTATTGAAAAAAAAAAGTTGAAACATTGTTTGGTTTATTTTTTCCAGCCGTCGAGACATTTACTCACTGAAAGAACCACATCTGACTCGAGAGCATCGATTTAAAACACACAACTTTTGCTATGGTTACACCTGCCGTCCACACACACACACACACCTGTGAATCATGAATCGACTCAAGTCTGACCAACCGTTGTAAGATAATGCTGTTGTTTTGGCTTTCATATCTTTGTGATAAATATGATGTGATCAGAACCAGCATTAGTGATGTCACAGCTCAACTAATCCCTCATTTCAATCTCTTTTATTTTCTTTTTAATGTGTCAATCATTTATTTATGTATATAGTCTCTGACCTCTGATCATAAATGCCAGACATCAGCAGTTCAGTCATCCATAGAGAAACACACACATACTGTATATTAATATTTCAGTAGACACACGTTCAACATTGTTCTGGTTATTATGATGCTCGTCATTATTCATGATTGTCATAATCATCTAAAGCAATTACACACTTACATTTGATATGAAATATAATAAAAACATAGAGATCAGATCCACTTATGTCAGTATATATTATTATTGTTATTATTATTATTATTATTATTATTGATCAGTGGATCTACAGTTTTTGAGGGAATCAAATTCCTGCAACAGATTCTGTAAAAATAATATTAACTATCAGAAGCTTAATTCAACATTACAATAACTAATAATGTGGTTTCAGCTTCGAGTAAGTGTTCATTATCTCAACAAAAGCTCTCGTGATTACAGTGTTTTATTAATTACAGTGTATAATTCCAGAGATTTATTATGGAGACTCTTACTCACACATATATTATTGCCAACATGTTTCATAATCTCCACATAATGCTGTTAATGTGTGTAATATTACGTGGTTTTGATACAGTATAGTGAGTTTTTCCTTGTGTGTTTAAGATGTTTCGAGTATAGTATATGATATTTATGTGTATATAGTTTTGAATGATTGTGTGAAGATTGTCTGTCCAGATTAAATGATGAATTAGTGAAGTGAGTTTACTTCTGTACTTATTGATTATCATGGCATTAATGCTCAATCAGATCAACATTTGGATGATTTATTAATTGTTGTTTCTCTTCTACAGCGTTGGCTAGATTAACTGTGGAGATCAGTGTATGGATCAAGGCTATATTCAATGTTCTGACTCGTATAAGCTTTGATGTTCTTCCTTCACTGCAGTTCATCCTCCTGTTCTTCAGCTTCGGATCTGCTAGAGGAGGTCAGTTTACATTCATCAACTATTCATATTCATTTATGAGGAACAGTGCAAGAACACATTATTCATGTTCAACAGTATTAACATCAAATCAAGAGAAATCTGTGGAAATATTCCAGACGCATCTGAGATATTAATGCTTCATTCACACTCACTATTAAAATATATTGATCTGATTTATTAATTACAGTTTATCTGAGGATGAAAGAGGAAAAAGAAAAGTGTTTTTCACACACACACACACACACACACACATCCTCCGTGTTGAACAGACACACACTCTTCCCCCGTGTTGAACACACACACATTCTTCCTCCGTGTTGAACACACACACACACTCTTCCTCCGTGTTGAACACACACACGCACTCTTCCTCCGAGTTGAACACACACTCTTCCTCCGAGTTGAACACACACACACACACACACAAACTCTTCCTCCGTGTTAAACACACACACACACACACACTCTTCCTCCGTGTTGAACACACACACACACTCTTCCTCCGAGTTGAACACACACACACTCGTCCTCCCAGTTGAACACACACACACACACACACACACACACACTCTTCCTCCGTGTTGAACACACACACACACTCTTCCTCCAAGTTGAACACACACACACTCTTCCTCCCAGTTGAACACACACACTCTTCCTCCGTGTTGAACACACACACATTCTTCCTCCGTGTTGGACACACACACACGCTGATGCGGACTCCAGACTCCTTCCCGACAGTCAAAGCGGCATTACATCACGACATTACGTCACTCAGAGGAAGACCGCGAGTGCTTAGGGTGCCATCTGGGACACGGCACAACACTGTAACACACACACACTTATAACTCAAAGTTATTGTTGTCTTTGTTGAGTTTGCAGATTGTACAGTGTGTGTGACAGAAATAAAACACATTTTTGGATCTGTAAGATTTTTTAATGTTTTTAAAAGAGTCTCTTCTGCTCACCAATGCTGCATTTATTTGATAAAAATACAGTGATAATGTGAAAGATTATTCTAATGTAAAGCAGCTGTTTCCTATGTGAATATACAGTAAAGTGTAATTTATTCCTGTGATCAAAGCTGAATGTTCATCAGTATCATTACTCCAGTCTTCAGTGTCACATGATCCTTCATGATCTTCTGCATCTGTTATTTGTTGATTTTAGTTCTGCTTTTAAAACAATTATCCCTTTTAATTCAGAAATTGCAGACGTTAAATGTGAATTATTTTGTAATTAAGTGTATAGAATGACATTATATAGATCAGTGGCTTATACTCTTTACTCCGGACTGTAAAGCATCAGCCGGTTGGGATTTCTGAACTGTCTCGACACACACATGAACAGAAGAAATCATGTTTTATCATCAGAAAAGCCAGAGTTGTGCATCACGTTATCAAACCTGAAGAAACACACATTCTGTCTGATCAAGTCTTCAGATGCTGACAATAACACACACATCTTCATCTTACAGGCAGAACTGAAACAACACACTGTAAATATAACGAGAGATGATATAATAACTGAAGTCTTTCACTTTAACTCATTATACACTGAGGGCCCTATCTTGCACCCAGCGCAATTGACTTTGTACACTGACGCATGTATCATTCCTATTTTGCACCCGCGCAAAGCGCGCTTTTCCCTCCACAGAAGCACGTCGCTAAACTAGGGAATGAACTTGCGCTCCCTGGGCGGTTCAGCGCAAAAAAGGAGGCGTGTTCCGGTGCAAACGTTCCTTCATGCTATTTTGCAGGTTTAGAAAACAATTGCGCCACTAACCAGGAAAAAAATAGTTTAAAGTCAGTGGCGCGTTGCGCATGTTATTCATATGCTATTTTAAGGGCGCATGCTTGGCCATAATCAATGTAGCGTGTGCACAACGCGCATACACTTTGATTCTCTCATCTACACAGAAGCAGCAGTTTTCATTTTTGCAAATCATACATTATTATTATTATGATAGATAGATAGATAGATAGATAGATAGATAGATAGATAGATAGATAGATAGATAGACAATTTATTATAAAAGCATACATCTAGCTTACACATTTACCCAAATTATCATACGCCTTTTTAACCGAAGTTAATTTGGGTGGGTTTCTCCATCCCCAACGTCCCTGACGAGAGCGTTGCTCTCCTTGGCTGTGAACCGCTCCTGGTGCGCGTCTGGCAAATCCGCCGTTATAATAGGAATCCGCTTTAGAACAAAGCGCGCCTGCTCTTAAAGGGAATGTGAGATGACGCTCTGATTGGTTCATTTCACGTTACGCCCAAACCACACCTATGAATAATGAAGCTACTTCAGACCAACCCATTTTAGATTTGCGCCTGGCGCAAGAGTCATTTATCCCACTGGGAAAATAGCAACAGCGCCAAGACCCGCCCACAAAGTTACTTGCGCTTTGCGCTTTGACACTTGCGTTTCAGATCGCTAAAATAGGGCCCAGTGAGTCATTCATATACTGTATATACAAAATATATTTTGTCACAGGCTGGCTCATGGCCTGTGGCAAAAATGAGGGGACACAAACAAGAAGTATAGGCCAATCAAAAAGGTTGTCTTTATTGTAAATCAAAACTATTAACTTTAAACGAAGAAAAGGAAATGAGGTGTGGGAATGTCATAATGTAAGGTGTATGTAAAATGCATGGATGCGTGAATCTGTGTGTGTACATGACTGAGTGAAAAACTAAGTCATAACTACAAAGGAACAAACAAAACAGGATCATACCTGGAGGAGCAGAGAGAGAGAGAGAGTGGTTAGTGAAGCAGTTTAAATACCCTGAGCCCAGGTGGCTTCAATCACTAACGACCCTCCTCTGCCTGCAGGAGGAACCGCCCCTGCAAGGCAGAGGAGGGGCCGTGACAATATATATATATATATGGCAGTTGCTTCAATGCATTTAGGGGTGTGGTCCTGGTCAAGACAATCTCCTGAACTCCAAACTGAATGTCAGAATGGGAAAGAAAGGTGATTTAAGCCATTTTGAGTGTGGCATGGTTGTTGGTACCAGACGGGCCAGTCTGAGTATTTCACAATCTGCTCAGTTACTGGGATTTTCACACACAACCATTTCTAGGGTTTACAAAGAATGGTGTGAAAAGGGAAAAACATCCAGTATGCAGCAGTCCTGTGGGCGAAAATGCCTTGTTGATGCTAGAGGTCAGAGGAGAATGGGCCGACTGATTCAAGCTGATAGAAGAGCAACTTTGACTGAAATAACCACTTGTTATAACCGAGGTATGCAGCAAAGCATTTGTGAAGCCACAACACGCACAACCTTGAGGCGGATGGGCTACAACAGCAGAAGACCCCACCGGGTACCACTCATCTCCACTACAAATAGGAAAAAGAGGCTACAATTTGCACGAGCTCACCAAAATTGGACAGTTGAAGACTGGAAAAATGTTGCCTGGTTTGATGAGTCTCGATTTCTGTTGAGACATTCAGATGGTAGAGTCAGAATTTGGCGTAAACAGAATGAGAACATGGATCCATCATGCCTTGTTACCACTGTGCAGGCTGGTGGTGGTGGTGTAATGGTGTGGGGGATGTTTTCTTGGCACACTTTAGGCCCCTTAGTGCCAATTGGGCATCGTTTAAATGCCACGGCCTACCTGAGCATTGTTTCTGACCATGTCCATCCCTTTATGACCACCATGTACCCATTCTCTGATGGCTACTTCCAGCAGGATAATGCACCATGTCACAAAGCTCGAATCATTTCAAATTGGTTTCTTGAACAATGAGTTCACTGGTTTCTTGGTTTCTGGAAAAATGTTGCCTGGTCTGATGAGTCTGATGAGTCTTGAACTTGACAATGAGTTCACTGTACTAAAATGGCCCCCACAGTCACCAGATCTCAACCCAATAGAGCATCTTTGGGATGTGGTGGAACAGGAGCTTCGTGCCCTGGATGTGGATCCCACAAATCTCCATCAACTGCAAGATGCTATCCTATCAATATGGGCCAACATTTCTAAAGAATGCTTTCAGCACCTTGTTGAATCAATGCCACGTAGAATTAAGGCAGTTCTGAAGGGGGTCAAACGCAAGTAACTTTGTGGGCGGGTCTCGGCGCTGTTGCTATTATACCGGTGGGATAAATGACTCTTGCGCCCGACGCAAATCTAAAAGGGGTTGGTCTGAAGTAACTTCATTACTCATAGGTGTGGTTTGGGCGTAACGTGAAATAAACCAATCAGAGCGTCATCTCACTTTCCCTTTAAGAGCAGGCGCACTTGTTCCATGGCGGATTGCTATTATAACGGCGGATTTGCCAGGCGCACGCCAGGAGCAGTTCACAGCTGACGGCCGTAAAACACAGAGAAGTGACATTGGGGATGGAGAAACACACCCAAATTAACTTCTGTTAAACAGGTGTATGATAATTTGGGTAAATGTGTAAGCTAGATGCCTATGCTTTTATAATTAATTGTCTGTCTATCTATCTATCTATCTATCTATTGTAATGTATGATTTGCAAAAATGAAAACTGCTGTGTCTGTGTGTAGAGTAGAGAATCAAAGTGTATGCGCGTTGTGCACACGCTACATTGATTATGGCCAAGCATGCGCCCTTAAAATACGCAACGCGCCACTGACTTTAAACTATTTTTTTTTTTGGTTAGTGGCGGAATTGTTTTCTAAACCTGTAAAATAGCATCAGGGAACGTTTGCGCCGAAACACGCCTCCTCTTTTTGCTGAACCGCCCCGGGGAGTGCAAGTTCATTTGCTAGTCTACCGACGTGCGTCTGTGGAGGGAAAAGTCCGCTGTGCGCGGGTGCAAAATAGGAATGAAACATGCATCGCTGTACAAAGTCAATTGCGCTGGGTGCAAGATGGGGCCCTGAGAGTCATTCATATACTGTGTATACTCATATGTGAATATGTCTGTTAGTGAATCTCAGGATCTGTATTAATATAATCTCTGCATTAATATAATCTCTGCATTAATATAATCTCTTCTGTTTCCAGGATTCATCATTGTTGCAGTGTTACCAGTGTTTACAACAGTGACAAGAAACAACTGGAACACAGTATGTGGTCGACAAATGGGCTGTAAGTGTTTGATGAATTATGATCTGATCCCTCATATAAACACACATAACATCTTAATCTGATCAATATATAATTCATAAATGCTTGTGTCATTATGAATGTCTGATCTTTACAGATTTTAAGTGGAGGGTTTAATGAGAATAATCTGTGTTCAGTCGTTTTGAACATTTATGAAATGTTTTATATATGTTTAATGTGTGGTCTTGATGTTTTACTCAGTGAGTGTCAAACACAGATATGCAGTTTTAGACTAATATTAAACATGTTTTTCAGTTTCACCTTCGGTCAGGAGATCAGTGTGGTTAATGTTCGTGTTATTGGTCAATGCTGTAATGATCTATTTCTACAGCACAGCTCTGGAGAATGAGAAGGGTATGATTATATTACATTATATATCTGAGACATCTCTGCTATATCTCAGCTTTATGCTGAAGTGTGCTAAAGTTAAATGTGTGTGTGTTGATGAACACTGTCAGTGATGATCTGATGTGTGTGTGTGTGTGTGTGTGTGTGTGTGTGTGTGTGTGTGTGTGTGTGTGTGTGTGTGTGTGTTGATGAACACTGTCAGTGATGATCTGATGTGTGTGTGTGTGTGTGTTGATGAACACTGTCAGTGATGATCTGATGTGTATGTTGATGAACGCTGTCAGTGATGATCTGAGGTGTGTGTGTGTGTGTGTGTGTGTGTGTGTGTGTGTGTTGAAGAACACTGTCAGTGATGATCTGATGTGTGTGTGTGTGTGTGTGTTGATGATCACTGTCAGTGATGATCTGATGTGTGTGTTGAACACTGTCAGTGATGATCTGATGTGTGTGTTGATGTTCAGATCGTGTCGGATGGGTCTGTGTGATCGTGTTTCTTCAGTCACTCTGGACAGTGATGAACTTCGCACGGTCATTTAACTGGGGTACAGTATTAATCATCATCTCTGATCATCTTCATCTATCAGCTCTCGTTTATTCTCCTCACTCTCTTCTGTTCTTCTCTTCTGGAAAGATCGAGTCTCTACACTGATAACTATCGTCATTTTAACGCTAATAGAACTGTAACTGTAACTGACTATATACAGTGAGAAACTGTTTATTTTCTTATATGTACATTAGGGCTTTATGTTGCATCTGTTGTTGATGTTGTTTAATTTGATTATTTCAGTGTCATGTGTGTGTCTATGATGGTGTTTAGTGTGTGTGTGTGTGTGTGTGTGTGTGTGTGTGTGTGTCTATGATGGTGTTTAGTGTGTGTGTGTGTGTGTGTGTCTATGATGGTGTTTAGTGTGTGTGTGTGTGTGTGTGTGTGTGTATGATGGTGTTTAGTGTGTGTGTGTGTGTGTGTGTGTCTATGATGGTGTTTAGTGTGTGTGTGTGTGTGCGTGTATGATGGTGTTTAGTGTGTGTGTGTGTGTGTCTATGATGGTGTTTAGTGTGTGTGTGTGTGTGTGTGTCTATGATGGTGTTTAGTGTGTGTGTGTGTGTGTGTATGACACTGTACAGCTTCTATATTAGTATTAATCTCATCATGAACTTTGACCTTTCTCACCATCACCTGTGCTTTTATGGTATTTTAGTACTTCATAACATTACACCAGTTAATGAAGTACAGCTTTTTACTGTAAGTTTAAGTTAAATCTGTAAATCCTGAAACGCTGCAGACGTATATTTACGGTAAACCTCAGATGTTTTACAGAGTTATTCAGTGTTTACTATCTCAGCACAGCTTTAATTCTGTCGTTGTAATAATGATCTTCATGAAATCCTGTTCCTCGTGTGTGTTTATGATCTCCTGCTGATATTTAAGTTTGCTTGATCAAACTTACTTCACTTACTGATCTACTATTTAAACTTCTTCTTCTTCTGAGCCTGAGTTTAGATAGCATCTCCTCCCAGAGCTTTAAAGCTACAAACACCAAACTCTCTCAGACCTTCAACTGTTCTGACACGCTATTATCTTTTATAACGGATCCGACTTACAGTTTTCATAACAATCATAATAGTCCCATTCGCTTTCATTGAGGGGGTCAAAACTTTAAAGCATTACCTCCAATAGAGTTTAAGCTTCATCCACTATGTATCTGTCATGTTAGCTACATGGTTATTAATGTTAAAGCATGTTAGCAACATGTTTAAACATTAGCAAAAAAGCTCATTTGTGTTAACAACATATTAAATCATGTTAGCAACATGGTAATTCATGCTAGTAACATGATAAAACATTATAGCATCATGCTAATTCATACTAACACAATGTTAATTCATGCTAACAGAATGCCAAATCATGTTAGCTACATGGTATTTAATGCTAACAACTTTGTAATTCATGCTAATGTGGCGATAACTCAAGTAGAGGGAACAGTTAATCTCTAATTTTAATCCGACTACGCCACCCTGGGGGGAACCAGGGAAATAACTCCCAAGAAAAGCACAGGTAAGTGTTACCATTTGGACAGGCAGATGACAGGAGACGTGAGGGGCAATACAAAAATACTTTATTATAAAATGATCAGCACCAATAAAACTCACTCTCAGGACTCTTACACGTAACAAATACTTCCTCCGAGCCAAGCTTGGCGGGAACAGGGCAGGCTGGCTGCAATTCCAGAGGTTGTCCAAACCCACCTCAAGTCACAGCAAATCAAACCAGCACCCCCACACCCTTAGGACGTTTTGACAGCACACACAGCACACGGGGTAGCACACGTGTAGCACACCACTCGAATGAAGCAACTAGCCTCCCCCGTTCCACGCCAAATCCTCACTGGCTCCTGGAGAGAGAAGAAGGGGACTCGTATGAACAATCAAAATAAAGTACACAAAATAATGAAAAGAAAACTAAAATACAGCCACCAAATAGGGCGACTATAATACCCCAGCCCCCCTAACGGTGCCTTCCGCTGCTCGAGCTGACAATCAGCGACTAGTGGCACAAAAATAACAGGACCGGGGATGAGGAAGAAACAAACACTTACAGACTTGTATTATAAAATACAACATGAAAAATGCCCACAAGTAATCACACCAGACAGAATTTACCCCAACATAAACTCACTGTTAGACAAAACCAAAATTCAAAAGAAACAATATAGAAAACGTACTCGGTTACCTAATGTAACCTCGGTTCTCTCTAGAAGAGGGAACGAGTATTGCGTAAGTTGCTTACGCTACGGGAAAGTTCTCTTTCTTCGAGATCTGAAGCCAAAAAATTATCCTTAATTTTGTATTCATTGTCAACGCAGTGCGGCAGCCGGCAGACCATGACGGGCTGTATAAGCGTGCTCATTGGTTGCCCGGCGGCAACTGCTGCAGCCTACCAGCTTCGCGCCCTCCACACCCTTCTAACCGTCAAGATGGGTGTGGCTAGTGTGTATATAAGGAGGGCTCGCGGGCTGAGAATCTGGTTTTCATAGTCTGAAGCGCAAAAGCTCGTGGCGCGTCACGGCAGGTTACGCAATACTCGTTCCCTCTTCTAGAGAGAACCGAGGTTACATTAGGTAACCGAGTACGTTCTCTTACGAGAGGTTCTCTCGTATTGCGTAAGTTGCTTACGCTACGGGAACCCCTTGTCAACGCCGTGCACGCCGAGCATCCAGCACATGAGTCCCAGGGAGACCGGGGAAAACAACATGCTGAAACAGGTGGCCGGTCGGAGAAACGGGCCAGCACATGTACAAAGCACTTCACTTCATATATAAAATAGAGCAGCACAGCCGGTCTATATATATCAATGTAAACAATGCGGCCAGTAGCACGGGCCCGCATAGTACATAAGCACATATTAGGGGAAAAATAGAGCGGTCTCACCGGTCTATGTGTGGAGAGAATAATCCCCAGCGCAACCGAGTGTAGGACAGGCGGCCAGCGGCGCGGGCCAGCACTGGTACACAAGCGCGTAGTGGGGAACAAAGGAACAGAGCGGCATAGCCGGTCTGTGTACAAAAACACTCTTCCCTTGGTGCCATACCAGAAATATTACCAGTACGTGAACGTAGTCTGCACATGAGCGACTGGGCAGAACATACATGCCACTTATACTGACAACAGTTTAGCCTGCAAGGCGGGAACTTCCAGGTTATAAAACCTCACGAATGTCGATGGGGAGGCCCAACCCGCCGCCATACAAATATCGTGGATAGAAATTCCGCTGGACCAGGCCCACGAAGAGGCGATGCCTCTAGTGGAGTGGGCTCTGATACCCAAAGGGCACTGCAGGTGTTTGGAGGCGTAAGCTGCTGCAACTACGTCCACTATCCACCTGGACAGGCTCTGTTTCGAGGCGGCGAGACCTTTGGTGCGCCCGCCGAAAGAGACAAAGAGCTGCTCGGAACGCCTAAAAGCGGCGGAGCGCGTAATGTAAACTCTCAGCGCCCTGACGGGGCATAGGAAGTTATCACTGTCCCCACTATCGGATGCTGGCAGAGCCGAAAGGGAGATGATTTGCGCCCTAAAGGGAGTACCAATCGCTTTGGGGATGTAACCGTGTCTCGGTCTGAGAATGACTTTAGAGTCATTTGGTCCGAACTCAAGACATGCAGGGCTAACGGATAGCGCGTGCAGATCCCCCATGCGTTTTACTGAAGACAGAGCTATCAGAAAAACGGTTTTGAGAGAAAGGTACTTCAAATCCACGGATTCAAGCGGTTCAAAGGGAAAGCCTTCAGGGCCTCCAGGACCAAGGACAGATCCCAAATAGGAACCGAGGGGGGGCCGTGGGGGATTCATCCGTCTGGCTCCTCTCAGGAAACGGATGATAAGCTCGTTCCTTCCTATTGCACGGCTGCGCGTCGTCTCAGCAAACGCTGCAATAGCCGCCACATACACTTTGAGCGTGGAAGGGGACCTGCCCTTGTCCAACAGCTCCTGTAGGAAGGAGAGCACCCGCGGGACCTCACATGTGCGTGGATCCAGGCTCTTAGTAGCGCACCATTTAGCGAACACAGACCATTTAGACGCATAGAGCCTTCTCGTAGAGGGAGCTCTAGACTGCGTGATCGTGTTTACGACCCCTTCTGGTAGGTCAACGGGTATCCGTTGATTATCCACGCATGCAGAGACCAGCGCTCTGGATGGGGATGCCAGATCGATCCACCGGCTTGAGAGAGGAGATCCTTTCTCACCGGGATCGGCCATGGGGATAAGTGCGACAGCCTCACTAGCTCTGGGTACCAGATTCGGTTCTCCCAACGCGGGGCTATAAGAAGCACTGGGTGGTGCGTTTCCCTGATCCTCGTGATGACCTGTGGTAACAGGGAGATCGGAGGGAAAGCGTACAGCGGGAGGCTGGGCCAGGTCTGGGCCAGCGCGTCCTCGCTCCTTGAGAAGAACATCGGGCAGTGAGCGTTGTCTTTCGACGCAAAGAGGTCGACTTCCGCTCTGCCGAATAGGCGCCAGAGCAACTGGACTGTCTGGGGGTGCAGGGACCATTCTCCCGGGGGAATGATGTCACTGGACAGTCTGTCTGGGCCGACATTCAGGTGGCCCGGCACGTGCGCGGCTCTCAGCGAGCGCAACGAGTGATGAGCCCACACGAGAAGGCGTTCTGTCAGTTTGCACAGGTTCCTGGACCTGACAACACCCTGTCGGTTCACATAGGACACCACGGACATGTTGTCCGAGCGGACTAGCACATGGTGATCCCGTATGAGTGGGAGGAAATGCTTGAGCGCGTTCTCGACCGCTATCATCTCCAAACAGTTTATGTGGAGGGATTTCTCCTGGTCTGACCACAGGCCAAAGACAGGTTTGCCCTCGAACAGAGCGCCCCAACCTAAGGTGGAAGCGTCCGTCGAGATAACTTTGCATTGCGAGACGGCTCCCATTGTCACTCCCCGCTGGTACCAGTCGGCCGCTAACCAGGGCTTCAGTGCTGAAACGTAGCTCTGAGTCACTCTGATCTGAATGCCGCCGGAAGCCCATGCTCTGTGCGGCACTCGGGCGTTCAACCAGCGGTGTAGCGGGCGCATACGCAATAGACCCAGCTGAAGCACTGCTGCAGCTGAAGCCATACAACCCAGCATCCTCTGAAAAGTCTTGAGTGGTGCGGTGCTGCCCGGCTGGAAAGACGCGGCCAGGCGTCGAATACAGCACGTGCGCTGTGTCGACAGGCGGGTCGTCATTGCCACAGAGTCCAGATCCAAACCCAGAAAAGAGGTTGACTGACTGGGCACTAATGAGCTCTTGGTCCAGTTGACCGTGAGCCCCAGGCTTTCCAGGTGGCTGAGAAGCACTGTTCTGTGGGCGATAAGCTCTGCCTCTGACTGTGCTAGAATTAGCCAATCGTCCAAATAGTTCAAAATTCGCATTCCCTGACCTCCCATGGGAGCGAGAGCCGTGTCCATGCACTTCGTGAATGTGCGGGGTGCTAAAGACAGGCCGAACGGCAGGACGGTGTATTGATATACCTGACCGTCGAAGGCGAATCTCAAGAATGGCCTGTGACGGGGTATTATCTGGATCTGAAAGTATGCGTCTTTTAGATCGAGAGAGATAAACCAGTCCCTCGGGCGAATCTGCGCGAGGATCTGCCTGGTTGTGACCATTTTGAACGGTCTTCTCATAAGAGCCTTGTTCAAATGTCTCAGATCCAAAATCGGTCTGAGAGCTCCGTCCTTCTTGGGAACGAGGAAATAACGGCTGTAAAAGCCCGACTCGCTCATAGAAAGGGGTACCGGTTCTATAGTCCCTTTGCACAGGAGTGTCGCTATTTCTGCTCAAAGTAGATGTGCTACTTCCCCATTCACTCTCATCTCGGTACGCGCATGAAAGCGCGGGGGGCGGCGAGCGAACTGCAGAGTATAGCCCTCTTTTACTGTGCTTAGCACCCATTCTGACGCGCCTGGAATAGCTTCCCACGCTTTCGCGTGTGCAGCCAGGGGCAGAATGGCCTCCGAGCTCTGATTGCCGCGCGTCGCGGGCTCGAGAGCTCGAAACGGAGGCATGGGCACAGCGCGCGCGCTCTTGGTGCTTAAATACGGCGGCTCACATGCAGCGATAGCTGGCCGTTTTACACACAGTGTCGTTTACTGCAATAGTAATATTTCCAGCCGCCTGAACTTAAGAGGGGACTGAGAAATGTGTGAGAATTGGCAGTTTGCGCGGCTCGAACAGAGGGAGAGGAAGCTCGCTCCGAGACCGTCTGCTTCTGCCATCCCTTGTGAGCGGCGCAGTAGCGCGGCTAGAACAGAGGGTGGGTGTCTATCTCATTCGCCTCATCCCCTGACGCGGCGGCGCGGGCGAGAGCCGGCGGTAGAGCGGCCGGGGGGGGGTGGAGAGGGCGAGAGAGAAGCTCGAGGGAGAGGTTCCGGCGAGCTCCTCAGTCACATCAGTCTCCGGTGGTCTCTGCGAGCGGCGCTTCTTCTTGCGCGGCCCGTCAGGGACAGGCAGAGCGACAGCTTGGTCGAAAACTTCAGGTCGAGCCCGCAGGGTCGACATTAAGAGTTCTTCGCACTCGGGGCAGCCGCCCGTAGAGAGTGCGGTGGCGGCGTGCTCGCGGCCCAGGCAGAGAGCGCAGAAGAGGTGGCGGTCTCCGTTGCTGAGCGGGGCGCGGCACGAGCCGCAGGAAAAACGAGGCATTTTGACAAAAACGCCTCGTGCTCTTTTAGAACAGTGAGAGAAAGTGTGTGTCGCGGGGCGGTAATAAAAGGATATGACGCCAGAAAGCGTAGCAGGCACGGATGGCTGAAAGCGGCGAAGGCGGCCGGCTTCCTCAGGCGCTGTCCTAGGCTTGCTGGTCGCTGGTTTCAACGGCGGCGGCTCTCAAGATCCAGCGATGCGAAGAGCTTCGCTGAAGAAAAGAAAATCAGATTCTCGGCCCGCGAGCCCTCCTTATATACACACTGGCCACACCCATCTTGACGGTTAGAAGGGTGTGGAGGGCGCGAAGCTTTCCCGTAGCGTAAGCAACTTACGCAATACGAGAGAACCTCTCGTAAGAGAACCCGGCAAAACAAAACAAAAAGAAAATAAACTATACTTATAAACAAAACAACATAACCCTGGTAGGCAGCCAGGCAGACACCAAGCTAGAGAACTAGCCTTCCATAATACCTGCCATATAATCACCAGGCGTTAGTCCAGCAACACAAACACACTGAAAAAAAATAAACAAATTAAAAAAGGAAAACGTTGCCGGGAAGCAAAACAGCAGCGGTGTCGCGTGCAGCGTTCCCCACTATGGATCAGAGACCGTGATGATCCATTCTCCATTCACCTTCAACAACGAGACACAAGTCAACTTAAATGTTCCGAACCCCGAATGTAAACAAGGGAGAGGTTACTTACGGTTTAGATAGAATCACGATCGAACGCAGCGCTGTATGGCTACTCACAACCGATGCTGCGGCTCTGTTTACCGGCCAGCGTGCACCCGCATCTGCCAACGCGTTCTTACTGCTAAATGTGACATAATAATTACCCCAAACACAGCGATAGAGCTTAAGATGTATATATCCACGTACCTGAAAGCAACTCCGCCAGAAACCTGTTACAATGCCATCGCCACCAGCCCCGCTATAAATAAACTATAAATGAAGCACATTACTAAAGTAATCCGTGTATTTACACCGCCAGAAAGAGAGTGTAAACATACCTTAAAGGGGACCGAGAACCGAAACAAAATGCCCGGAAGTGAAGAACCCAGACCTACGAGGACCCGTAAACCCGTCAAAATAAGGGTCCTTAAATATTACGGCCGCTTCCCCCTTATTGGAGTATCAAAGCCCCACTCAACAAGGACCAATCGGCAGGCCAAATCACTTATCCGGCCACACTAACAACATTTTAAAACATGTTAGCAAAATGCTAATTCATGATAGCATCATGCTAAATCATGTTATCAACATGCTAAAACATGTTAACACAATTATAATTCATGCTAACAGAATGCCAAATCATGTTAGCTACATGGTAATTCATGCTAAATCATGCTAACAACATGTAAGCAAAATGTTAATTCATGTTAACAGCATCTTAAATCATGCTGACAACATGGTCATTCATGTTAAATCATGCTAGCAACATGATAAAACATGATAGCATCATGTTAATTTATGCTAACATAATATGCTAGCACAATTATAATTCATGATAACAGCATGCTAAATCATGTTAGCTACATGGTAATTAATGCAAAACCATGCTAGCAACATGGTAATTCACGTTAACAACATGTTAAAACATGTTAACAAAATGGTAATTCATGTTAACAGCTTCCTAAATCATGCTAGTAACATGGTAATTCAATGCTAAATCATGCTAGCAACATGGTGAATAATGTTAAATCATGCTAGCTACACGATAAAACATGATAGCATTAAACTAATTCATGCTAACTCCATGCTAAAACATGTTAACACAATGATAATTAATGCCAACAGCATGCTAAATCATGTTAGCTACATGGTAATTAATGCTAAATCAGGCTTGCAACATGGTAATTCATGTTAAATCATGCTAACAATGTGGTAAATCATGTTAAACCCATTCAATTCAAACTTTAAGCTTGTCAAAGTTATTTCAAACTTTCAGACAATGCTTTTTCAAGCCAATTTTAAAGTTTGTTTACAAACTTTACTCGTCTAGTTCACTATAATGTTTCCTCAATCAAGAACAAATGTGTGTGAAACATGAGGGTGTGTTGTGTATGAATATTATGTGTTACTGTCATGTTTTATTCAACTTCAATGAATACTGGAAATCCTTATTCTAAGGTTCTAAGATATTTTTTGAATAATTTCTTATTTCTTATTAAAGAAATGTGTTTCTCTAAAGGTGATGATATGAAACTGTATTATTATTGTATCTTCCAGATCTTCTCCGTGTTGTCCCTGTGTATGTGTTTGGATCAGTCGGTGTTGTTTTACTGAACGCTGTTGCTCTGATGACTGAACTGATCCTGAAAACAGGCGAGTGAACACTTCAACATCACTTACATTATATCTGAGCTTTCTGGTAAAAACACACACATTATAAACTAATACAGCATTTTAATCTGAACTGAGTGAGTGATAATATCTCACTGTGAGGCAGAAATGATCCTCATCTGAAAGTTATTATTCTCCTTTCATTCACATATATTCATTGGAGCAATAATAAGCCTTATAATCAGCTGTTCATGCTGTAAATGAAATACTGTGGTTTATTCTCATCCTCAGTTAATGGAGAAGGAGCCGTTGGAGATATGAGGATCATCGTCTTTTCCTCTGAATTCCTCTTCACTTTATTTCTGATGGTTTTAGTGGTATTCAAGCCCTGTGAGTATAACCTGAACTTAAAGACCATTAAAATACATTCACTTCAGGTGTTTTGGTGTCTCTCATATTTCTTTAAGGGATTTTCATTTTAAAATATGACCACATATGTGACCAATCATCTGTCTTTAGGATGCGTCACTTTCAGGGAATGCTGAGTTTTGTGTTGTGATGATTGATGAATCTCACACGTGTGTTTATTGTGTTTGATTGAACTGAGACTCTACAGCTTCAGTTTGATTCAGTTATAGATTATTGATTATGACTCATACTGACTCATTCTAAACTAAACTGAATCATCTTCAACACTCACTGAACGCTCTATTAAATTCACTGGATATCTGAAGGTTATTATATTTTTCTTTGTTAAACCAGGACTCATCTATTATACAGTCTGAAGTGTTTTGACTCTGAATAATCCTGTAAATCTCTTTTCCTCCTCCGTCTCTGAACTCACAGGGATCAAACCATGTGTGCAGTCATGTCAGGTTAGTATTTCATATTTAATGTCAATTAGATTTGATTAATTCACCTGCGGTTTCACTTCATGTTAAAGGTGCACTCAGTGATTTTATGTTCATGTTTCTCAGACTGAAGTCTTCATACAGACACTCATGAGCGAAGAGAGAAAACAACTTATGTTGAATAAAACTGATTCTTCCCGACTCTAAATCTGATCTGTGAAATTCTTTCCTTTAAATGTGGACAGAATGACTGATGCACCTTTAAATAACTGTGTACATTAATGCATTAGTGGAGATCTGTGTGTACATTAATGCATTAGTGAAGATCTGTGTGTACATTAATGCATTAGTGGAGATCTGTGTACATTAATGCATTAGTGGAGATCTGTGTGTATTAGTGGAGATCTGTGTGTGCATTAATGCATTAGTGGAGATCTGTGTGTGCATTAATGCATTAGTGGAGATCTGTGTGTACATTAATGCATTAGTGGAGATCTGTGTACATTAATGCATTAGTGGAGATCTGTGTGTACATTAATGCATTAGTGGAGATCTGTGTGTACATTAATGCATCAGTGGAGATCTGTGTACATTAATGCATTAGTGGAGATCTGTGTGTACATTAATGCATCAGTGGAGATCTGTGTACATTAATGCATCAGTGGAGATCTGTGTGTACATTAATGCATTAGTGGAGATCTGTGTGTACATTAATGCATTAGTGGAGATCTGTGTGTGCATTAATGCATTAGTGGAGATCTGTGTGTACATTAATGCATTAGTGGAGATCTGTGTGTACATTAATGCATTAGTGGAGATCTGTGTGTACATTAATGCATCAGTGGAGATCTGTGTGTAAATGAACTGTCTTGTCTCGAACACAGAAGGCAATAAAGTCTCGTCGACCTCAAGCCGCTGGATCTCAGAATCAGGAATCTCAGGTTAGCGTCAGAATCATTGTGGATTTGAACACTTTTCTCCACAGATGTTGTGTAGATCATCAGTTTCTCAATCCTGCTCCTGGAGAACATCAGCACTTTCCTTTATTTCACACAAAACACTTCAGATTATTGACTCTGTAAAACCTGTAATATCTGTAATACCACATCCTGATCCTCTGCTCTGACACAAACTGGGTTTGAAACGTCATTTCCTTCGACTTACAAACAGCAAATGCTTCTGTGTGGTAAAACTGTGAAGTGTTTTCTATGAGGACTGAGAAACACTGCTGTGATATTGTTGAAAATACATGTTAAAGTGTGTCTTATTCTGAACACAGACTGCAGCAGGTTCTGATGAAACTCCAGCCAGTGGATCAAACCAGATCCAGAACCAGAACCAGAACCAGAACCCAGCAGAATCTCATGAGATGAAGCCTCTACTGAATGAAGATCAGGACACTAGTAAGATTGACCAGGACCAGTCCCTGCACCAGTCCCTGCACCAGTCCCTGCACCAGTCCCTGCACCAGTTCCTGCACCAGTTCCTGCACCAGTTCCTGCACCAGTTCCCGGACCAGTTCCTGCACCAGTTCCCGGACCAGTTCCCGGACCAGTTCCTGCACCAGTTCCCGGACCTGGACCAGTTCCTGCACCAGTTCCCGGACCTGGACCAGTTCCTGCACCAGTTCCTGGACCAGAACCAAAACCAGGACCAGATCCAGATCCAGAACCCAGCAGAATCTCATGAGATGAAGCCTCTACTGAATGAAGATCAGGACACTAGTAGGACTGAATCTCAGCTGGATTCAGTGATTTCACAAACATAATCAACAGTGAGAGAAAAACACTCCTGAGAAGCTTCTGACTGTGATTTAAGAGTTAAATCTCGTTCTGCATTCGTTATTGAGACCATTTTTTTAAATGTACGTTTTCTTGGTTTTGTAAATAGCTGTAAATGTTTAATTGTCATTGTTCTTTGTATTCATGTAATAGTGATTTGCTTTTAATATCTAATTCTAGCTGTAAACCACCTTCAACAGTACAGATGAAACTTGATCTTAAACTCCATTAAGATCATTAACAGAGAGAGAAATCAGTGTTATAACATTAAACCAAGATGGCGCCGCGGATGGCTGCCTCGGTGTGGAGCTCTCCAGTCATTGTGTTGTTTTTGTTCGTTTGTTCTGCGTTTAGTCATTCTTTTCCTATCAGTTTCACCAAAGACGAACTTCTGGACATTAGGAAACACACACCAGACAAGTTTTTTACAGATTTTGATAACTCAGACGTTTTACTGGACATTCTCGTTGGAGGGGCAGCGGTGTTGTTCAAACGCGCGGTCAGACGCAAACGCGGGAAGCGCGCGGGCGCGCTGGTTAAACTCCGCGAGCGCGGCCTCCGCACTGCACTACCCAGTATTCATCTTGCGAATCTCCGATCTCTTCCTAACAAAATGGACGAACTTCTTCTCCTCACCCGCACTATCAAGGATTTTTTAAACTCCGCTGCTCTGTGCTTCACTGAAACCTGGCTGAGTGAAGCCATACCGGACAACGCACTACATCTGCCGGGCTTCCAGCTGTTCCGAGCGGATCGCATCGCGGAACTAACGGGGAAAACGAGAGGTGGTGGATTGTGTTTCTTCATTAACGAAAGTTGGTGTTCAGATGTAACAACACTGAAGAAGATGTGCTCTCCTAATTTAGAGGCGCATTTCATAAACTGTAAACCTTTCTACTCGCCGCGGGAGTTTTCCTCATTCATTCTCGCGAATGTTTACATTCCTCCAGACGCGTGTGTGAGCGCAGCGCTACAACAGCTGGCTGAACATATAGCTGAAATGGAACAAAGGTACCCAGACTCTCTTTTAATCATTCTTGGGGATTTTAACAAAGCAAATCTCTCCCGTGAACTGCCAAAATACAGACAGCATGTTACATGTCCTACCAGAGACAGTAATATATTGGACCACTGTTACACCACGATAAAGAATGCGTATCACTCCGTCCCACGGGCAGCTTTGGGGCTCTCTGATCACTGTTTGGTTCATCTTATACCGACCTACAGGCAGAAACTGAAATCAGCTAAACCTGTAATAAGGACTGTAAAAAGATGGACCAATGAAGCAGAGCAGGATCTACAGGCCTGCTTCGATTGCACTGATTGGACTGTTTTTGAAGCTGCAGCCACCGATCTGGATGAGCTCACAGATACTGTAACATCATATATCAGTTTCTGTGAGGATACATGCATTCCTACCAGGACATTCTTATCATTCACTAATGATAAACCATGGTTTACTGGGAAACTCAAACAGCTTCGTCATGCCAAAGAAGATGCTTACAGAAGTGGGGATAAAATCTTGTATAACCAGGCCAGAAACAGACTGACAAAGGAGATCAGAGTTGCTAAAAAAAGCTACTCTGAAAAGCTGAAAAACCAGTTTTCAGCCAACGACCCCGCATCAGTCTGGAGAGGCCTGAGGAACATCACCAACTACAAATCACCATCCCCCCCATCTGTGGAGAATCAACAACTGGCTGACACTCTCAATGCATTCTATTGCAGGTTTGAGAAGCCCAGACTCACACCTCACACCCGCTCTGATGTGCACTTCACACATCCACCATCACCTCCTGCAACCCCTCTCCTCCCCCCTTCTGCCATCCAACCTGAGCTTAAGGTCTGCGTGGAGGACGTGAGCAGAGTCTTCAAAAAACAGAAGACTAGGAAAGCTTCAGGCCCAGACGGCATCTCATCTGCTTGTCTAAAAGCCTGTGCTGACCAACTGGCCCCAGTCTTCACGCAGATCTTCAACAGATCATTGGAGCAGTGTGAAGTTCCCTGCTGCTTCAAACGCTCCACTATCATCCCGGTTCCCAAAAAAACTAAAATCACTGGACTTAATGACTACAGACCTGTCGCTCTCACGTCTGTGGTCATGAAGTCGTTTGAAAGACTGGTGTTGGCCTATCTGAAGGACATCACTGGACCCCTGCTGGATCCCTTTCAGTTTGCTTACAGAGCAAACAGGTCTGTGGATGATGCAGTCAACATGGGACTGCACTATATCCTGCAACATCTTGACAGACCTGGGACTTATGCACGGATCTTATTCGTGGACTTCAGTTCGGCCTTCAATACCATCATCCCTGATCTTCTCACAGCCAAACTGACTCAGCTCTCCATGCCATCCTCCATCTGTCAGTGGATCTCCAGCTTCCTGACGGACCGGCAGCAGCTAGTGAGACTGGGGAAACTCACATCCAGGACCCTCACCATCAGCACTGGTGCCCCCCAAGGGTGCGTTCTCTCCCCACTGCTCTTCTCCCTTTACACTAATGACTGCACTTCTAAAGACCCCTCTGTCAAGCTCCTGAAATTTGCAGACGACACCACTGTCATCGGTCTCATCCAAAATGGTGACGAGTCTGCTTACAGACTGGGGGTTGAACAGCTGGCTGTCTGGTGCAGTTATAACAACCTTGAGCTGAACACACTCAAAACAGTGGAGATGATTGTGGACTTCAGGAGAAACACCCCAGCACTCCCCCCTCTCACCATCATGAACAGCACTGTGGAAGCAGTGGAGTCATTCAGGTTCCTGGGCTCTACCATCTCTCAGGACCTGAAGTGGGCAAATCACATTGACTCCATTGTGAAAAAGGCCCAGCAGAGACTGTACTTCCTTCGCCAGCTGAAGAAGTTCAATCTGCCACAGGAGCTGCTGATCCAGTTCTACTCAGCCATCATTGAGTCTGTTTTAAGCACTTCCATCACTGTCTGGTTTGGTTCAGCTTCCAAATTGGACATCAGGAGACTACAACAGACAGTCCGGACTGCAGAGAGGATTATTGGTGCCCCCCTGCCAACCCTCCAGGACCTGTACTCTTCCAGAGTGAGGAAGAGAGCAGGTAAAATCATCACAGACTCCACTCACCCTGGACACCACCTGTTTGAACTGTTACCGTCAGGACGGCGACACAGATCACTGGCCACAAGAACATCCAGGCACAGGAACAGTTTCTTTCCACAGGCCATTTCCCTTCTGAACACTTAACATGCCCCCAAGGCATATGCCTGTAAGTGCAATACTCCCACTGTCTAGTGCAATATTCTCTAACTCAGGTGATATTTATATCTATATTATTCATACTACTCAAAATACTGTAAATATGTTCATAATCTGTAAATGTTTATTCGGACTAAACCCAACTGTGACCCTACTTTTTTACTTTTATACAATTTTTATTTATTTTTTATATATTTTTATTCTTAGAATTTGTATTACTATGTTTCTTGTTGTATTTGTATTTGTATATGTGCACTGGAAGCTTCAGTACCAAGAAAAATTCCTTGTGGGTGCAAGCACACTTGGCAATAAAGCTCTTTCTGATTCTGATTCTGATTCTGATAACTTTAACTTTGACCTGATGGATTGAGGTTTGAGTCTCAGGATCACAGTTCAGGATCATGAAGTCAGTAAATGTTCAGTTGTGTGTCTCTTACTCCATCAGAAACACTGAGACTGAATGTTCAATCCTTCAGACGGCACTCAGATCCTTCATGTAATATCAAAACTCCTCTGAGTTGTTGTTCCCTTCCTTCCTCTTGCTAGAAAACATCTGTAATTCATTCCTTATAAAGTTTCCAGCCCAGAAAGAGTCCAAACACAGAAGCTACAAGCTCATGATCAGCCGTTCTCCTCTATTATAGTCAGGGCCGGATTTATGCATTAGCAATTACAATGAGGAGAAATAATATATATTAACTATTATTATTATGTCACTATAATGCTAAAATTATGTAAGACACTCACTTTATAAATTAATGAAATGTAAGATAATCGTCATTTTTAACAAAATTTCATTTCTATGGTCATCCGTTACATCTGTCTGTGGGTTTTTCTAATATTTAACCAAAGAGAAGTATTAAAGAGAAGTATTAGAAAGAGCTTGTGGGTGAATCTCATAACTCCATTACTGCAGTCGAACAGTCGGAGTGTCTCAGCTTATTTACGATACAAGGGTGAATAAAGAACTGGGTCTCTGAATAAATACAGTGTTTTCCTTACTTAAGAAACACTTCATACAGTATATAAAGGATTGTCTTTTGTGTATTTGAGGAGCAGAGAAGAGTGTGTATGTTGAAATGTTGGATACTTTATGTGGAAAACAAAATTAGAGATTTAGCTAAATGTCAAACTATTGTAACATTGTGCTTTATTTCATATGTTGTAAATGTAAATAATGTTTCTTAATGTTAAATCTGCACCAAGATTTCTGAGAAACCGCATTTTGTTTTTCTCTCGGCTCTGCAAAAGAAAAATGTCTCTAAAACTAACGCTGACTGCTGTTGCTGCAGTGTAAATGTGTCTTTCTGTGTTTTATTAAGTTTTATAAAAAAAAAACATTTTGAGCAAAAAGCTGAGAAAGTCCTGTTTTGTCAAATAATACATACATTCACAGTGATGATCAAAACACAGCGATTGAGTCCATCAACTCCTCGAAGCTTCACAGTCCTGTAGCTCGTCCTGGGTCGACAGTTCATTCAGTAACATTAGACAGTTTTGATTTATATGCTGTTTAATGTTGATGATTGCGTTATTTTACATATGCATATGATTGGACATGATATCGCTCGTTTTTGGATCTTCTTCTCCTG
Source organism: Abramis brama (assembly GCA_022829085.1). Classification (NCBI taxonomy): domain Eukaryota; kingdom Metazoa; phylum Chordata; class Actinopteri; order Cypriniformes; family Leuciscidae; genus Abramis; species Abramis brama. The sequence continues at coordinate 1,057,757 of CM040766.1, forward strand.
TGTTTTGATCAGGAGATTCTCTACTATTTCAGAAGATGTGTAACAGCGCCCCCTACCGTTACCAGTGAAAACATGGAAAGCCGGAAATTTCCGTCAATGGCGGGGAAAGAGTTAAAGGGGTGGTATAATGCCCTTTTCACAAGATGTAAAATAAGTCTCTGATGTGTGTGAGTGTGTGTGTGAAGTTTTAGCTCAAAATACCCCCCAGATATTTTTATATAGCATGTTAAAATTGTCACTTGTTGCAAAAAACGCACCGTTTTGTGTCTGTCCCTTTAAATGCAAATGAGCTGCTGCTCCCGGCACAGGGGGCGGAGCTTCAAGAGCTCATATCCTTTTACCTCACACACACATGCACTGAACATTTCAAAAACGTATAGCCTTTTATGTTCAAACCGGAGTCAGACAATAATGGAGAGACTCAAGAAGAAGTGACAACATGTAGATTCTACATCAAATGTTGCAGAGACTGTAGCATTGATATATTATACTTGCTCTATGTTTTAAATGTTTTATAGGCCTACGATCACAACGCAATACGTTTAAAAACGAGAAGACAACATTGAATGCATGTCTGTTTATTAATGAAAAGATTCATATGTAATGCTAAATGTGGTTTTATTCACCAGTAATCTGCAGGTAACAGAGCAAATAGTGATTTTTCCCCGCAGTAAGGCCGTGTGTCCACCAAAGCGTTTTTTTCACGCGGCTGGCGTGTTTTTTTCAATTGTTTTCAAAGGGAGCGCCGCGTTTTTAAAATGCCATGAGCGTAGCGAGGCGCTGAGTGTTTTTTTCAGCAGTCAGCTAGACAGCTGATCGGTGGGGGGGCAGGATCAACATTGTAACATTGTAACTGCAAATCGTCAAAGCTAAAAAAAAATAAATAAAAAAAAAAAAAAAAAATATATATATATATATATATATATATATAGCTACATTTCTATAACGCCGGTAATCAGAATATTCTCATTGTTGTTTCACAAAATCTCTAATCTTTTTGTTCTTACAAATTTCAGTTGAAAAATGTCGTAAAAAATGAAAATACATGAGGGACACTTTCAAAAGAGAGAAAAATGAGGAGAAAGACAGAAAGAAGTCAGGTTCAGGGGCAGCAGCATCCAGTCAGAGGTGGAAATATATGTCCATCCTCAACTTCCTGGAGCCATATATAACAAATAGGGACACCTCTAGCAATCCGAATACATCTGATGAGGATATCAGTGTAGTAGCTCTCCTTGAGTCTATGGTAACACCAGTGGAGGTATAGTGTAGAATACTACGTGAACCCCAATGTTAATGTTAAAGTGCAGCTACATCTGTTTTAGTTGTGTAATAAGTGCTGCTATATCTGTATAAAAAAATATAAGATTGACATGTTAAATGAAAGGCAATTGTTTGTATTTCTTTCAAAGGAAGGAATTATTATTTATGTAAAAGGAATGAATTACTATTATTATTAGTAGGCTATACTTAATCTCTGTTTGTGTGTGTGTGTGTGTGTATATATATATATATACTTTAAAAAGAATATAATTTAATAATATAGTCGTTCTGTACGGAGGTTAAACTCAAATTCGAACAAATATTACATGATGCAGAATTTAACAATCAATAAAACACTATCATGCACACATCAACGAACATACAGACAGACACACACACAAAAATAACATTTGAAATAGACACACCAAATTACTTCATATGTAAAACAAACAATTTTTTATAAGGCAGTTTAATGTATTTATCAATCTGTACATGAAAAGTTATCATTAAAATAATTATTAAAAGTATTCATCTTTTCCTTTTTGATTTAGACTACTAATTTACTTTATTCGTTATGTGCAGCTTGTTAGTGAAAGGCAATATGCTCATTTTCTGAGGTTATGGGTGGCTCTTAAAAGAGCCTTTTTTTATTTTTAATTGGTGGTGGTCCTGATGGTGGTGGGAGTAATTATGAGGCATTAGATGACAGAATGCCGCCATGCAACTTCACCTGCTGGAGAGGAGAAGTAGGTGGTGTACCTTTGCCTTATTTCCAGTGCTTCCCTAGAGGCATTGTTGCTGCCTGCTCGCTGGATGGGCTGCATGGCAAACTGTGGCTCTGATGGCAGGGGGGCACAACTTACTTCCTCTTCATCAGCATCCTCATACCGTAGGAAATTGTGAAGGATGCAAGTGGCCTTCACCACTGCATCCAGGCCCGTCGCGACAAGGCAAGCAAACCAAGCAATTGCTTGGGGCCCCGAGCTGCCCTGGGGCCCCAAGACAACGACTGGTTAAGAATAAAATGCAACGACAAACTGTGTGAGCGCCCCTTTGATAGTCAATGCAGTAAAGTGCAATGACACTGTTATCGGGATCCCCCTCAAGGGGGCCCCCCTCAGTAGTCGCTGACAGCAGCCAGCCAACCACGCGATCTCTGCTGCCGGCAAAATACAAAACCTCCTCGGCAGTCATCATGAAGCGGAATTATGCATGTAAAACAAGATAGTGGTAAGTGATAAATTACACTGGATAAAATAGCTCTACTTGTCTTGTACAAATGGTGTAATTTTGCAGCAGGTAGGCTAGCAAAAATATGTTTATGTTAGCTGTCTGCCTGACGGCAAATGCTGCTTGTGTAACGGACGGAATATGGTTACACACTGTAATATGTTTTTTAACGGGATAAGGAAGACGCAGATCTGTTCCAGAATCACCGTTTATCGTATTTAATGACATGACATTGCTATAGATTTGTAATAGGTTTTGATGAAAGTGGCATAGCATGCTATACTAACTATTCCACCGTGATAATCTATTTACCAAATGGGGGTTAGGAAAACCACACAATAAATTCCGTGCATCAAACATTAGCTCGGGATGTTTTTAAGCATTGGTATTTGTGAAAGCAGCTGCATCCCTTCCCTTCTAATATCAAAATATGGAAATGCTAACATATCTTTTCAGTAACACTTTATAATAACCATCATTAATAGATGGTAAATTGTTATTTAATCTTTAGTTAATTGTCATTTAACTGTTAGCAAACAGTCTTTTTACTTAATAAATACTTTGTAACCCATCTATAAACATTATTTAACCAGAAAGAGGCAGAGGAACATGATTTTTTCATAGCTTATCTTAATGTGCTAGTGTCGGGATATACGGTAGTGACAGTTTATGCAAATATGACATTATTTTTTATAAGTTACCAATGGATCTTGAACAGTTACTTCAAGGTTACTGCAAATGTTCAATTGTTGAAAATGTTCAAATTTTATGCACAGTATATGCAACAGCAGTATTTGCACTGTAAACATTTTTTATTTATATAAAGTGCGGTGAACTATATGGCTATGCTGCTTTGCGTGCGTGCGGGGCGGGGGGGGGGCCTCCATGTCCATTTTGCTTGGGGCCCCCAAATTCCTTCAAACGGCCCTGACTGCATCTGCCACTTTTGGTGAGACACCAAGCACTCTGTGGTAGAGTCTCCAATGGGCAGCAAGTATCCCAAATGTGCACTCCACCATCCGTCTCGCACGGCAAAGACGGTAATTAAACACACACTTCTCTCTGTCGAGGTGTTTTCCTGGGTAGGGTCGGAGAAGGTGAGGAAAAGCCTCGTCACCCACAAACACATGTGGCACAGGCTGGGGGTCTTCTGATCCTGGTAATGCATCCTCTGGTAGGTCGAGCGTTCCCTGTTGGAAATTCGGAGGCACAGAGGGTCCCACCGTCACTGCTTTTCCTGTATGCCCCCACATCCACCATCCGGGAAAAAGGTACCGGGCATCAACCACTGCTAGAAGGACTATGGAGAAGCTCCCTTTGTAATTGAAATACATGAACCCTGTTGAAGATGGGGCCTGTATTGTAACATGCTTCCCATCGATTGCTCCCAGACAGTTGGGGAAGTTGTACAGCCTATGGAAGTCTTCAGCAATCCTCTTCCAGTGATGTTGTTCAGGGAAGGGCATGTATTCCTGGACCAAGAGTGACCATATTGCCACTGTGCAGTAACCCACCCTGTAGCTAAAAGCGATAGATCGGAACGAGTCTCCTGTTGACGGATATCTGAAATAAATACAGAAAAAAGTTGCAAAGGGCAATTAGTTATACATTAAATAAAACATCAATTTAAATCATACTATCATTAGTTATAAATTCAATAAGACCTCTAGCCTATTTATATTATGCTTATTTATATAAAAGTATATTCAATTATAAATGTGTTTGGATGTGTAAAATATCTTCATTAGCTATAACTGAATCATAAATACCGGAAAGAAGTAAAATAAGATATGTTGTACCTTATATGCAGTGATGAATGTACGAAACTAACATTAAATAAATAAATGTCTACATGTAGCCTACAATTTTGAGTCACTTGTAACATTAACGTTACTTTATTTGAGATTTGTTTCTGCTATTTTACTCCTAATCCACTATAACAAAGAGACAAACACTGCATTTTGTTTTTACTTCACTGCATTCACTTACAAAAGACTTTTCATTTTCAGCTCAATAACACAAAATATCACTTGAAATAATAGCCTTATATGCACAAATGCAAAGACGTTCTTCCGAGCTGATGGCCTCCCGGTAGTTTGTGTCTCTCTTCGAAATAGAAGGTCCAATTTCCCGGAACAACATCTCAAACTGTGTCCTGCTCATCCGAAAATACTCCTTGAACCGGCTGCCGTCCAACTTCAGTTCTTGGACCAGACGATGGTACTCTGCGAGATGTTTTCTCGCTCTCTAGATCTCATGAACCCACATGGCGCGTCCGTCCTCTCTGTCTATGTGGTTCAGCCATCCCGTCATCCAAAGCAAGGACCAGAGCAAGTACTCTACATTGTGTCGACATTTTTAGACAAATTATCTGCGAAATCAGTTACAAGTAAACTGTGCCGCGGATACTCTGCATTATAGCAACGAAGCGTCTCAACTGAAAAAACGCTGTGCTGCCAAAAACGCTCTCAAGCGCCCACAGCTGGCCGTTTTTAGCAGAGCGCCTAGTGTTTTCAGCTGACTAAAAACGCTTTGGTGGACACACGGCCTAAAGCACATCCCACAAACATTGCAGTCCGTGTACTAGCTCTCATTACTGTAAGAGCAGATCTTTATCTTTATGGTCAAATATATTGAAATCTCATTGAAATAGATATGAAAGATCTGATTCGTAGAAACTGATCATATCAACTCGTGCTGCAGTGCATTGCTCAGATAGAAACAGATATTACTCAGTGCACTTCAGCAGAGACAGAGAAGAGAGTCATTTCAGTAAAGCGCAACCACTAAACCACAGAATCATTTATGCATCATAAAGTTTATGTATTTTTCATTTTTATGTAAAATTTAAAACAATAACACCGGTAAACGGAGAGTTGACACGAAGCTACAGTTGTGACGTAAATTGCGATTATTCTATTTTCATTATGATAAAGGTCAGATCTGGTGTAGAGCAGATGATGAACTATAGTGACACATTTTCTATTGAAAAAAAACAACAACAAAAAAAACATTTCATTGTCAGACTTCCACAGAAAATGACTGATAGCTGTGTTAGATATTAAAAAAAAAAATACGTAACTGCATTGTCAGACTGGGTCCATAACTTTGAAATTCTACAGTAACCAAAAATGCAATGGCTCTTTCAAGTCAATTCAATTTAATTCATATTTTCATTTGTATAACACTTTTCACAATAGGCTACATATCATTTCAAAGCAGCTTTACAGAAATGCAGGTTTCTATGTTGTTTCCAATGAGCCCGTGTTGCAGGCGGTTAGAAGAGTTGTCACATTTTGGGGTGTTCAGATTTGGGGGTGTTTCACTAGTGCTTTATACCCACACTGTCAGACCAGGCTTTTTTACAGTAAAAGTTACTGTTAATTGTGCAGTTATTTACTGTAATCTACAGTATGTTACTGTAAAACTGCACTAAACTGAGTTACTAATTTCACTTGCAGAAACCGACTGCCTTAAATTGACCAACTGTCATTTAAATGTATTAACTAAAATTTATAATGCACTAATAATGTGAGCAAATTATTACCGTGAACTTATTTCTTTTGAGACCACTAAAAAAACTATTGTAAATAAAGAGATTTCCTCTGGACCAGCAACTACACAGTCACCGCCTGTTTAATAAAGCAACATGCAGCAAATCATCACTGTTTCTAGATCTTCTCCTGGACTGAAGCACAGGCTCTACTCTTCAGCACAATGCTGGCACAAACAACTACATCTAAACAGTGTTGCCAGTATATACCTGTTTTATAATTGTTACAGTAAAACACATTTCTTGAAACCATCACTCACATTCTCAAAACATTAAACACAAAACCACATTTTCAAACCACATTCAGAGAATCTCTGACTCTTCTGGCAAAATCAAACAATCGGCTCAAAACTATTTTATCTGTGATTAAAATCAAACAATGCTTTCAGATCATACACACATCAGATCATACACACATCAGATCACACACACATCAGATCACACACACATCAGATCATACACACGAGTCAATATTAAAAACACTACAGATCACATATAGTCACTCAGAAGAGTTCAAAATCCAGGTCAGTGAGAGAGATTTATTCTGTTACAGCTTCACATCTTCATGTTGAGTCTCTCAGACACTGTCGTCTCTGCAGATCCAGCCTTGAAGACATTCTCCACATCTTCCTCTTCCTCCTTATACACCTCTTTTACACACACTCTTCCTCCTCTCCCTCTTATATTGTTTCCATCCATTGTTGGTATCAACATTACAGCAACATTTTGAGTCAGTTTTGGGACTCTGATCTGACTTGTATTATGTACAGTTGGTTTGGTCACATCATTAGAAACAAGTGTGAGCAGTTTTGAGTCGTTGTGTGTAAACGATGACAACTGTGTTGTAGTTGTGTTTAACTTTCAGCTGCCTGTGTTTAGCGGTTTGAAACATAAGCGCATCACAGTGTGAAATGTGTTTTAGTGAGTGAGAAATGTGTTTAGAGTTTTGCTTTATAGTGCATGAGATCTGCAAACAGTGTTTTAACTGTTTAATGTTTTACAGAAAGAGCGATGTATTCGACAGATTGGTTTAGACTATTGAGAATTTGGTTCAGAGAATGAGGTTTAGTGTTTTAGCAATTCAGAAAAACTGTAAATACATGAACAGTGTTCATATAGTGGAGGATGACGTGATGAAACTGTGTGTGTGTGTGTGTGTAAAAGTTGTATCTGTTAACATTAGTTAATGCACTGTGAACTAACATGAACACAAATATTTTATTAACTGACATTAACAAAGACTATTGCTCTCGGTTAGTTCATGTTAGTTAATGTATTAACAAATGAGACCTTATTAGGGCTGGGCGATAAAACGGTATCGGTATTTATTTAGCGTTTACCGTTATTAATTTTGTCAAAAATAATCAGATCTGATGCTGTAATAATAACGGTGACCTGATCATATTAATAAAGCCTCGTATGAATGAAAGCGTCTAAAGTTGTTTGATTTGGCGGAACATCAAACATCATCAGTTTGAATGGAGATTTGGCGCCATCTGCTGGACACTCAACACACAACATCTGAACCGAGAAACTTAAAGCCGTGAAACAATCATGTACTCTGAACTGTAATGAATTTATTAATAGGATTGATCACAGGTTTGGAGGAGCTTTCAGCACATGCTGTTTGGAGAGAAGTGTCACTTCAGAAATATTTCCAGTATATGCTTGTTCATCAAGAAAATATGGAAGCATATGGGCAGCAATATTCAATTTGAAATGTAATATGCAAAATGACAATGCAATACGTAAAATGGCAATGCATTTCTGTATTTAAATTTACATTTTCCATTACATTTGTGCAACGTTTGGTGCAAAATGAAAATGATTATTCAATTATACAATTTACATTTTCCATTTCATATAAGGTCATAATCATAAATCACATCATAAGTTGCAAAATTAAAATTAAAATGTATTACAGAAATTATTAAATATGTTTAACATGTCTAATCATTTCTGTAATACAGGCAAAAGCAAAGGAGGAGGACTCGCACTGTTTATCAACAACATGGTGCAACCAGGGGCATGTTACGGTGAAGGAGATTGTGTGCAACAGAGACATTGAGATGCTGGTGCCAGGTCTCAGACCGTACTACATGCCTAGAGAGTTAGAACAGAAGCTGCAGCAAAACAACATGTGGGAGGTCTGGGATGGCATGAAAACCATCACAGGCTGTAAGAAGAAGGGCAGTATCACAGGAGATGGGGATGCTAGGAGAGCAAACTAGCTAAACCTGTTTTTTTAACAGGTTTGATACACCAGCTCCCACAACCAGCGACAGCACCCTTCATACCTCCATGTCCATCACCTCCCCCAATGTCACCACCGTGCCCTTTTACCACCTCAGACTGCAGACCACCCACACCCTCCACACACATGGTCAGTTCTATACCCCTCCCCATCACCATCACCATCACCAAGGATCAGGTGAGCAGAGAGCTGAGGAGGCTCCGACCAAGGAAAGCAGCGGTCCCGGACAGAGTGTGTCCAGGGATGCTTAAAGCCTGTTCTGCTGAAATGGGGAGCCACTTCAGCATGTATTCAACCTGAGCCTGCAGCTGGGGAGGGTCCCAGTGCTCTGGAAGACTTCATGTCTCATCCCGGTTCCCAAGAAAAAACACCCCATGGAGCCGGGTGACTTCAGACCAGTAGCACTGACATCACACATCATGAAGACCTTCGAACGGCTGCTGCTCCATGTCCTCAGACCTCAGGTTCACCATGCACAAGATCCACTGCAGTTTGGATACCAGGAGAAGATGGGTGTGGAGGATGCCATCCTCTATCTGCTCCACAGGGCCTACTCACATCTGGACAAGGAGGGCGCTGTGAGAATATCGTTTTTTGATTTCTCCAGCGCCTTCGACACCATCCGGCCGCTCCTGTTGAGAGACAAGCTGACAGAGATGAGGGTGGACCAACTCCTGGTGACATGGATTACGGACTACCTCACAGAGAGACCACAGTACGTCAGACTGAAGGGCTGCATGTCAGACACTGTGGTCTACAGCACCGGAGCACCACAGGGGACTGTGCTCTCTCCTGTCCTCTTCACCTTGTACATATCTGACTTCCAGTATAACTTAAACAGATAACAATCGGTCCCAGTCCTACAATAAAAATGCACATGTTAGTACATTTCTAAAACAAATCAATTAATAACAATGACTACAAAAGTAGCCTAAGTCATACAGGTTTGGAACAACAGCAGGGTGAGTAAATGATGACAGACTTTACATGTGTGGGTGAACTGTTACTCAAACTGTAACTTACCCTCGTCTGGAATGAGTTTTGTTTTCAGCTGATGCCGCAGATCATCTCTCTCCTCCAGACTCCTCATATAGACACTACAAAAGCGACTCTCACTCTACTTTTTATTTTAAACATGTTTTAATTAGGCCTGACAATAGATTAGAATTTTAGTAGAATTTTAGTTGTATAGAGAGAGCGAGAGACAGAGAGAGAAAGAGAGAGAGAGAGAGAGAGAGAGAGAGAGATTATTCTTTATTTCAATAAATCTGTTTTTGAACAATATCATATGGTATGGCATCCATTTTTACTTCTTTTGTCTATTGTTACAGCTTACCCCAGCATGTGTTAGTTACCCCAGCATGTGTTAGTTACCCCAGCATGTGTTAATTACCCCGGCATGTGTTAGTTACCCCAGCATGTGTTAACTTACCCCAGCATGTGTTAACTTACCCCAGCATGTGTTAGTTACCCCAGCATGTGTTAGTTACCCCAGCATGTGTTAGTTACCCCAGCATATGTTACTTACCCCAGCATGTGTTACTTACCCCAGCATGTGTTAGTTACCCCAGCATGTGTTAACTTACCCCAGCATGTGTTAACTTACCCCAGCATGTGTTAACTTACCCCAGCATGTGTTAGTTACTCCAGCATGTGTTAGTTACCCCAGCATGTGTTACTTACCCCAGCATGTGTTAGTTACCCCAGCATGTGTTAGTTACCCCAGCATGTGTTAGTTACCCCAGCATGTGTTACTTACCCCAGCATGTGTTAACTTACCCCAGCATGTGTTAGTTACCCCAGCATGTGTTAACTTACCCCAGCATGTGTTAGTTACCCCAGCATGTGTTAGTTACCCCAGCATGTGTTAACTTACCCCAGCATGTGTTAGTTACCCCAGCATGTGTTAGTTACCCCAGCATGTGTTAGTTACTCCAGCATGTGTTACTTACCCCAGCATGTGTTAACTTACCCCAGCATGTGTTAGTTACCCCAGCATGTGTTAGTTACCCCAGCATGTGTTAGTTACCCCAGCATGTGTTACTTACCCCAGCATGTGTTAACTTACCCCAGCATGTGTTACTTACCCCAGCATGTGTTAGTTACCCCAGCATGTGTTACTTACCCCAGCATGTGTTAGTTACCCCAGCATGTGTTAGTTACCCCAGCATGTGTTAACTTACCCCAGCATGTGTTAACTTACCCCAGCATGTGTTAGTTACCCCAGCATGTGTTAACTTACCCCAGCATGTGTTAGTTACCCCAGCATATGTTAGTTACCCCAGCATGTGTTATCTTACCCCAGCATGTGTTAACTTACCCCAGCATGTGTTAGTTACCCCAGCATGTGTTAGTTACCCCAGCATGTGTTACTTACCCCAGCATGTGTTAGTTACCCCAGCATGTGTTAACTTACCCCAGCATGTGTTACTTACCCCAGCATGTGTTAGTTACCCCAGCATGTGTTACTTACCCCAGCATGTGTTAACTTACCCCAGCATGTGTTACTTACCCCAGCATGTGTTAGTTACCCCAGCATGTGTTATCTTACCCCAGCATGTGTTAACTTACCCCAGCATGTGTTAGTTACCCCAGCATGTGTTAGTTACCCCAGCATGTGTTAACTTACCCCAGCATGTGTTACTTACCCCAGCATGTGTTAGTTACCCCAGCATGTGTTACTTACCCCAGCATGTGTTAACTTACCCCAGCATGTGTTACTTACCCCAGCATGTGTTAGTTACCCCAGCATGTGTTAGTTACCCCAGCATGTGTTATCTTACCCCAGCATGTGTTAACTTACCCCAGCATGTGTTAACTTACCCCGGTAGTGGGGTAGGTTGTAACAAAGGAACACCATGTATTTGACATCAACTCACGAGGTCTGTGATATTCTCGGCTGAATTGGTTCCATTAGTAGTGAACAAATGTGGGGTTTTGTATAAAAGTTTGAGAACTCAAGCTAAAGTATATTTGTGAATTTCTGGGGAAGAAGATTATTTTCTGTAACATTGAATATTTAAGAGTTGGTTAATGCAAAGCTTTATCTGTATGATAGGGGAAACCACTTTGATGAGACTTGTTTACAGTGGATTATAATTTTCAGGTAATATCATAGACATATACATATATTTGAGAACAGAATTTGAATTTGAACAATGAATTCATACAAATTCAAGTCACTTGACAAAAGAACGAAGGATTCAAACCCGAAGACTCGAGAGATGAACTAATCTTTTCTCTTTCCGGTACTGACAGCATAGCCTCTATGGGACTGACAGGAAGAACGAACGACTCGGACCCGAACCCGAACTCGAGACTCGAAAGATGAACTAATCGTTTCAGTTTCCGGCCCAGCAGACAGATCAGAGTCAGACACAGACGAGTCACTAACGAGTAACTGACCCATATGTTGCATAATGCGCATGCGTGGTCAACACAAAATGAACTAATCACTCTCTGAGACAACTCGGTAGTCCCGAGTCATATTAAAGATTCGTTCAAAATGAACGAATCGTGAACGACATATCACTAATATCCTCACGTGATCATATTCCTGCATCTGGCTTTATGACAGAGATCATTCGGGAATCTTGAGAGCAAGAATGAGCAGATTGAAACACACTAACTGAACACACACACACACACTCCCGAAACAACGAACACATGTGACTCATGAGAGAGCTTGTTCAGTAAGCGTTATTAATTTTGTAAACAATAATCTCCCAGATCTGATGCTGTAATAATAACGGTGACCTGATCATATTAATAAAGCCTCGTATGAATAAAAGCGTCTAAAGCTGTTTGATTTGGCGGGACATCAGACATCATCAGTGTGAATGGAGATTTGGCGCCCTCTGCTGGACACTCAACACACAACATCTGCTGGACACTCAACACACAACATCAGAACCGAGAAACTTACAGCCTGAAACAATCATGTACTCTGAACTGTAATTCATTTATAGGATTGATCACAGGTTTGGAGGAGCTTTCAGCACAAGCTGTTTGGAGAGAAGTGTCACCAGTAGCGGTTTTAGGCACGGGCGAACCGGGCAATCGCCCGGGGCGGCATTTTTGGGGGGGGCGGCGCCGCCGGCACAAGCGGAAAAAAAAATCTGCGCCGCGAAGCGGTTTTCTATTATCTATCATTTCACTGTGTGGGGAATTGGCAAAATTGCGCCCCTGCTTGCTGAGAAGATGCCGTGCACAGAAGCTGTTTGTTTGAGAAGGGGAAAGTGGAGGGGGCGCGGGGGCGCGGGCGCGGATGACAGTTCACCTCTGGGTCTCTCCCAAATGGAACGGAGGGAGGGAGGGGGGGGGGGGGGGGGGATCCATATAGTTATCGAAGTCAGTCACACCTCGACTTTCTTCCAAATAACGCACATTTCATTCATAATATTATTACAGGCCTCTATATTTCCTGCACATTTTTGTTTTTCTGAATGGTCTGAATGGCTAATAAATATAGGTAATGCAAAACGATTACTTGGTCGGTCACCACCACCAAGGTGAATTGGTTTAGTCTTGACTTCTGGTCGTGACGTCGTGAGTGACAGTTGGTATGGGGGGGGATCAGGGGAAATCTGTTGATTGTCGATGTCGAGTGCCAAATAAGAGATGGACAAGAAAGGTCAAAGCCATCAGGTGACCAATTTAGATACGAGCGAAAGATAAAGGTATGCAATGCAACTATGTTTTCTCTGTATGATTACGGTATCCATGATGTCATGAATGAAGGGGCAATATTAATTGGTGGGTATAACTCTTATTTGTTAGCCTTTTTGCTATGATTCTTGCTATGCTTAACAATAAGGTTTTAACTCAAACACGAGATCTACCATAATATTGTTCTTTGCAACAAAACTGTTACAAGTTCAGTTATTACACTGCAAAAACGCGCTCGAAGGGGGTCTCGCCCAGGGTGTAATTCAATGTAGAACCGCCACTGAGTGACACTTCAGAAATATTTCCAGTATATGCTTGTTCATCAAGAAAATATGGAAGCATATGGGCAGCAATATTCAATTTGAAATGTAATATGCAAAACGACAATGCATTTCTGTATTTAAATTTACATTTTCCATTACATTTGTGCAACGTTTGGTGCAAAATGAAAATTATAATTCAATTATACAATTTACATTTTCCATTTCGTACACTAGTTTTAATATGTAGCCTAAATTGAATACAAATTGTAACGCTTTATAAGTTGCAAATTTAAAGTTAAAAAGTATTACAGAAATGATTAGATAATTTAACATGTTCAAGCAAAAACTGTTATTTTTTTGTTAAATGTTATTTTTCTTAATTGCATTTACACTAAGTTAAGACACTTGCGATTGCATTTTCATTAAATGTCCCGCAATGAATGTAGCAAAATTGTATTTTGATTACAGGTGATGACGTCACCAGCCCCCCCGTCACCAGATGACGTACACACAGCACCTTTAATAGAAACAAACTAAAAGTCCATGAAAATGAAACTAAGGCTCTGTCCACACAAACACGGGTATTTCTGGCCGTTCGTCCACACGCAAACGCAGTCTCCGGTCTCTGAAACCGAACCTAAATGAAAACTCCTGCCAGGATGAAGATTTCCAGGAACTGTGAGCTGTGGTTATGGGTGTGTGTGAACTGAACAAATGAGGAATGAGGAATACGATGGGCTTCGCTTCACCGTATGGGACTGTGTTTAGAGCATGAAGAGAATTCTTGTAAAACAAACAGAACTTTCAAATGCTGCTCAGAAATATAAATGCACAGTTTGCGATTTTCAGTTTTCTAACACATGATGTTTCACTTCTGCATCTGGAGCGAGAAGCAGGTTTTTAAAGTCAGAGCGTCTCTGTTTTCCTCCTGATGGTTCAGGGCAGTTTCTCTCTCAGTGAGTGCGAGGCTGGAGATGTGAACCCTGCAGTGAAGCCATTACAATCATGTTCTCATCTCTGTGTTACTGCTGAAACTCGGCTCTACGCTTTAGATTCATTTGTTATTTCATTTTGTTTGTTTTCATGGTGGAGAATACATGTACAAACTAACCAGTGGTGTCTCTGGCTCTGTATTTCTGATGGAGCAAAAGCCATCACTTGCTCGACCCAACATGAGGGCTAATAGAAACATCCCTAATAATTAAATCTCAGCACCAAACACCACTAAAATGAGCATTTCATAACGTTCAAGAGGCTGTGAACCCAAATCAGAGAAAATCATCTCATGTGATCCAGCTCACATACGCACTACAACCAACAACTCGATAGATGCTGAAAATATAATATCTAATAGTAGATCCACAATTCCTCTTCATCATAGCTTTCGCACATGGGCTCATATTCTCCTCGGGCCATTAGGATTCTCTCTTAGTGAGCGCGAGGCTGGAGATGTGAACCCTGCAGTGAAGCCATTACAATCTCTGCTTACACTGTTCTCATCTCTGTGTTACTGGTGAAACTCGGCTCAACGCTTTAGATTCATTTTTTATTTCATTTTGTTTGTTTTATGGTGGAGAATACATGTACAATCTAACCAGTGGTGTCTCTGGCTCTATATTTCTGATATAAAAGCCATCACTTGTAATTGAAAGCGTCTCTGGTTTAAAGTGACTGAACGACACTTAAAATTAAATGAATAAAGAGTTGCATCCATTTCATTCAATTTTGGAACTATTTTACTTCATTCGAATTGTGTTTTCTTCCACTATTCTTCATAAATAGATTAATTTAGTTTATAAAGCTGATCTCATCTGCACTGGCAGATCCAAGTGCGTAAAACAGGAGAACGAATTATAATGAAGGGAGAATATCAATACAAGAACAAGAAATTAACACACACAGACTCTCTCTCTCTCTCACACACACACACACGACACAGAAGAGCCATGCAGAAGCGTTATCACAAGCAGGACTACTGTAATTATCCTATCAAACTCTGAAAAATTCAGACTTTTCCCCAGGCTTTTTAAAAAGAACTGGAAACAAGGAAGAGATAAAAATAATCAATAATTCTCAAATGAAGCACAGCCAGAATATAAAACATAATTCTCATGTAACAAATGCCTTTTATCTGAAGCGCCTCACAATACTCTTAATTAGTCTCTCTTGTTAAGATGTAATTGTAAGGAGTAAAATGTATTGATACTTAAATGGTAAATGTAGAAATGAAGTTCAGTTACTCAACTCTTTTACATCCCTCTTCTTTATTATAGTGATTGTTGAGTGTTATTTGGATTCGCTTTCCTGAATAAACAACAGTTGAGAAAATAAAATATTCTATGTTCAATAGATCAGAGTTGCCTGTAAAACAGAAAATATGTAATTGTTACAATATCATAAAAACACACACACTGAAAAGAAGTTACTAAACACTTGTTTCATTCATCTTTCTTTTGTCATATCAATAACAGAGATTATAGCGTGCATGGACTGAGGCGACTGGAACCGGACTGAGGCATCTCTCATCACACGAGCAGGAGCGCTGACAGTCAAAGGCTATTTCTCATTTTTTTTTTGCTAACGATGAAGCTTTTCCATTAGTTATAGATTGTCATGGTATGGGATATCCCCTCATTCATATATCGTCAGTCATGTTTCTATTTACCAGCATTAAGGGCTCTATAGGCCTCTGGCGTCAATCAAGGCATATTATTTAACAGAAACTAATTATCTTTTTTTTAATGATTAT
Organism: Abramis brama; assembly: GCA_022829085.1. Lineage (NCBI taxonomy): Eukaryota > Metazoa > Chordata > Actinopteri > Cypriniformes > Leuciscidae > Abramis > Abramis brama. The sequence continues at coordinate 1,073,737 of CM040766.1, forward strand.
TTTTACTTATTTTGTTATTGGCTTTCAACGTTAAAGCTTAATATATAACAATGCATTAAAACAAAAAGCAATTGAGATCTTTTGAAAGAATATGTACTTTATTTTTGTCTGTTGATTTTATCTACATAAAACAATGATTTGAAAGATGACCTTATAAAATAATTCTGTCATCATTTACTCACCCAAACCTGTATGAACTTCTTTCTTCTGCTGAACACAATATTTTGGAGAAAGTAGGATAAAAATACTATGGAAGTCAACGGGGTCCATCAACTGTATAGTTCTTCATACAGGATTGGAACAACTTGAGTGTGAGTAAATGATGACAGAAGTTTTATTTTTGGGTGAACTGTCCCTGTAAAGACTAATAAAGAAAACCATTATTCAAAGAGAACACAACTGTCTTACTCAATCCTGAAAGCGCGTTCAAAACAGGAGAAGTATAATAGCCTACAAAACAATCTGAAAACATGACATCTTGTTATATTACTCACTCCTGAAAGCGCCCTCTCTCTCTCTCTCTCCGCTGTTCCTGACATTACCGTAATCATAGTAATATGCACACAGTTTTTTTCTTCTTTTAAAATAATCTGTCTTGACCGTGTATTTTTAAACCGCGGCTGGAGTGACCAGTGGAAAACCTGGTAGTTTGGTGATGCTCTGTTATAAAGACATGATAACTTTCTCTGGGATTGATCATATGAGTATGTGTTTATTGCACTGCCTGTATTTCAGTAAGTTAGACTTCCTGATAATACAAGTGAACTTTCATAAGTGAAAGTAACGGTTCTGCGGGCATTTCACGAACATGAGCTTCCGTCAGTGAAACTTCTATATTTGTGGTAATTTATAACTAAATGTCATAATCGTTTTGGTTTAATTTAGCATTTGAAGATGCACCAGACGAGCTGTGTTATGATGTCAGCACTGCTGATGATCGCTGATGGTATGTAGCCTATTATATTATAACTATATTTCTCTCTCTCTCTCTCTCTCTCTCTCTCTCTCTCTCTCTCTCACTGTTTCTACTTAAACTTTTCTAAGTGTCATTTTGGGATTGTATAACAGGCTAGGTAGAGTTTTTTTGTCTTTTTGTTTTTTCTTTTGATAGAAAATCCCCTTTCCAGCGTTTGCTGGGTGGTAATGGCGTCCTCAGAGCGGGTGAATTTAGACCGGATGTCGCGTAGACACGGTGTCAAACTCGAAGAGATTAATGTTTCGGTGGAAGTTGAACAATGTGTTTTGGCTGTAGGAGAAGCTGTTGGTTTCAATAGTATATTATCAGCTTCTCATATGATAGGATTTCTTGATATGCCTACTATTGAAAAAGTAAACAGTATCGTACAGAATGCCGTTGTTAGATACCTTTACTAGCCTACCGTAATGCCGCTGCTTCAGCCAGCGGAAAAAGTTTTGTACAATTTTCCCCGTTCATTAAAGATGAACTCTTGCTTACAGAGCTTTCAAGGCATGGTAAAGTAGTGTGCCAAATGAAAAAGATCCCGTTTGTCTGTAAATATTAAGCATGTTGTTTGTTTTTAGACAACAGGTTTATAGGGTTTTGAAGAACGATGCAGATGATTTGAATGTGGCTTTCTTTAGAATCGATGGGTTTGATTACTGTATGTAGTTTTTGCCTCCTCTGATATCTTGAAATGTTTCCGATGTGGAAAGGAGGGCCACATTAAGTGCATGTAGAGCTAATGATGCTGAAACTGTAGGCTAGATAATGAAAGGATGGGTGGGAGTGCTGAAGCTGGGACCAGTGCCGCTTCTGCTGGGGAAGATATGCATGTGGAAGCTGGGAGAAGTGAGACTGCTGAGGATGAGGAAGATGAGGAAGATGTGGAGAGTGTAAAGGAACATGTCAGAGACACAATGATTAGTGCAGACAAAGTAGAAAATGAAACTGACGTATCACATGATGAGGATGTATATGGCATAATCTATTGAGGCTGAAGAGAGTTTGGACACTGAGATGATGAGGGATGAAGCACTTTTTAAAACTAAAAAGTTTTTAATTTTTAAAATCGTATTTTAATTCCACAAGGAATTAATTTCCACAAGGAAACACATGACAAGCCATGTGCTCACACCAAACATGACAAGGACAAAAGCACATGGTCAGTAAAACAAAATCACAGGCCATGTGCTTACACAAAACGAGACATGAACACGCAGCTAATGAGAACACTCATAAGCTACGTGTTCACACAGAACAACATGAAAGCACACAACTAATGTAACACACAAGCTGCATGTGTTACACCCCGTCTAGGGGAAAAGGGTGCAACATGAAAGACTCAAAAATATGCAGGGTATTTGAACAAAGGTCAATTTATTTACTTAATTTGGGACTTTTGATTCAGGAGCTGACTAGGCCAAAATAACAAACAAAACAACCTTGTCTTTAAACCTCTTTCCTAAACCCTAACCCAAAAGAAAAGAAAAGAAGAATACAATCTGTAAACCTGACTCCCTAACCAAAAACAGATCAAACAGTTGACAACAAACAAAAATGGCATCAGACTCCCTACTTTCCCCAAAAAAATCAGTATTTACAATATATTTACAATCAGGCAAACAAACTGAAAAGGGCAGTCCAAATCAGTGTCCGAAACAGGCAAAGGGTCAAATATACCAACAAAGAAATTCAGATACAAACGTCTTTCAATTCAAACAAACAAACAAACCTCACAGTCTCAAATACTCTCAAACTCTGAAACTACTCTTAACAAAAGTCAAAATACTCAGCACTTTATAATCACAAACTCTCTCTGCTCAACACAAGATCTCTCTGTAGAGGAAGTGATGACGTGTCTTTTAAAGTACTCTGCACCAATCAGGACAAGGCATCAATCAGCTTGCAGGAACCAATCAGATGGCGTTCCTAGACAGACACACACAGAGACTCACAAAACAACAGACAAAATACAAACCATAGGGTCGTAATAATGCTACACAGCACAAGACAAAACATGAAATGAAAGCATGCGGCCGATGTAAACACATGCTTCACAAAACACAACAACACACGCAGATGGAAGAGCGTACGGCTTGAGCAAACTCGAAACCACACGCTCACGTGACAAGACAGAGCGCACGAGAACGAGCGTAACCTCGAAACTGCACACTCAGACAAAGACAAGACAAACCAGGAGTGTCAGAGCCCTGTCACAAAACCAAGAAATGAACTTGACAGAAGTGACAGAAGCCTGACTTTGATAATATACTTTTTAATGAGTGTGATAAGGATGGGCACTCTGAATCTGAATGGTGCGAGGGATATACGAAAAGGGCATTACGTTTTGAAGTAATCAGACAAAAGAACTTGGATGTTATGTTTGTTCAAGAAACTCACAGTGACAGTTTAAATTAACATTTACGCGTTTGACAGACATTTTTATCCAAAGCGACTTGCATTGCATTTCAAGGTACACATTTACATTCTTATCAGTTTTTGTCTTCCCTGGGAATCAAACCCATGACCTTGGCATTGCAAGCGCCAACGCTTTACTGTTTGAGCTACAGGAAAGCTGATGAAACTGATTGGAAAAAGGAGTGGGAAGGGGAAGTAGAAAGTGCTTACTCATTTGAGTTCAGTCAGCTGTTCTTTCTCATATGAATTGAAGCAGGTAATACCCGGTAGTCTTGTGTTTTTAAAAGCAAAATTTTAAAGATTTAACAATGTTAATAGTATTTTGTAGAATTGTAATATTGATGATTATTTGGGGTTTTTTTGAGAGATTTTAATTGCACAGAAAACTATGTATTGAATCGAAATCATTTGGATCCACATGCTGCTTCAGCTCGTGTGATACGTGAGCTGGTTGAGACTCACGGTGTATGTGAGATATGGCGGGGGCTCAATAATGATGTCACACAGTATACGTGGGCGCATGCAAGAGAAAATATTATATCCCTAGCCAGAATTGATAGGTTTTGTTGTTATAAGCACCATTTTAATATTGTGAGAAATTGTGAAATTGCTCCAGTAGGTTTTTCAGATCACTGTTTAGTAGGGATGTGCCGAACGAGGCTTCTGAAGCCGTGAGGCTTTTACAACAAACTGCGTTAGTGCTTTGAAGCTTTTGACACAGTGCTCAACTTCGCCATTAGGTGGTCAATAATAATTCCTACACTAACTGTGCAATTTTTTTAATGAAAAAAAAGGGATTTTTAAAATCTTGGGCAGTGGTGGTATATTGGGAAGGTTAAAATAATGATGCTGTGTCAACAATACACTTTCAATGATACCCGGGACATAACAGGATCTATGAATAAATTAGAAACTGAAATATTTGAATTACAGGATTTGGCTGATGTTACCAAAGAACAGGGATATTTGGAGGCTCTTAAATCTAAAAAATCAATTCATAAATATATTAGAACTTAGGGGACAAGGATCATTGGTTTTGATCTGGTTTTTTAAACCTCTTGCAAATGGATGCCAAGTTCTTTTTCAGTCTTGAGAGAAGGAATGGTCAGAGTTGTTGCATTCACTGTTTGTGCTCTGAAGATGGGCGGGAGTTAACAGAGCCCTCAGAAATCAGAAAGAGAGCCGTACAGTCCTATGCTGGAGTGTACAGCAGTCAGCTGTACTGTACACAATGAACTGTCTGCTCATTTCTATGAAGGTCTACCCAGTGTTTCAGAGAGCTCAAAAGTGGAGCTGGAAAGGCAACTGTGTGAGCAGGAGCTGCTCATTGCCCTGATGAAATGGAGGGGGGTAAAGCCCCAGGAATGGATGGACTCCCTGTGGAGTTTTACAGAGAGTTTTGGGCAACCTTGTTGGTTGATGTACGCAACGGTCGCAGTGTTGTCCGTACGGACCAGCACGTCCCTGCCCTGTAGTGGCCTTTTTAAGTGGCTTAGAGCGAGACGAACTGCTAGCAACTCGAGGCAGTTGATGTGCCAATGCAGTTAGGGGCTCGTCCACACCCCTGACACTGCATGCCCGTTGTACGTGGCACCCCAGCCGGTGGCAGAGGCATCTGTGAACACCACAGCATGCCTGGACACCTGTTCCAAGGGCACTCCTGCCCGCAGAAACAAGGGGTCTGACCACGGGCTGAAGGTCTGGCAGCACGCCGGTGTGATTATCTCCTCCCACTGCTCTCCGGGCCCTCTTCAGACCCAGAGATAGAGGAACTGCTCTTTTTTTTTGTTATTGTTGAGAATTTGGGTACCACTGTGACTCCAGTGGCGGAACAGAATTTTGAATTTGGACACAGTAGAGCAGGCTGTGCCAGAGATTTTTTTTTTTGCAGGGGATGACACCCTTGTCGACGAGTAGACTGAGGGGCGGCCCACGAGGCACTCTGGTGGTACGTCGGGGGAAGATACTATGACGACCTCTCGCACCTCTGCAAGGACAGCCAGGGGCGCTTCTGGACCACCAAGGTGGACATCGTCTGACCGAGGGCCTGCACTGTGACTTGAACACGGTCAGTCGACAAGCGGAGCTCAACCCCGGCTCAGAACTACCCTCATGAATAAGAGTGCCTTGGCCTCGCATGCAGGGTGGAGGTGGCCTGCCAGAGGCACAGCCACCCCACCGTCGAGGGTAGTGAGAGAAGTGAAAACTTTCATGCAGAATTTGGCACTTTTGGTGTTCCATATTTTGGCACCAATATAGCTCCATATTGCTAAGTTTTCAATGCACATCTGAGAAAGACCCGGGAAAAGCTTGGCTGTCAGCTCTGAATCTGATTCAGCATAAGCACACACACTATTACAGCGGCATATAAGGCAGTGTGCGATTACTCACATTAAGCTTTCGCATCGGAGCCGACCAAACTTTGTTTCACTTTGCTCAGCATCATCCTCATTTCCAGACTGAAACAGCCCCTCTTCTCTGATGCAGCAATCGACACATATACAAGCGCGAGAGGACTCGATCAGCGCTGTATAGCACCACCACACCAATGAGGAGAAAGCATCTTCCTTGAGAACGGTAACACTGCTTGCAGATTAGAGACAGGACAAACGAACCACTCGGCTCCAAAGCGAAAAGCTGAAGATGCGATATACCTGCTGCTCATTATATGCGCTTGCCGCAATGCAGCACAGCTGATGTAATTGACCCTTCGCCACGCCCGAAAACTGCCACAGGCCAATCGTGGCTTAGCAACCGTAACTAGGCGCGGGAGGTCTGGCAAGCTTTCAAGCGAGGGAAACATGCCGAAGCGTTGTGCGTATGGATTGTGCAAATCTGATACCCGGTATCCTAAAAGTTTGGACGGGGTGGTGGATTTTGAAATGCCGGGCGTCATCTTCATTTATATAGCGCTTTTACCAATGTAGATTGTTCCAAAGCAGCTTTACATTGATAATAGGAAATTAAAAGTAAAGTGTTTTGGCTTTATAGCAGCTCTAGAATAAAGTTATTGTCCAGCTCGTGGATCAAGCAGTGTGATTAAAGGCAAGACGGAGGCTCACTGACATGACATAACTTATCATAACATAACTTATTTCAGCGTTTTGTTAATCAACGGCCTAACTAGTAACGTTACCCCAATCCGATCGCGACTCTCCCGGTATTAGTTCTAGTAAAAGTAAAAGGTAGTTAGTTAAAGGAGGGAACATCAGGGGGCTTGCCGGAGATCTCCAAGGAAAAAGGTTGGTATGCAAACTTAATCAGTTCGTAACAGTAGGCTAGTCACTAATGTGACCCACGACGTGTGAGCAGTAACGTTAGCCTGGCGCACTAAAAATATAAGCGGGAGAATGTTATCATTGCAGAGTTGTCAGGCTAATGTCTTGTATCTTTTCCACAATACTTATGGATAAGCTGTTTGATTTATAAATATTAGAATATTTTCACATTTCACTTACCCTGCTGTGCATGCACATACTGTAGCTGTTCCTCAATTTGTGTGTTTCCCATTTTAATGGTCAGTGTATGAGGCGGCTGCTGCTTGCGCTGGGACCTAACGTTATAGGCTTTAGCTTCAATTTTGATGAAATTATTCTCTAATCGTTTACATATTATGTCGTGGATGTAACCGCACTGGCATTAGTAGTACATTTAACATTTATATTAGCTCAAATGATCTATAGGGAATTTTAATAATTAATCATGAATATGATTAATATTTTGTATGTTACAGTTACATTAATTTATCGCAGCTGAACTAGATTGATATATGAATGATTACCATAACGGGTTATGGTTCGTCATTAATACATCAATAGTCGTATTTCAGCTCGAAGTTATGGGATAACTTTAATGGAATTAATTTAGTTATCAAACAATCTGTTTGTCCAGCAAACATTGAACGTAAGATTAACTTAACTCTCAAGGAAAATTATCCTTCTTACAAACACGAGAAAGAGTATCTTTTCCAGGCCTTGAAAAGACAACTTTCTGTGTTTGTAAAATTAGGTTACTTAAATCGTACCAAGATAAAGCATATAGCTAAGATCGAACATTTCAGGGACTAAGTAACATGGGCAATTAAAACAGAGTCAATCAAGGACATATGGAATTTAATGATTGGACTAATACATCGAACTAAGGAATATATCAAACTACACAATACACACGGATTATATGTCTATGTACATAAAATACAGTTAAACAATACAAGATAACGAATAACAGTGAGAGAGAGAATAAAATGATAAAAATTAAAGAAAGATAGAATGACAGAAAAGGATGAGAGAGCGGATGAGAGAGAGAGAGAGAAGGATGGGAGATGAGATCGGAAGTGAAAGCAAAAATCTGCGATCAGAGATCGCAGTAGGCTATGGCAAGGATCACAGACAGTAACCCCCGAGAGACCACAAAGAAATTACATTAAAAGTTCAATTCAATAATCGATACTTGCATTGCATATGGTTCTCTTTGTATGAGGAAGGAAGGCAGGGTCCTGCGTGTGTCTTTAAGAGCTGCGTGAGTCGTCTGAGGGGAGGCGTGCGCGTGCTGTGTCTTCCATGCGAGCGCGAGCGCGGGAGGTTCAAAGAGTCTCTTTCTTTGAGGTGAAGTTGCCGGGAATGATTCAGGCTAAGTTCATTCAGCTCGTGAATGAACAGAGGCGAATTGGAAAACGAAACTAGACTATAGAAAAACATAAAAAGAAATAAAAGAGAAGAAAAGAGAAGCAGGCCGAAGCCGGTCCAGACTTGGGTTTCCAAAGTTTTTGAGGAGGGAGAAGAGAAAAAGGAAACTGAAGGTTTAGGCTTTTATCAGTGTCCCGTGTACCGTCCCCTTTTTCGTGGTGGACGAATCCTCTTAGAGCATTCCGAGCAGAAGATTTTCTTGTGTATTAATGCAGCCCGACCCTCGTGTGGAATCACGAGGGGGCAAAGTATGATATTATGCTCGGGTAATTAAAAACGCATGGAACCATAACGTTTATCACAGTCTCTTATCAAAAATCTTCTTCGTCATGCAGAGGAGATAAAAACAATACTAAGGACGAATATTGACAAAGATAGCAACATAGAGATACATTCTTTTGTTGAACAAAGGCACTTAAAGATTACATTACTGTAATTCAAAAACACAACTATTCTAATATCACACTGGTGAACATGCAAATCACCTGGAACACTCTTTGTACATTTTTAATAGTTAGTAAAATGAAATTTTACTAGTGGAAGTCCATATATGTCAATGTGTGTGTGTATATCTGTGAGGTCGGCATCTGTTGCATCTCGTGGTGCATACCACGTGAGGGGTTGGGGGCTATTTGAGAATGTGTTACTCGGCAAAAACAAAGGTAGTTCTGTGGGCAGACTAACTTGACAGCCTGAGGCGTCATATAATTTTGCTGAGAGAAGCAAGATAGTCCTAGTTGTCCCAAAACAACTGAATGGGGTAAGTCTTGCAATTTTCCTTCAGTACACAAAGAACAAACGTTAGACACAGTAAGGGAATTGTGGTCGCAGCACGTGATAGTATGAGAAACAAACAGGGGCCTGTTCGTTGATTTCATTAGGTCGGGTAAAACATTAACCAGGGCCTGCTTGTAGAGACTTGTGTCAGAAAGCTAGTCAATTAGGGCTTTCTGAATATGAACGTGTAGTGTTCATATTTAGTCAGCATGAGAAGAACAATCATGATTCGCTACTTCAGAACATCTGACCGGACAGACGGTCAGTGTCGTTACATGGATATATCCCTCAAATGCATACTGCAGTCCCCATGGGCGTAGATTACGTGGGGGACGTGTCCCCCCCACTTTTTATAAAATGTAAATTCGTCCCCCGCACTTTTTCATAGGGCAAGTGTGTCCACGACAAGCTGAGGTTTTCGCGGTTGTGTATAGCCTACATCGAGATTTAAAATCCAAAGAGTCAAGGATAGTACATACGTGACTTTCACGTTTCCATGGTAATCAGTCACTCGTGCATCACGACACACCCATGCTCGCACACGCGCCCAATCCATTTTTTTCATAGAGGTCGCAATGAGTTCAAAACGGCAAAAAACTCTTCACTCCTTTTTCACGAAAAAGTCAAGCACTGTAAGTAAGTTGTCATGTGGTATCCGAATTGTGTTGCACAATGATGAATAACTCTGCCTATTTCTCTTGTTGAATAATTAACAAGTTTTGTTGTAAATTGAAAATATTCACTACCCACACAAACGTGCACTTATTTTCAATCTTTTTTTATTCGTAATGTCTTTTATTTTCACAGATGTTATCAAAGCCCTTCAAATTAGAATAAACATGGTGATTGTTAATGCTGAATTTGTATTTTCATGCATTAACCGCCTGCTTGAATCAGGCAGCGTTGTAACATGTGTACATGATGACAAACTGTAAGTTCTCTTGAAAAAGCCTAACCAGAAAGTTTGATATAGTTTTAAAAGCTTGAAGTTTGAAGGTTTTCAATTGGAAAGTTTTAGTTTAGTAAGACAGACAGACAGACAGACAGACAGACAGGCAAAGAGATAGATAGATAGATAGATAGATAGATAGATAGATAGATAGATAGATAGATAGATAGATAGATAGTATTAATAATATTAATAATAAATAGGGAATCACAGATAATGCAAGGATGATTCTGATTTAATTTCATTTAATGTTAAGTGGTGATTGATTGCCTGTAGTTGATAATAATACACTGACGGTAACAAAGTTTTGCTGTTTCAATTTGAAATGAAAGATGGAGCATAGGCTACATTTAATAAAATTAAGGAAAAATGCCCTTTATAAAGGTAAAAAACGTATTCTGATAAGAGTGTTTTCCAACAGTGATGTAATGAAACATTGACAATTTAAGTTTGAAGGGAGCCTCTGTTTAGTCTATAGGAAATGTCATTTTGCCAAAAGAAGAACTTTTATTTTAAATAAATGTTATTTTTAAAGCAACCTACTTCAGTGTGACATTTTACCATATTATCATGCTTAACACTGAGAATTTGAATAATTGTAATGTGATGATCAAATATCATAGGTTTGGGCAGTTGGCGGGTGGATTATTTATTTTTAACAGCAGATTCGGGTGACTCAAAGTGCACCAGATTAATGAATTTATCTTTAAAATATACAAATTTTCTTCCAGGGGGGCATGCCCCCGGACCCCCCTAGAGGTACCGAGCTCCACCCACAAACACAGTAGGCTATATGATGGTCTACGAAAAATACACATTTAATTATCTTATTATTAAAATACATGATCAGGATTTTACCACCTCCACCTAGTTTTGAGCCAGGAAAAACCCTGCATGTGCAATATAAAGTACTGAACATCTTTCTTTCTTTCTTTCTTTCTTTCTTTCTGTTTTATTGCTTTAAAAATAAAAAGCATATTAAGCCAATATACTTGACATTCTGTCCCCCTCACTTTTGAAAAGATGGCTACGCCCCTGGCAGTCCCTTTTGTCTTGCTCTCTCAGATTTTCACCTGTTCGCCAAAAATGACAAATTATCTCCTTGGGAATGTCTGAAACCGGTGCATACATACTGTAATAGACGTGCCAGGTGCAAAAGCTTGACAGGCGGAGCAACAGTAACTAAGGAGGGCGGGGCTTAGCGAAGGGTCAATTATCGCATGCCAATTTGCATTGGCTCGATTTAGTTACACAGATCTAACAGATCTCTCCTATATCATCTTGTGCAAAAACACATAAAACACTTCAGGTTAATATTTACTCTCCTTATCAGTTATTGACTTTGCATAACTTTTTTCTATGAACTTTTACTAATATTTCAGTGAAATTAACTTTCGTTTAATAAATCTGACTGTTACATTTTACAGTATAGTACTGTTTTTCCTTAATTAATTTCTTGAAATTAATTTACAGTTGATTACCATTCAATTACGCTTTACTCTGTTTTTTTATTTATTTTTTATTCATACTTACTATAGCTGCACTGATCTGACGAAATAAAGGCCACGCTTCATACAGACAAGGGGCGGACTGGCCATCTGGCAGATAGGGCATTTTCCAGCTGAGTCGACTTGCTTTTTGGGCCAATACATCTCATACTTTTTTTTTCTCTTTTCTTTAAAACACATGTAGGTGGAAAATGGTGCCAATTAAATAATCCATTGCTGACAATGCTAGCTCGCTATGTCCCACAAAAAAATAAAAAAAATAAACCGTTGTTCAAGACCAAAATTAATTAATATTTTTCTTAACTCTGCTCATGGTCAATGTGCACAACAGGTACATCTTCTTCTTTGGGTTTAATGGCTGATAAGTGTTGAAATCACATAACGTCACCTACTGTACATTGTACAGTATCACCACTTAATTTTTAACCTAAACAAAATCAGTTTGACATTTTGGGTTTCAGGGTTTCAGCATGTCTTCAAATAAAATCAAGTAGTTTTTATGATTGTTTTTATGGATGACTTGGAGCACCATTTGAAGTTGAATGTCCAGAGTGAGCAGAGCTGGAAGATGAAGAAGCAGCTCAAACACAAGACTGTTTACATTTGATTAACATTTTTGTTTGGTATTTTAAATTTCATGTCAGCTAATGTCATGTTGAGGTGTGTCAGTCTGTGTCGTACTTTGATATTTTTTTTCTCAGGTCATATTTCCTGGTAACCTGATTTGACCCAGAGTTTGAATTTGACAGAGATAATCATAGGAATTTGTATCTTGGAGCATTTGATTTTAAACCATTCGGGACTGAGGCCAAAATAAATAAATAAATAAATAAATAAAAACAATGTTTGAAGTAATGGATGAGATGAACACTAAGGAACATTACTCTCTCCCTCTCTCTCTCACTCAAACAAACACTATGAAACACTACACACAACTTCGAGTTCCCTATCAGTCAGTCACATTAAACGTTACATCAGAACAACTGACGAATTGGGATCTTGCCTGAGAGCCCAATCACCTTCAAATGGTAACAGAACAAGCTAATGCACATTGGCGAGTGATATTTGCATAGACAGCCGCTCTCCTGCTTCCGGGTATGTAAGGCAGTGTGCGATTACTCACATTAAGCTTTCGCTTCGGAACTGAGCGAACTTTGTTCCACTCTGCTCTTCAATCATCGTTCTTGGGTATCAGAACAAGAGGGTTCCTGTTTGTGTGTCGGTGTGACGGCGTGTTCCAGCTGAGGTCTCCCTAAAAAAGTAAACACGGGTGTGACGTTGCATCTTTTTAAAGATGTCATTCCACCCGTGTGTTTCTGGATGTGGTCGTTTCCTGGCCCTGTCTGACAGCCACGATCTCTGCCTCCCGTGTCTGGGCCGTAAGCACACTGAGGTGGCGTTCGTTGATGAGTCATGCACCCACTGTGGGAAGATGACCATCTCGATGTTGAGATCAAACTAAGAAACCTCGAAAGAGGTGGAGTCTCTTCTGCTATTCCCCGATCTGGAGCTTCCAGCTGGGGTTGCTGGTCCTTCTCTTGAAGGACCCAGCATCTCATTCGGGGCTCCCACAGAGGACCAGATGTTGATCAGAGGGTGAGCTAGAGTCCTCTGGGGATGAAGATTTAGCTGCGCTACCTCCTTCGGGGAGAGTAGCGTTGTTCGAGTCCGACCCGTAGCTGACTGCCATGCTTTCCGTCAGGCTTGAGTGGAACCCTCCACCGTGTCCAGAACCTTCATGGTTGGACAATTGGTATCTCGGGGCGGGGCATGCTGAACAGCAGCGTTCTGCTCCAGTGCCTTTCTTCCCAGAAGTGCATGAGGAGGTCACAAATTTGTGGAAGGCACCTTTTTCTGCCAGAAACTGCTCCGCTGCCTCCTCTACTCGAGGATGTCGACAAAGTTCTCTTTCTCGACTCCTCCATCTCCCAGGCTGGCCTCTTAGGCTATGATGTCGAGAACTTTGGCCAGCAGTTCTCGGCAGTACACAAGCAGACACAGGCTATCAAACACATCCTGCCAAATATTTTTAAAATAAAATAATGCCAAATGTTTTCGAAACAAAAATCCATGCTGAATTGCGCTACTTGAAAAAATATGCATTGCATTAACCGTGCTTGCATTTTAAAGGGTCATGAAACCCTAAACCAAATTTTCTGAGATTTTAACAGAGGTATGTGTGTTGAGCACCATTGAAGACAATGTTAGCATCTGTTAGATTTAATAGTAGGGGGAATATGGTTAAATTTTTCTGCTATTTTCATCTTCTGGGTTTAAAATCTTCATCGTCAGAGCACTATAGTACTTTGATGACTCATCGGTGTCTCATATTCATGACTGAGTTTTCTTATCCAATGAGAAGACACTTGCTCTTAATTATTCATGACACCACGTGGAACTTTCCAATGACAGACATGTCAAACAATAGGCTTGTTTGAGATGAGCAAAATCTGCGCAGAATCGATCACCGGTGATCAGCGCGAGATGAATGACGGTTAGAAATGTGTCCGAGTGCGGTCCGCCTTGCTCTATGCTGACGTATGTCAAAAATCTCTCGCGAGCGCAAGGCGCACCTGTCGGATTCTGCAGTCGAGCGCAGTTGCTCTCCACTGACTGCGCTGATCAAAAGCATGATGGGAAACGACTTGCTGACGACACAGCTTGATGTTCATTGGTTTAAACAACCGTGATGTATTGTTCTCTTTTAAAATGTTTGATTTTAAAACTCTGATATCATGTTTTATGTGTATACATTATGTGGTAATATTCCCAAAGTATGTCAGTGCGATCTCTATGGGTTATGCAATGTAATTTTTATTAAAAAAAAAATATAAAAAAACCCCACATGTCTGTATTAAAGAAAAAAGACTGATAAACATGTATTTGGAATGGAATTAAATAAGTAGGCTACTTTGGGTGTCTTGTACATTATATTTATTTTCATATAAAAGCAACAGAACTTAAATTCCATCCAGTTTATTAGCAACACTGTGCACGAGCGTGAATCCGGTAAATCCCGCGATATCCGTCTTTGATCTCGCAGGTGTCAGATCCACTGCGAGAAGAGAGAACTGTCCGGCTTGCCTGCGCTTTTTTCACTCCTCACTGCAGCCGCCTACTCTCGCCTACATTTCAGGCGCGGCAAGGCGCATCTCAAACAAGCCTAATGATATCGCGTAGTAGATGAGAGAGGCAATGATGGTACACGTGTTTGTTTTCGTGGTTCAAAAGTTCCAGTGCATCTTTCCCCGCGATGCTGCCCGGGCTGGACTCCGGCCATCAACCACGGACATCTAAACTATGTGTGTGTAGCAGCCACTCAACTGGAGAATGGTGGACTTCGGTCTTGTACACATGCAGGTTTCGTCTTGCGAGTGACGCGGTCCTGAGGATCGCTTTCGCTTCAGAGGTGTGTGTGTGTGTGTGTCTAAAATGTAACCCTGACCGTTTTACTTGCCTTTTGTTAAATAATCACTCGTTATTAAAATTTAGCTCAATTGTATGGAACGTATGCTTAATTTGTGCAAATTTCTATGTCACTGTCCATTTTTATTATGTGGGTTCAGGGGGCGCGTAGATCTAGGCTATGTACGGAACGTTTTTTTTTTTTTTAAGCGGAAAATTAATTATTTTCAAATATATGCATTTATAGTGTACAAACAAATATATATTTTATAATGACAAAATTATACATATGCATGTACATTTATATGTTTTAAATACAATTATAATTACTGTAGGCATATATATGTAGCAGTGCATTCAGTTACTTTTGAAAGGACAAAAATAAGGTGTCAGTGTATTTCATTAGACATTTAAGTCTTCACGGTTACTTTTGTACATGTAAGCAGCTTTCTCTACCGTGAACGAGATTGTTATTCCCCGATGCTGACGTACAGATCAAACTTTAAATCTGAGGTATTAGACATATTTCTCTTGGTTATTTAGTTTCCTTAACTTTATATCTTGTGGTGCTGTGCTGCAGAACTGGGGATTCCCTCAATAAGTCATTCTCCAGGATTCCCCTGTCTCAGGTTGCTTAATGGGCATAAAGTTGGCTTGACATTGAACATTCGATATTTCTAACTTCAACAGCATTTGAAGAGAATGACTTACAGTCATAAAACCAACTGTAAAGTGTTCATGTAGGTGTCAGGCATGATGCACACCTTTTAGATAGTTAATATTAAAATAAATATGAGCTTATACTGTAAATATAGCAATATTTATGTGAGGGAATCCCCAGTTCTGTAGCACAGTGCCACAATATAAAGTTAAGGAAACTAAACAACAGAGATAAATATACGTCTACTACCTCAGATTTAATGTTTGATCTGTACTAGGGTGACCATACGGCCTCTTTTTCCCCACAGACATGTCCTCTTTTTGGACCTAAAGAAACTTAACACTTAAGTGGTGTACCCCCATCTCTTCAGCTAGAGCCCCTTCTACAAGGCACACTTACGCTTTGAAGTGGAACCTCTTCGTTGCTCTTCCCACAGTAGATGCCCTGTCAATGTCATGCATATTTTCCTGCAAGACAGGTTTGAATGAAGGCTGTCTATGAAAGTGTATGTTGCCGCTATTGCCGCACATCACTGTGCAGTAGACGGTAAGTCTCTGGGGAAACATGACCTGATCATCAGGTTTCTGAGAGGCGCCAGTAGTTTGTATCCTCCTTGGTCACGCCTCATCCCCTCTTGGGATCTCTCCTTGATCTTGATGGCCCTACAGAGAGCACCTTTTTAGCCCTTGCAGTCAGTAGAGATTAAGATCCTGTCCTGAAGGAGGGAACGGAGACGTTACATCAGAACGACTGATGAATTGGGATCTCGCCTGAGATGGTGCCCCTTCCAGCACCCCGGTTAAACCGTCTGGCCCCCCTGTACCTGTTGGGGTGGAAGAAGGGACAAGGCTTTGCACTGAAATGTCTATCACTGATGTTCCATCTAACCCTGTACAGTGAGACTATTAGATAACTCTGGGAAGTCTTGTGCGAGTAAACAGCCTAAATAACTAGAAACCAAAAACAACATTTGAGGTAGAGCCCTAGGGACACCCCTGAATGCACCTACTGTACAGAAATACTTGTTCATGTCAGTAATTATGTTCTATATTAGTTTGTATCCATTATGCTTTGAAAAACTATATAGTAAGCTTTATTTCTCTGTCTCAGGATTCATTGTGCGCGGTCCCTCTGGTCCTCTGGTTGCTCCTCTGGGATCTTCAGTGATTCTGCCCTGTTATGTTGATGAACCTTTACTAATGGAGGATCTGGAGGTGGAATGGAGAAGGAAAGAATCAGAGACTTTAGTTCATCTGTTTCAAGATGGTGAGAGTCGACCAGAGACACAGCAGCAGGATTATCAGGATAGAGCTCATTTCTTTACTGAGGAGATTAAACACAGAAATTTCTCCCTCCGTCTGGACAATCTGAGAGCTGGAGATAAAGGAGAATACACATGTACAGTTCACACTCAGCAGGAGTCTGGAGAGACTGAGGTTCAGATAAAAGATGTTGGTGAGTCCGAACTGAAATGGATCTTCAGAAATACTTTGAGTGTATGTGATATTTACACAGTTTGTTATTTCAGAGCGTTTGCTAGTCTCAGGATCAGATCGGTCCATATCTGCGTATGTGGGTGAAGACATCACTCTGAACTGCTCTGTAGACTCTCACATCACACCTGAAGACTTTGAACAGGTTTCATGGAAGAAAACCGATGAAGATGAAGACATTCTGGTTCTGCTCTATGAAAACAACGAGGCTTTTCCAGATTCATCAAATGAGCGATACCGAGACAGAGTTGAGTTCTTCACTGCTGAAATCCCCAAAGGAAACTTCTCTGTCCGACTGAAGAGCGTCAGAACTGAGGATAAAGGGGTTTACATGTGTGAAGTGTTTGCTGGAAGAGATTCAGCCAATGCAACTGTAGAGCTGGAGCAACTGGGTGAGTCATAAAACACTAATACACAAGTGTAATTTAGTTAATTATTTACATGCATATAGCAATGTTCAGAACAAGGAAGGAAGGAGACAGGGTCAGCTGACTTGGACTTGTGCTTTTATTATGCCTTTTTCAATAGACAAACAAAACAAACTGGCTCTGAACACGCTTCCACAAACGTTCAATTTAGATCAAAGCAATCAGCATCTCCGTTCACAGTGGGCAACCATTCTCAGCTCACACAAGTCCTCAGTCCAGTCTCTTCATCTCCCCGTTTCCCAGCGGCTTTTATCTGGTCTCTCCACACCAATTACTGCAACAAGACACATGTGTTTGTTATTTTGCACTTGACCTATTTACTCACCGCTCATCTCCCGACTCTCTCTCCCGCTGCAGACCTCGCTGAACCACGACCCCCTCGCCACAGTCCAGTTGTATACAGTTTATTAAGATTCAAAATTTATCAAAGTGTGGCGGGGCGGTGCAATTTTGAGACACAAGCCCAAGTTTTTACTAGTAAGAAAGTCCAACTACCTAGGAGTTAACCCCAGGGAAAATACTCACCCCTCAAAAATTGAGTAAAGCACAAAGGTTCGGTTCCCTCATAGAATTAGCCAAGAGACGCGAGTAGAGAGCAAAAAATACAAATGTTTATTAAAACAAAAATGGTTTAAAATGTTGGACACTAAAACCAACAAGAAACACTAGAAACCCCACTTCAAACAAAAAAAGAAAGAAAAAAAATACAACCCAACTTAGTATGTAGCAGTTATGTGTGTATGTAAAACAAAAACTAAATAATACCGGCAGGGCTGAGGCTCCCAACGGCAGGAATCAATGTAGAGTTCGGTTTTACGAGGCACACGTCCACCCACAAGCACACCCGTGCAGTCTAATCACACTATCAAACACTCAAAGTGTACACCGCACACGATAAAGAAGAACCACCACCACAAGGAGGAAGAGCAATCCACCCGTGAGACCCCAGCTCCTGCAATCAATAAATAAATAAATAAATAAATAAAACTATAGAAATGAACACAGAAATGGCAATATGGACATCACTAATGAAGCAAGTCCTCACAACAATGAGAATCAATAACAAACAGAAATAAGGAAAAAAATAAAATAAAAATAAAACCTTAGGATCACCTGAGATTACTACAAAACAACTTGAACTGATGATCACACACAAATAGAGTTGCATTAATAGATGATTGATCACATGCATCCAGAGCTATAACCAGTTAATTGGTTTTACAAAAATAAAGAAAAGAAAAAGCAAATCAATTCAACCAAGCCAGACAAAATTTACTTCCACAGAATTAAAAGTAAAAGAAAAAAAAAAAAATTAAATTGTTTAAATCAAAAGAAAAGAAACAGAGGCCAGTTTAGCTCCTATACAAGCGAAAAGAGCTAATCAAGCCTCCCAAACAAGCCAGAAATGTGAAGCAGGGCACTAAAACGCCACGATAAGAATCAAACGAGCAGTCCCCTTTTATTAATGGTGATGATCGCGTCTGTATAAACCACAGCGCTTTAACAGCGCGAAGACAGCAGCAAACAATCACGGCATAGATCGAGAGGGAGAATCCTATAACGAACACAAATGGAGATATTACCAATCATAATACTATCCCCACTCCCAATTATAGTTGCTGTTAGCGGTTGTGGACGAGGCAAAACATAGTCCCGCAGCCGCGAGGGACTAAACACTGAGAGTCTGAATACACTGCGATGCGCAGAAAACTCATTTCCACTCGTTGATCCAAGTTCAATCATTTATTGCACTTCAACACATAAAAGTACATGGTACTGCAGTTACCAGGTGATAAAAGTGCTATATGAGTGCTAAAAGTGCGGTCAACAGAAAGTGTTCACTCCCAGGCTCACTCCCTCTCTCCGTCAAAGCCCCATTGAATGCAGGTGAGCGCGTAAAGCAAAACAAATAAACCACTATCACTTCCGCCCAAACCCCGGTGGACACGCCCACCACCTACAATCCGAGTGCAGTGAATATTTATGAATGAAACCATACAGAACACATAGGAGACTTACTGGTGGCTCTTACATTCCAGCCCCTAATTATTTTCACACAATAATTATACAACTGCACATTATGGAAGAGATCAACAATAATGTATATTATTATTATTTTTTCAAGATAAGGCAGTCCGTTTGAAAATGTCCTTTCTTCTTTAGACCAAACCAAAGAAAGAGACAAAGTCCTTTGTCTTGTAAAGAGTGTAAAGATCTTCACAATCACTTAGTCAGTCATGTAAAGAAAAAAAAAAGGTCCGTATAACAGTGTCAAAGTTAAAGTCATAGTCTAAGAAGTTCAAAGGTCAGATGGATATCCTCATGGCTCCTCTGCTTCCTGTATAAGGCAAATCTTGGTAATAGTCCTGTCCAAATAACTGGTCTTTGTCCTAATTCGCACTTGACGAACAAGTCCTCTTCTGTCAGGGATAGTTTGCACAATCCTTCCTGTAAGCCATGAGTTGCGAGGTGCTGAGTCGTCAACTACGAGTACAATATCTCCAGTAAGAAAGTTGCGCTTGACACTAGACCACTTCTGACGCTCCTGAAGAAGAGGCAAGTATTCTTTAATCCAACGATTCCAAAACAAGTCAGATATATACTGAACTTGTTTCCATCTGCGACGAGCGTAGATGTCCTCCTTTTTGAACTGACCCGGTGGCAAAGATGGCATAATCTTGAGCAACAACAGATGGTTAGGGGTTAAAGGTTCCAAGTCATTGGGATCAGTGGATGCCTTGGTAATAGGATGGCTGTTGATAATGGCTTCTGCTTCACAGAGAACTGTGTGTAGACTCTCCTCATCAAGGGTCTGCAACCTCAGGGTGGAATTCAGGACCTTCCTCACAGACCTTATCAACCTTTCCCAAACCCCTCCATGATGCGATCCGGTGGGGGGATTGAAAATCCACTTAATTCCTTTCTGAAGGAGGGTGTTGTTAATTAGAGCATGGTTCCAACCTTCCATTGCCTCTCTCAATTCTCTCTCTGCACCAACAAAGTTGGTTCCATTGTCTGAGCGCAGTTCCAATACTTGTCCACGTCTTGCTGTAAAGCGTCGAAGAGCATTAATAAAGGAATCTGTGTCCAAGGATGATGCAACTTCAATGTGGATAGCTCTTATGGAAAGGCATGTGAAGAGAACCCCATACCTCTTCAATGTACTCCTTCCTCGCTTAACTTCAAAAGGTCCGAAGTAATCAACTCCAACCCGAGTGAATGGCGGTTCATCTGGAGAAACTCTGTCCTGAGGTAAATCTGCCATCTGCTGCTGCCCTGGAGCTGCATGGAGTCGTCGACAGACAATACATTTCGACAGGGTTCTCCTTATAGCCACACTAACCCCAGGGATCCAATATCTTTGGCGCAGGCTAGCTAGCATGTGGTTACGACCACTGTGTCCCACCTCTTGATGTATGTACTGAAGAATTATGTCAGAAATATGTAAATCTTTTGCCAATATGGCAGGATGCTTAGCTTCTTCCGGCATAGCTGCTCTGCTAAGTCGTCCTCCAACTCTTAGAACACCATCTTCAAGTATTGGGTTAAGCTTGTAAATGTGACTAGTCCTTTTCACACTTTCTCCCTTTTGCAAGCTGTTGAATTCTCCTGGAAACCTCCTTCTCTGACAAAACTTAATAATCTCCATCTCAGCTCTTCTGAGTTCCTCAACTGAAAGAAGACCACTGCCAGTCTGAGCCTTGATACTCTTCATCTCTCTTTCTATTTTTTTTTCCTGTTGGTCCTTATCCAAGCCAGAATGAGCAAGAGTCACGCTCAATTGCTTTCTCTTCTGACTGAAGTACAGTAGTAGACTCTTCAGCTTAAGGAACCAACCAACCGTCTTCTTCAGACGGGTCCAAGAGGAGAAGTAGTTAATCAAGCAAGTGACTGTATCAATCCTTTCTTCAGCCTGCACGGCATTCACAATCAAGCCCATCTTAACCTCGGGGTCATCTATCGGGATTCTCACAGAGCCATCTGGGTTTTCAGGCCACCCCTCCTCAGGCCCAACAAGGAACTGAGGTCCAGACACCCATATGTTGTTTCTCAGGAGTGATGTCACCTTTACTCCTCTGGAGGCCAAATCAGCAGGATTGCTTGTGGTGTTAACATATCTCCACTGAGATGGATTTGATACACTCAGTATCTTTGAGACCCGATTGGCTACAAACGCACGAAACCTTGAGGTCTCATTGCTGATGTACTTCAGTACGGAAGTACTATCAGTCCAAAAAATTGAGTCCTGAAGTTGCATCTGCAGCTCCTTCTTCCACAGCTCATCCATTCGACCTGCAACCATGGCAGCCGTCAACTCCATACGAGGGATGGTGATTGGCTTTAATGGAGCCACTCTGGCTTTACCTATTATGAAAGCACAGTGAACTTGTCTGTCTTTGTTGTTTAATAAAAGATAAGTCACGGTTCCATAGCCACTCTCACATGCATCCGCAAAGTGATGTAACTGAGCAGAAATCACTTCCCCAAAATCCATTGGTTTTAGGCATCTGTCAATTTCAAACCTTTCAAGCTGCCAGAGCTCCTTCAACCAACTTCTCCACTCCTGTGCAGACAAATCTGGTATAAGGTCATCCCAACCTAGATCCTTTCTGCACAATTCTTGTAGGATCTTTTTGGCAGATAAGACTACAGGTGCCAAAATTCCTAAGGGGTCATAGATGGAACTGACCGTGGAGAGGATCCCTCTTCTGGTTAAAGGTCGATCCTTGATGAGGATTTTGAACTTAAAAGTGTCGGACTGAACACACCACTGTACACCCAATGCTCTTTCTACAGGAAGTATGTCATTGTCCAAATCCAAATCCTTAACCTCTTTTGCTCTCTCTGTTGCAGGTATGGCTGCCAGCACGGCACGTCTGTTGCTGATCCACTTCATGAGCTGAAAGCCCCCTTTCAAACAAAGGACACGAAGGTCCTGGTAGAGTGATATCGCCTCCTCCTCAGAAGCTACTGATGTTAGGCAATCATCCACATAGAAATTGTGTAGTACCGTTTCGATTGCTTTGGAGCTGAATTGCTCCCGATTATCTTCTGCACACTTTCTGAGAGCAAAGTTTGCACAACTTGGCGAGGACGTGGCTCCGAACAGATGCGCAACCATTCTGTGCTCCACTAGGCTCTGTTTATGGTCTCCATCCGGCCACCAGAGAAACCTCAACAGGTCCGAATCCTCAGCTGGTACTCTGACTTGGTGAAACATAGCCTCGATGTCAGCCATGAGCACAACAGGCTCCTTTCTAAATCTGGTCATAACTCCAATTAGCGTGCTGGTAAGATCGGGTCCCTGTAGGAGCTGAGCATTCAAAGATGTTCCCTGGAATGTAGCTCCGCAGTCGAAAACGACCCTGATCTTTCGTTTCTTCGGATGATATACACCATGGTGTGGTATATACCATACCCTGCTGTCACTCCGATCCAGATCTTCAATTGGTACCTTCTGTGCATAGCCCTTGGAGATGATGTCATTCATAAATGTTGTGTAATCAGCATGAAATGGAGCATCCTTTTCAAACCTCCTTGTGAGACTCATAGCACGCTGTTCAGCAACTCTTCTATTGTTTGGCATATTTACATCCTTTTTTCTTAAAGGTAAGCCAACACAATAATGGCCATCCACCAACTTAGCAGATTTTGTAACATACTCGATGAACTGACCGTCTTCTCTTGATAACCCCATCTGCTCATCCTGATTACATTCAGGAAAATCTGCCTTTAGCTGCTGCTTCCACAGATCGTTGAGGTTTGCAATAAAGATCCTATTGACAGTGACATCTGGCCGTCCACAAGTAGTTTCTCTACTTTCATCGCCTCTAAGAGGTCCATTTACAGTCCAGCCCAGCATCGTTTTGACTGCGTATGGGCCCCCCTCCGTGCTTCGAATGACTTGCCATGGTTCCAATGCTCTAGGGACGTTGGATCCAATCAGCAGGTCAATATCTGAATTAATATCCCTTAACTGGACATGTTTCAGATACGGCCAGCGTTGGAGGTCTTTCTGGCGAGGAATATTACCTCGGTGAACTGGCATGTTTTTCTGCGTATAAACATCAGGCAGTTCACAAAAACAACTGCTGTCTAATTCAGCCACCTCCAAACCTGAGACAATATGGCTTCCAACGAACTTCTCCTGACCCATAGTCCGAAGGAGAATACCAGTTATTCGTCCCCTGACATTCAGCTTGTTCATCAGTCGCTCTGTGCAGAATGACGCTGAGCTCCCAGGATCCAGGAAGGCATAGATAATCAACACCTTATGCCCTTTCCTAGGTTTAATTTGCACTGGAACTATGGGAAGCGTACAATCTTGGTCACCAGCCCCAGTGAGACCACTGGATTGAACGGAGATCAGAGCACTGCCCACTGCTGTCTCAGATTCTCCTTCGACTTGCACTAAATTAATTTCTTTCTCTTTTGGATAAATGTAGAGCGCAGTAGGGTGCTTCAGACGGCATACTTTACATGAGAGACGCTTCCTACAGTCTCGGCTAATGTGCCCACTGCACAAACAGCCAAAGCACACACCATGTTCCTTTAAGAAAGTAATCTTCTCACTATGCACCCTATTTTCCAACTGGCAGCACAGATCCAATGTGTGCTCACCTCCACAAAACATACAAGCCTTCGTAACAGCTGAACTTCCATCTTCAGGGTTTGTTCTAGATTCAACTTTCCTTTCCACTGTTGCAATGGTGGTAGCAAAGCTACTCCCCCTGGCTCCAGAACTAGGCTCAAACTTAGATTTCCTTGCGTCCTTATTTGATGTTGTCGATGGTGTATCTTGTATATCCCCAAAAAGCGGATCACTTGCAATCTTCACTTGTCTTTCAATGAAGCCAACGATATCTGCAAATGTGGTTCTCCGGCCACTCCTTTCCTGCAACTCACAAGCTATAGTTCTCCATCTGTCCCTATACTTGTAGGGCAGCTTTTTTATGATGGTCAGCATGTTGGCAGGAATGTTCAACTCTTCCATATATTCAACATTCTCCATGGCGTTACAACATCCTCGTAGAAAAAGACTGTATGCCTGTAGAGATTTCACATCTTCAGATTTTATTGGTGTCCATGAAAGTGCCTTTTCCATGTAGGCTGAAGCAATTTTCTGTGCATTACCAAAATGCTCTTGTAGCAAAGCCTTAGCCTTGGCATATCCTCTATCATGTGCCATATGTTGACAGCTTCTCACAAGCTCCCTTGGATGCCCCCTGATGTACTGTTCAAGGAAGTACAAGCAGTCTTTAGGATTGTCAGCCTTCTCTTCGATGCTGTGTTCAAAGGCCCTCATGAAGGTATGGTATTGCAAAGGATCACCGTCAAAAACTTGAATGTCTCTTTTAGGCAGCAATGAAAGAGATTGTTGTTGAACCAATAAAGCAGTTATCTCGTTTTGTTTTTCCAACACCGTAATTATTTGACTTTGATCACTGCTGCTTGTCACCTGTGTTGTCGATTGATGACCTCTATGCTGAACCAGTGGACGTGGTTGTGCTGTATCTTGATGTCCCATGACATCTGGACGTCTAGATGATGTGGGTTGAGGTTGTGGTGGTTGAACAACATTTTCCACTTGAGGTTTTATACCCAAGAAATGTGGATTGAGCTGTCCAAGTATTGGAATATTCGTATCAGGCACAAATGATTTTGCCTCAGCATTAAGTGTTTTGGTTTTCCTTTGTCCCCTTTCTAGATAAGAATTCATGCCATTGGATTTCACAGATGGATGACTTGAAACACGAGACCCTCTTGAGCCTCTCAGCACATTCACTTTGGCCACTGATGCGGCTATCTCCACTTCAAGATCAAACTCTTCCAGATTTTTCCTTAGCTGCTCCTCTTGTTCTTCTAATGCATGTTTATCCTTTAATAATCTTTGTCTTGCCATGAGAGCAGCCATATCTGCCTCTGCTTTAATGCATGCCGATGATGTTGTTGAGACACTGGACCTTTTCCCAGCCGAGCTCTGCCCAATGCTAGAACATTTACTTCCCATGTTTGACACACTATCACTTGGTTTAATTTCATCCTGTGCAACAGAGACTTGAACACTTTGCCCAGAGTGATTTGACACATTAGACTCATTATCATTATGAGGTTTGTCCAACATGTGCATTGATTCCTTTTGTGATACAAATATGGGAGCATCATTTGTGACAGAATGAGCAATAGTATGGCTTGTTTGTCTCCCAATTTCAGAAAGCCATCCTTTTACATCCTCCATAAATCCATTGTGGCATTTTAGTACATTCACAAACCATTCCTTTTGTCTTTCCTGTTCCTCCTCAGGAAGTATAGGAATCACAGACTCATGTAAGGTAGTAGTTTTGTCCACCATTTGACTCATTTTTTCAAGATGGGAATGCACTTGTGGGGCATTATCATCCTTTTGCATGAGATCCTTTATTGTCTGTATTAGACCTTTAATTTTATGAACCTTTTTCCTACGTTCCTTTTGTAATGTTTCAATTTTATTCACCAAAGCTTTGGCAGTGAGTTTGATTTCTCTCTTTTGTTCATCCATCTCTGAGCCATTGACGTCTGAATTTGATTTTAATTCACTTGTTGCCATTTCCCAATATACCACAAATCATCCAAAATCCACGCTTTTCAATCAGTCAATTCATCCATCAATAAATCAACTGCTGCGTCATAAACCACGTCCAAAGACCAACAATAAACACCAGCAAGCAACAATGCGTCCCCTATGGATGAGCGGCAGTAGCCTGTTTACACTGTGTTCAACAAACAACTTGCACAGCACAAATTGGCGTGTTGTTATTACATACCGCTTCCGTTGCTGTATTGATCGCGGCCGATGGCTCCCGTGTTTCCTCTGATATCCAAAGTGTTCCGTTGTAATCCACGGAATCCGTGATGAACCGCTCGTTTCCGTAGAACAACACTCTGGTTTAAAGAAGCTTTTCTGTTGACTATGTTAGCGGTTGTGGACGAGGCAAAACATAGTCCCGCAGCCGCGAGGGACTAAACACTGAGAGTCTGAATACACTGCGACGCGCAGAAAACTCATTTCCACTCGTTGATCCAAGTTCAATCATTTATTGCACTTCAACACGTAAAAGTACATGGTACTGCAGTTACCAGGTGATAAAAGTGCTATATGAGTGCTAAAAGTGCGGTCAACAGAAAGTGTTCGCTCCCAGGCTCACTCCCTCTCTCCGTCAAAGCCCCATTGAATGCAGGTGAGCCCGTAAAGCAAAACAAATAAACCACTATCACTTCCGCCCAAACCCCGGTGGACACGCCCACCACCTACAATCCGAGTGCAGTGAATATTTATGAATGAAACCATACAGAACACATAGGAGACTTACTGGTGGCTCTTACAGTTGCGTTTAAACACTTAGCATCAGGATATCACGCCAGATAGCACGCTTTATAGACATGGATTGGTCACAGCCATGCCCATCGATAACACAATGGGATACAGGGAATCATGCCTATTTAGTGCGCGAAGAGAATGTTAAGCCCACACAACCATACCAGCCCTATATAACAAGCTCTTAACAATAAACATACCTGAGAGGCGAACAGTCTTCAAATCCACTGAGCAGTACGAAAGGGCACCAGCACCAAAGCATAAAGCTGCGCACTATGATTAACATAAACACAGGGGCGGCTGGCCAATAGAGGCCCCCCCCCCCCCCCCCCCCCCCCCCCCATGAGCCAGACCACAGTTTATGAGCCACACTCATTAAATAAATAAGTAAATACATGCATAAAATCATACATACAAATTGTCAGTATTTGTGTGTTTAAGATATTAAATACACCCAGTATATGGGAAAAATATGATAGAAATTAAAAATGTCTGCATTTTCAACGCGTCTGCTCTGGAGAAATGCCCCAGAGAGGCGGGTCTGTGGAGCAGCTTAGCCAATTTCTGATTTAAGATATACATGTTTGGCATAAACTGTAGCCAATCAGCGAGCTCAAATCTAGTCAGCTATGGGCGCTTCTGTTAGCGCCCCAAGCTGCGCGTGCCCGCCCGCGCCCGCGCTCGCGCTCGCGCTCATGCGCGCCTATCTCCATCAGACAGCGGTCTATCGGCCTGGCTAGCTGGATGCGGTCACGCTAATGCCTTGTTTTGCTTTCCGTGATTACTTTTTAAAACAACAGGGACAGATCCAACATGGACAGTTACCGAAGTGAGGGACCTGTCTGAGAAAGTAACTAAACTTTTTGAGTTAAATTTCAAATGCAAATGGAAAGTTTGTGCAATTTGTTTGTTTTTGTGTAAGAATGCTTCAGTCTTGTAATATGGCATTAAATAATTAACGTTACGGACTTTTTCACAGAGCACTGGTATCATGCAGTTTGTGTTAAATTGTGTTTGGGTGGTTAATACTAATAATTATTTTATTTGTAATATTATTATTATTCGTTTTACAAAGATATGTAAAGGCAGTGGTTCTCAAACTGGGTTTGTGGTGGTTCTCAAACCGTGAGGTGACAGAAGGGGGTGCGGGAACAAAATGCTGAATTTTGCCGTTCCTTTAACGTTAATACTACCTCATCTTAAAATAAGATTTAAACTGAGCATGCATTTCTCTCAGGTTAAATGCTGTAAATACATGACATCCGATCAAATTACCTCATCTTTTGCGGTCAAAACTTTCTGCATTTAAGCAGCGTGTAGGCTATATAATGTTAACAGGTCTCGTGCAGATTGCTGCCTCGGCAAATCGCGCTATACTGCCGTTCTCGACAATGTACGTTACCTTTGTAAAGGTAGGGATTTAGCACTTACTAGCATGAAGAACAAATATAGACACAGGCTGAACATGGAGATCCATATAATTCAAACTCTCTTCGATACAAAGACATACCCTGTGTGAGTTCCTGTTTAATGTTGATCACATTATATGAAGATCCACACGATAGCAAAAGTGACATTGATTTTATACAACAGTTCAACAAACGAAATATTAATATTAAGTGATGTTCATTTTCAACACAGTTGTCAGTATTTTTACAATAAATTAATAGCTCCAATGAAAGCCACAGCAGAACTGCAGCACACAGCAATGATTGTGAACGAATCTTTAGAGTCAATGATTCAATGATTAATTCATAAATACAGCCACTTGCTTCGTTACTGAATGAATGACTCGATGACTCATCACCTACTGGTGGTTTTAAATTAATATTTAAAAGCATCACTTCGTTTTTACCATCATTGCATATTTATCAATTTAACTTTTTTTTTTTTATTCAAAGCATTATTTATTTTATAAAGGTATTTGTAAAGGTAAAAATGCACTTGAAAAAATCGATTTAAGGGGGCAAATATTGTCCCTTACTGAGAAAGGTGCGACTGAAGAGTGGGGGTACGCCGAAGGATATTAAAGCCTCTTGGGGTACAACCAGTGGTTAAATTGGCTTTTGTAGGGAGGGGGAGCCCTTATTTACAGTGGTCATCATTAAAAATTAATTTTTTTTTTTGTAATGCTAGATAGGCCTATATATAACCACCATTTAGCATTTAATGTTTTGAGGTTAATTTTGAATTAGTCAGATGTTAGATAATTATATACTTTTTAAATATTTTATTTTTAAATATCAAATTGGTGTAAAAAAAATCTGAACATTTTAGTAACTAAGCAGAATTGTATTAGGTTTAGTAACAACAATTTATATTGTTTACATGGTACAATTTCTGATAAGCTACTTTTTTTTATTGCTTGACACATATGATTTCAATTCAGTTCAGTGCTTGTGATTTGATTCAATATTGACTCATTTGGATAAATATTAGGTAGGCTACACACACCGGCGGCGCCAGGGGGGGTCTTGGGGGATCTCAAGACCCTCCCAAAAAACGCCTTGCCCCCCCATTTGACCCCCCACCCCCGGCCTTGATTAAAAAATATATATACCCTGGATAAAGATTTAAAAATGTTTCTCTTCAAACTAAGCAGAACAATAATAATTAATAATTTATTCGACATATAAAAAAATATAAACATAAGAATCACTGCGACTTCCCATGAACGTCGTTGCGCCTTGCGTCATTGCGTTCAAGGCGCTGCCGCGAGCCCGCAAGAGCTGCTACAGCCATAGCTTGAAGCTAAAAATGGATCGCTTTGCTGGACAAAAGAGGAGCAGAGAAGATGCCAGGGGGAAACTGGACAGAAATAGGGCAATCAAAAGGTGGTGAGATTATGAGAATTATGGAAGCTTGTTTCCACCACAGAATAAAACATTTTAAAAGATAATTGCAACTTTTTATCTCACAATTGCGAGTTTACATTTCGCAATTCTGTCTTTATTTCTCAGAATTGCAAAATATAAAGTCAGAATTGCATGAAATAAAGTCGCAGGTGCGTGTTGAAAAATCATAATTGCGAGATATAAAGTCAGAATTGCATGAAATAAAGTCACAATTGCGTCTTAAAGTCAGAATTCTGATTTTTTTTTCTCACAATTGCGACTTTATGTCACGCAATTCTGGCTTTATAACACATAATTTCGAGTTTATATCTCGCAATTCTGACATATTTTCTCAGAATTGTGAGATATAAACTCACAGTTGTGAGATATAAAGTCCAATTCTAAGGGAAAAAAGGGACTTTTTTTTTTACCTCAGAATAGTAAATATATCACAACTGACTTTATATCTCCCAATTGCGACTTTATTTTTCAGAATTACGACTTTATATCACACAATTCTGACTTCATATTTCGCAATTCTTAGAAAAAAAGTCACAATTCTGACTTGATAAATCGCAATTGTGAGAAAAACAGTCAAAATTGTGAGAGAAAAAGTCGCAATTATTATTATTTATTTATTATTCAGTGGGGGAAACAAGCTTCCATAGGCCTACTATTTTGTAAATATGTTTTCTGTCATGGGTGTGGCTATGGCAATTAAAGTTCGAGCATATTGTTTGCAAACTGCAATTGATTAATTAATTAAAAACAAAGTAGTTTATATGCTCTGTTGTTTTTGTTGTTTAGTAGCAGTAATATGCAGTTATTAGCCGTGTCGACTGTATTTTTTGTTGGTTTTCATGAGACCCCCTCTTGAAATGACCAGGACCCCCCATTGCCCCCCCAATCAAAATTGTCTGGAGCCGCCACTGGCTACACAAGATAGGCATTCCTTTTTCTCAAGACAAAAAAAGGTGGATTCCAGGAAGAAAATGTAGTAAAACTTTAAAATTGGTAAAAAATACAACATTTGTATCATGTAATATACACAGACACTCATATTTTTATTTTGCTTTTGATTAGTTTAACTGTTAAAGTAATACATTAGAAGTAGACATTAGGCTACATACTGTATTAAGCCTTTCGATAGCCTACTGTAAAGTAAAAAAGAGAATTTGGCGCCATTAAATAATCCCCAAACAGCTGTAAAAATCAAACAAAAATATTATATTTAATTCAAAGTGTTTTATTACTGTTTCTAAACTACATTGGCACAATCATAAGAGATTAACCAGTCAAAAGATCTTTGCAAGCAAACACAAAGTTTTTTTTGGTGAACGCTATACAAAACTTTTCTGAGAGAACGCAAAAGCATTGAAATATTTTTTTTCCCTAACTCATATTTTTTACATGACCATGTCCCTTTGGGGCTTCCGTAGATCACCAGTAATCCTGGGGCACGTTCAAGTTCAAAACGGTGCGCAACATTTTGCTACGGTTTCCGGGTTGAACGTCATGTTTCCTGGAAACGGTGTGCAACGGGGTTTGAGATACGTTTTCTCTTGTTTGGTGGGTGTGTCAGAACTGCAGTCCAATCAGCAGCAACATGTATATAAAGCACGCAGTATTAAAGTGAACTCGCACAATGGGTTCAAGGAAAGTAATTTACAAATGTGTTCGATGCAGCTCGGTATACGCAACAGCTGAGGATATTAGAAGACATGTTTGTCGTAAGTTTTATTGTAAAAATATAGGATATCAACATAATGATGTAGTTGTTTATATTTTTAGCTTCATTGCAAGTGTATGACATTTGGTATAGAAATAAACAATGGTAATTAAGTGCTTTTCCTAAAAATGAGAAAGAAAATACAGGGTATACATAGTTCCCACATGACGTCACAACATACGGGCATTTGCCGACCCGGCGCCATTTCTGAGGGCAGAACACAACATTCTTACATTGCAGAACATGAGAAGAAGAAGCTGAAACGGAAATTTTGTGATTAAAAAGTGAAAATGGTCATCTCCTGCT
The DNA here is from genome assembly GCA_022829085.1 of Abramis brama. NCBI lineage: Eukaryota > Metazoa > Chordata > Actinopteri > Cypriniformes > Leuciscidae > Abramis > Abramis brama. The sequence goes on from CM040766.1 coordinate 1,105,246, forward strand.
GGGTCAATGGATGTTCCAATCGTGCCGGAGGTTCAGTTAAATTTAGTTTTTTAGCATTTGCCGACCCGGCGCCATTTCTGTGGGCAGAACAATAGTAGAAGAAGCTGAAGCGAGTTAATTTCGTGATAAAGTGAAAATGGTGATCTCCTGCTGGGTCAATGGATGTTTAAATCGTGCCGGAGGTTCAGTTAAATTTGGATTTTACAGTATACCCGTCATTAGACTTCATGAATGTGAGAAGACTAAGCTTTTGTCAGAACAACGACGGAGGTTATGGCTGGCGAGGATAAACAGGAAAGAAACTCCCTCAAAACACGCAAGAATTTGTTGTTTTTTATTGCGAGTGTACACAAATATAAGTTAACACTTTGCAGTTTGAATTATGTCCTGTATGAACAAAATGACGAGATATTAAAAACATACAAAAACAACATTGTTTCCACTGTTCGATCGCGCCCGCGACTCTCTCACTCTCACACACACTCACACACACACATTCCAGCACGGCAATCTCAGATTATGTCCCTAAAGAACCCGCGTATAAAGTAGTTCCGCATTACATTAATTAATTTGCACGCGAGTTTTATTTATTTTCATACCGTGTATATTCATATTCATGCACATATTTCCAGGCTCGGAATTGCTCACATGTATTAAAACTCCTAGCCAATACCAGATAATGATACACATGGATAATACTGTATCTGAGGCAAAGCTGCATAATCAGTGCTCAGTGCTTCCTTTGTTAGCGCATACGGATCCACACCATTTATGACTGAAATTTTCGCATTGTACCTCTCTCTGTCTTGTGTTAATAGAGTCTCTTTATAATCTCTGTCACTTTGTCTCTTCATGATTTTCGTAACATTATAAATGGAAAGAAATATTCGAAACAAAATAAACATCAAAGCACAATACACATACCAAGGGCAGAAAGTACTCCCATGGTTACCAGACTATTGAAACCGGCTGAATATGACAGCCCCACCTAAGATATTTTTCACCAGCCGCCACTGCATAAACACGATTTCAAGTTATGCACACCCCAACAATTCCCAAAATTATCACCTATTAAAACATAGCACGCTTACCTACAACCACCGTCAACACCAGCAAACAAAAGGGGGAAACGGACGTGACACATCCCAGGTAACAGCCAATCAGCCTTTAAATAGAAGATACTACTTGCTGATAGGCTAACGCTGCTGTCAATCACCTAATCCCGTTACAAAAGTGGTTTTGATTTTTTACGATGAATGAATTATTTAATGGACAAAAACTGAACAGCATTAAAATGCAAAGAAATGAGTGTAGAGTGTCAGTTCCTCTGAGGTCAGATGAGTTCACACAGCTAATAGCGGCACACACAGTTTAGGACGGGGATCTTCACGAGAGACACGATAGACACATGTTAGCTGTAACTTCAGTCACACACAAAGCACAGTTTAATCCTTCCTTTCATTTCTGTTTTTCATAATACTTGCATGAAATTATTAAAAGGACAGTTTTGGCTTGTCAAATAACATTAAAAACATTCAATATATTGTTTTAATATTTATGTAGTTTAGTTTTTTTATCATATACATTTTTTATTATATTAAATACGTTTATGATTTGCTTTCTCATGGGATACTCTGCAATTATCTTTTCAGTAATTCATGTTTTTTTGTTATACAATTGCTAGGACTTATTTCTCAGTACTTTTTCAAAACTTGTCACACAGTTCTTTCATATTTTTCAGCTTTCATCTTCGCACACACATTTCACATTCTTTATTCTTTATTTAAAAGGGACAATACACATTAATTAACATGAGCGCTCGTGTCCATCATAATTATGCCAGATTTAGTCATACAGGCTCATTTTCATCTGTAGCCCCTGGCAGTTGATGGTAAAGAAAAGTCCATAAGTCCATAAAACATGGAAAATCATATAAAAGCACATTCCAGCAAACAAAGCCATAACCAGAGCACATTAACACAAACACAAAATGACTTTAAATATGAGACAGAAATAAACCACTACCCCAAATTATGAAGAAATGTTGGATTACCTAATAACCACTGTTTTATTGATCAGAAGTAAAGGATGTAATATTTCATAATTCTGTAGGTTCAGTATTCAGGTGTGTGCTGCTCTATAGGAAAAGGCTGACTGACCAAAAGCACTTCTTCTATGTGTTATTGTCCAATCTCCTCTATAGATGAGTTATGATGTTGTCTAATAAACTCATTAAGTGGAGGTGGAGCAATATCATGCAAAATGTTATACACAAGAAAAATATCTGCAAATGTAATAATATTTTCCCAGTTTAAAAGATCATATTTAGTTAAAGTTTTACAATGATGATTTACATTTAGACCTTTTATTCAATATTTTCAAAGCTTGCTAGAGTGTGGGTTAGTATTTATAATTAGCTATAAAACAGTAGAAATCTATTGAATGTCTCCTTTTAGCTAAATGTGTGTGTGTTCCTACTTTATCATATCTTAGGGACACATTTGTGCAATATATGTAAGGAACTGCACAATAACAGCATTAATAAGTGTGTGTGTTTGACAGGTTTCTCTGCTCTCCACATAATAATGCTGATTCTCTGTGTCTCTGCATCTGGATCTGCACTTCTGCTCTGCTGTCTGATCTACTGCAGATCTCAGACTGAAGGTACAATTATAACAGAAACATATCCTGATTTACTGTGATTCAGTGGGAAATCATTTTTAACACAATAATAATCATAACATCATCATAATAATTAATGCTTATTGAGTGTGAAAGGATGGTCAGCTGCTGCTGATTTTACTATGGATACAAATACAACACCAAGATGAGATAAGACATAAATGATAAAACATAAAGATATTTCTGGTAGCAGCTGTTAAAGTATTGAATTTATTTCATCAAATGTGTTACTAGTAGCTAAACTCAGGAAAACTATAGCAGAATCTATAGACAGATTGCTCATCAGTATTGTGTACAGTAATGGGGGAAAGATTACTCTCTTTGAATATTGTATATTTTTGTGAAGAGTGTTTTTGTGGTTCTGATTTGCATCAACCAGCGTCATTATTCTGATTCGTTATTGTCAATACATTCAAAGCATTTTTTTCACTTTGAAATGATGATCCAGATCACTAGAGTAATTAGTGATGCGTTTTATGACCAATTTAGAGTAAAAAAGAAAAAGACAACATCTATTATTTTATTTTTATTTATTTTATTATTTATTTATTTTTATTACAGGGACAGTGCATATTAATAAACATTTCTGTCAATATGCCAGAATTAGCCAAAAGGCTATTTTTCATCTGCAGTCCCTAGACAGATGGTAAAAAGTAAAAAAGCTAAAAGGGAGTCAAATTACATATTTACATAACAATATAAAAATTAAAAATTACAATACATTTAGTAAGAAATACTATTATGCTAAAATATACAATCGAAACACAGCAAACCAACAATCAAACGAACATCAGAAATCAGAACTCTGAACATCTCAGATCTCAGACACGTTAATGTTCTGATTAGTAAGTAATCGGTAATTCTTTATAATTTGTAATAGTTAGTTGCTAGTTATTAATGAGGCTAATCTCATTCAATAATTATTGATTACCTAATAAGGAATTATCTCAGTGCTAAATGTGATATTACTTACTGATTAGTTAAGCTTGTTTCTATATTAGTTAATATCAGTAGCTGAAGTGTTAATGCAGAACTACTCATTAGTCCTGCTACTTCCTAGTTACTTATTAATGATGGACCATTACTCTCTAGTGTTACCGCTGTATTTAGTGAGATTAAAACAGCCTAGACAGAGGCTGATAGTGAGGTTATTATTCCTCAACATTTATCTCACATTTGAAATGAAATGTCTATTCCTTTTCAGGTTTGATTGTGCAAAAATCTTTAAATGTTTGTTTACTGGGAGGTTCAGTGGTTATTCCCTGTCATGTTCCTCCAAACTTACTCACTGAAGATCTGAAGGTGGAATGGAAAAGAAGAAGAAGAAACTCAGAGACTTTAGTTCATCTGTATGAAGCTGGAGCAGAGAAACAGCAGCAGGATTATCAGGATAGAGCTCATTTCTTTACTGAACACATTAAACATGGAAACTTCTCCCTCCGTCTGGATGATCTGAGAGCTGGAGATGAAGGACGCTACACATGTACAGTTTACAACAAGAGGGATTGTGTGTTTTCAGCCAAGACAAATGTGGTTCTGAGTAAGTAAACCGATACAAACAAATCAAACTCGACTCTTAATAGTTAATCAACAAAACACTACAGAACAGGTTTCAACTGGTTTGATTGTTCAGTGTTTTAGTGATGCATCAATATTACATGTTTGAGACAGGAGAACTCAAGATACCTGAATATGTAGTTATAATTCTGAATATATATTTATAAGTATATATTCAGGATTTATATTTATATAATCAGAGCTATCTATATAAGCCTAATTAGGATTACAAAAACATATTCAGATGACATATGTTATCAGCTGGTGTCTAGAGAGTGACCGCTTATTCTCTGTTCACAAACATGATTATTGTAAACCCCTAAAAGAGCCAGAGTGAACCTGACAAAAGATCATCTGCGGTTCAGTGACTGTAAGAACATAGTCAAGAAATATAAGTCTACATGTTATGAATCTACAGCAGAACAGTAGATGGGATTAATGCATATAGTGCAAACACCATTCTGTATGATTTACAGTATTAGACAGTGTTACGTCCCAATATGATTTAATTTTGTTCAAGGACATTAAGGGAGTAACATTTATTTTGTCACTGAATATCCTTAGAAAGTACAATACAAACAGTGGTAATAATAATTAAAGCTGCAAGCAGCATTTATCGGGGTTCAAGCTATTAAGGCCTTTAAGGGTTTTTAAGCACAAAAGCATCAAAAGTTATCAGGTTTTATTTAGCAAGCATGTAACCACTGACATAATAGATGGAAAAGACCATTTACAGCCAATACAGGCAATGTACCATAGGAAATATATGGTTTTAAAGCTTTTTAACAGTTATAGCGCCACCTATAGTCCGATCTCCATAAAATTTGGCATGCTTGTTAATGATGTTATGTCACATATGCTCACCAATTTTTGTGAGGTTCTGAGTTTTCATTTAGGATTTATAGGCTTTTTAGTGTATTTTGCTACGCCCATTTTATAAATGACCCTATTACAGCCATCCAAATGCAAAAGTTCAACTTTTTTTTGATAGTTTTTGATCTAGAGAGTCCAGAGAATTGTCCTAGACTGGTCTGGTTCCAATCGTGCGAAAAACCTAGGACTAGTTCGCAAAAGTAGGTTTTTAACATGTTTGCGAATATTTAATGAACGGTTTGATTGACAGCAATGGTCCTTGAGGCAAAGTTGTTCAGGATGAGGAGATCTATCAAATGATATGCATATTGTGTGGATATTTGTAACACCACGTGATTACAGAGCTGTAAAACTCGTTAGCGCCAACTAGTGGCCGATTTCTTTCAAAATTGTTACAGACCTCTATGGCCTTGAGTCGAACATGCCCATCGAGTTTCGTTCCGATCGGCCTCCGTTAACCTTGTCTAATAGGTGCTCAAACTTCATTGGCCGATGGCGGCCATGTTTTTCGAGATACGCCAATGTCCTCATACACATACATGGCACCTTGGACCAAGACACTGCATGCCAATTTTCAAGTCAATCGGACTAATGGTCAGGTGGTTATAGCCTGTTTTATGTTTTTTTCATGTTATAGCGCCACCATGTGGCCAATTGCCGCGTTTTTTTTACTGTGACCTCAGATTGACCTCTTACACATGTGTACCAAGTTTGGTGAAGATACCTCATTTATTTCTGGAGTTATAGCCATTTTAGTAAAATAGGCCCCTCCCACAACGTACGTTTTGGCGCCCCTTACCGTCCGTGAGTCGAAATTTCAACTTTTTTTCGATAGTTTTTGATAAACAGACTCTAGAGAACATTTCTGCACTGGTTTGGTTCCGATCGGGCGAAAAACCTAGGACTAGTTCGCAAAAGTATGTTTTTGACAAAATTCAAAATGGCGGAAAATCTATCATGGCGGAAATGAAATCGGAGATATACGTTTTGTTCGTCAGGCATCCAGCTTTCCAATGATATAACACACTTGAGTCTACGTCATACGGTCTAGTAGTTATGAGCAGTTTCGCGCTTTTGGTTGCTATAGCGCCACCTATGGGCCAATCGGGGTCATACTTTGATAGGTTCTCCCCAAATTGAGGACTACCATTTGGCCAAGTTTCAAGGTTCCAGCTCTTACGGTTTGGTCTGCACGATGCGTTTTAGGGGAAAATAATAATAATAATAATAATAACTAGAATGTACATTTCCTGAAGAAAATGTGAAGTGGTGCTTGCAGTGGCAAAACTCGCCACTCGGTTGCTAGGGTGTTGTACATGATTGCATACGAGCCAACAACCATGTCTGTACGATGTTGTGGAGCTGAAATATGGCTTCTATATGTTGCAATATGGTTGCTAGGTGGCTCTAAATGGTTGCTAGGGTGTGAATACACAGTTACCATGGTGATATTTACAGACTGTTTTCCAACTGAAACTAATGAGCCAACCCCCATCTCTATACGATGTTCTGATGCAGAGATATACATTTTGCTAAACGGTTGCTAGGGTACTCTATTTGGTTGCTAGCGAGTGGCTTGGCAGCTGCCAATGATGAAACTCCAAAGGCTTCTTGTCACTATGAATGATATAAACCAACTCCCATGCCTCTGCGACATTCAGAATGGAAGATATGCCTCTTTGGATTTTGGTTGCTAGGGTACTCTGTTTGGTTGCTAGGGAGTGGCTTGTCAGCTCCCAATCATGAAACTCCAAAGGCTTCTTGTCACTATGAATGATATAAACCAACTCCCATGCCTCTGCGACATTCAGAATGGAAGATATCCCTCTTTGGATTTTGGTTGCTAGGGTACTCTGTTTGGTTGCTAGGGAGTGGCTTGTCAGCTGCCAATCATGAAACTCCAAAGGCTTCTTGTCACTATGAATGATATAAACCAACTCCCATGCCTCTGTGACATTCAGAATGGAAGATATCCCTCTTTGGATTTTGGTTGCTAAGGTGCTCGACAATGGTTGCTAGGGAGGGGCTTGGAAGTGTTGAGGTGATTCATGATTGGCTGTTTGCTGCCCCGAGTCAAATGAGACCACCCCCATGTTTCTATGACAATTCAGTCCGGAGATATCTCTTTGAACTCTTTCAATGGAAGTCTATGGAACTTGTTGCTAAGGGGCTCTAAATGGTTGCTAGGGCGTGGCTTGATAGCTTCACAATGATCCTGAGAGACTGATTGGTCATCTGAGTAAAATGAGCCCTCCCCCTTGTCTCTATGACACTGTGATCCAGAGCTATGTTCAATACAAAGTCCCTATGCAATTTACCATAGTAGGAAAAGCATGTGTGTTTCACAGGACGTTCCTTCCCCATAGTAAGTCAATGGGGCAACTTTGGGCATCTCCTGCCCCACAGGGGTGCAACTTTTACCCCATTGTGAGGTATGTTCTTACAGAGCCTGTCAGCCTCTTCAAATGTGGCAAATCACACGTTTCTGCGAAATCCTCGCTCAGAGCTACGTGTGGTCAAAGTTCGTCGCAATGTTAAGTCAATGGGACTTTTTTGGCCGCTTTTTCGCCCCTGGGGTGAACACCGCACCCCCGATCGCTTATAAAAGTCATACCACACCTCTCCTCAATGAGCCGGTCGATTTGACACCTCACTCAGGGGTCTGAGACAAACGGTGCGGGGCGAGTTACGCGCCAAACTTTGTCCAGAATAATAAGAAGAATAACTAGAATGTACATTTCCTGAAGAAAATGTGAAGTGGTGCTTGCAGTGGCAAAACTCGCCACTCGGTTGCTAGGGTGTTGTACATGATTGCATACGAGCCAACAACCATGCCACTACGATGTTGTGGAGCTGAAATATGGCTTCTATATGTTGCAATATGGTTGCTAGGTGGCTCTAAATGGTTGCTAGGGTGTGAATACACAGTTACCATGGTGATATTTACAGACTGTTTTCCAACTGAAACTAATGAGCCAACCCCCATCTCTATACAATATTCTGATGCAGAGATGTAGGTCTTGTAAAATGGTTGCTAGGGTACTCTGTTTGGTTGCTATGGAGATGCTTGTCAGCTGCTAATGATGAAACTGCAAAGGCTTCTTGTCAGTATGAATGATATAAACCAACTCCCATCTCTATACGATGTTCTGATGCAGAGATATACGTTTTGCTAAACAGTTGCTAGGGTACTCTATTTGGTTGCTAGCGAGTGGCTTGTCAGCTTCTAATCATGAAACTCCAAAGGATTCTTGTCACTATGAATGATATAAACCAACTCCCATGCCTCTGCGACATTCAGAATGGAAGATATGCCTCTTTGGATTTTGGTTTCTAGGGTACTCTGTTTGGTTGCTAGGGAGTGGCTTGTCAGCTGTCAATGATGAAATTCCAAAGGCTTCTTGTCAGTATGAATTATATAATCCAACTCCCATGCCTCTGTGACATTCAGAATGGAAGATATGCCTCTTTGGATTTTGGTTGCTAGGGTACTCTGTTTGGTTGCTATGGAGTGGCTTGGCAGTTGCCAATGATGAAACTGCAAAGGATTCTTGTCACTATGAATGATATAAACCAACTCCCATTTCTCTGTGACATTCAGAATGGCAGATATCCCTCTTTGGATTTTGGTTGCTAGGGTACTCTGTTTGGTTGCTATGGAGTGGCTTGGCAGATGCCAATGATGAAACTGCAAAGGCTTTTTGTCACTATGAATGATATAAACCAACTCCCATGCCTCTGTGACATTCAGAATGGAAGATATTCCTCTTTGGATTTTGGTTTCTAAGGTGTTCGACAATGGTTGCTAGGGAGGGGCTAGGAAGTGTTGAGGTGATTCATGATTGGCTGTTTGCTGCCCCAAGTCAAATGAGACCACCCCCATGTTTCTATGACAATTCAGTCCGGAGATATCCCTTTGATATCTTTCAATGGAAGTCTATGGGACTTGTTGCTAAGGTGCTCTAAATGGTTGCTAGGGCGTGGCTTGATAGCTTTACAATGATCCTGAGAGACTGATTGGTCGTCTGAGTAAAATGAGCCCGCCCCCTTGTCTCTATGACACTGTGATGCAGAGCTACGTTCAATACAAAATCCCTATGCAATTTACCATAGTAGGAAAAGCATGTGTGTTTCACAGGACGTTCCTTCCCCATAGTAAGTCAATGGGGCAACTTTGGGACGCTCCTGCCCCCCAGGGGTGCAACTTTTACCCCATTGTGAGGTATGCTCTTACAGAGCCTGTCAGCCTCTTTAAATGTGGCAAATTACATGTTTCTGCGAAATCCTCGCTCAGAGCTATGAGTGCTCAAAGTTTGTCGCAATGTTAAGTCAATGGGACTTTTTTGGCCGCTTTTTCGCCCCTGGGGCGAACACCGCACCCCCGATCGCTTATAAAAGTCATAGCACACCTCTCCTCAATAAGCCGGTCGATTTGACACTTCACTCAGGGGTCTGTGACAAACGGTGCGGGGCGAGTTACGCGCCAAACTTTTGTCCGGAATAATAATAAGAAAAAGAATAATAATAAGTATGAGCAATAACAATAGTGATGCCTTGCTTTCAGCAAGCACCACTAATAATAACTAGAATGTACATTTCCTGAAGAAAATGTGAAGTGGTGCTTGCAGTGGCAAAACTCGCCACTGGGCGATTGCTAACACAATTAACATGTTGTGATACCATGATATACCACGTTTTAGCATTATTTACCACGATTTACCATATTTCTAAGATGATTTACTATGATTTACCACATTCCAGCATGATTTACTATGATTAACATGTTGTTTGAATGATGCTAGCATGATTAGCATGTTGTTAACATGATTAGCATGATGCTAGCATGATTAGCATATTGCTAGCATGCTTTTAACAAGATGTTAGCATGATTAGCATTTTGCTAGCATGTTTTTAGCTAGATGCTAACAGGATTAGCATGTTGCTAGCATTATGCTAGCTTGAATAACATGTTGCTAGCATGATGCTAGCTTGATTAGCATGTTGGTAGCATGATGCTAGCATGATTAACATGATGCTAGCTTGATTAGCATTATGTTAACATGATGCTAGCTTGATTAGCATGTTGATAGCATGATGCTAACATGATTAGCATTTTGCTAGCATGCTTTTAACAAGATGTTAGCATGATTAGCATTTTGCTGGCATGTTTTTAGCTAGATGCTAACATGATTAGCATGTTGCTAGCATTATGCTAGCTTGATTAGCATGTTGCTAGCTTGATTAGCATGTTGGTAGCATAATGCTAGCATGATTAGCATGTTGCTAGCATGATGTTAACATGATTAGCATGTTGCTAGCATGATGCTAGCTTGATTAGCATGTTGGTAGTATAATGCTAGCATGATTAGCAGTTTGCTAGCATGATGCTAACATGATTCGCATGTTGCTAGCATGATGCTAGCTTGATTAGCATGTTGCTAGCATGATGCTAGCATGATTAGCATGTTGCTAGCATGATGCTAGTATGATTAGCATGTTGCTAGCATGTTTTTAGCAAGATGCTGTTGCCAGGTGGTTGCTAGGGTGTTCTGGGTGGTTGCTATGGTGTTGCTAGGCAGTTGCTATGGTATTCTGGGTGGATGCTAGGGCGTTGCTAGGCAGTTGCTAGGGTGGTTGCTAGGTGTTCTTGGTGGTTGCTAGGCAGTTGCTAGGGTGTTCTGGGTGGTTGCTAGGCAGTTGCTAGGTGTTCTGGGTGGTTGCTAGGCAGTTGCTAGGGTGTTCTGGGTGGTTGCTAGGCAGTTGCTAGGGTGTTCTGGGTGGTTGCTAGAGTTTTTTGGTGGTTACTAGAGCATTTCTAGACGTTGCTAGGGTGTTATGGGTGGTTGCTAGGCAGTTGCTAGGGTGTTCTAGGTGGTTGCTAGGTGTTCTGGGTGGTTGCTAGGCAGTTGCTAGGGTGTTCTGGGTGGTTGCTAGAGTTTTTTGGTGGTTACTAGAGCATTTCTAGACGTTGCTAGGGTGTTCTGGGTGGTTGCTAGGCAGTTGCTAAGGTGTTTTGGGTGGTTGCGAGTGCCTTCAGTACGGCACTCGGCCTGCGGCCTCGTGCCTATGGCCGAATAGGCACAAGCATGGAGCGATATCGCAAGGCCACGAGAGTAAAATTGCTTTAAAAAATAAAAAAAAAATAAAAAAATGTTTTTTTTTGGTTTAGGGTGGTTGCTAGGGAGCTCTTAGTGGTTGCTAGGGTGCTGTAACTGGTTGCTATGGTGTGGCTATGAAGATTTTAGGCCATTACTTATTGGCTGCTTGATAATATAAATCCTCTGAGGGAGAGAGAGAGAGGGAGAGACGCAGGGGTGTCAGGCCCTTTGGAGTCTGTGTGTGTGAAAACGTCGGTTGGGATTCAAATGTTTTTAGAACTCCCAATGTAAAGTCAATGGGACTTTTTTGGCCGCTTTTTCGTCCGCTGTGCGAACATCGTACACCCGATCGCTTAGAAAAGTCATACCACACCTCTCCTCAATGAGCCGGTCGATTTGACACCTCACTCAGGGGTCTGTGACAAACGGTGCGGGGCGAGTTTCGCGCCAAACTTTTGTCCGGAATAATAAGAAGAAAAACTAGAATGTACATTTCCTGAAGAAAATGTGAAGTGGTGCTTGCAGTGGCAAAATTCGCCACTGGGCAGATGCTAACACAATTTTCATGTTGTGATACCATGATATACCACATTTTAGCATTATTTACCACGATTTACCATGTTTCTAAGATGATGTACTACGATTTACCACATTCCAGCATGATTTACTATGATTAACATGTTGTTAGAATGATGCTAGCAGGATTAGCATGTTGGTTGGATGATGCTAGCATGATTAGCATGTTGCTAGCATGCTTTTAACAAGATGCTAGCATGATTAGCATTTTGCTAGCATGTTTTTAGCTAGATGCTAGCATGATTAGCATGTTGCTAGCATGCTTTTAACAAGATGCTAGCATGATTAGCATTTTGCTAGCATGTTTTTAGCTAGATGTTAACATGATTAGCATGTTGTTAGCATTATGCTAGCTTGATTAGCATGTTGCTAGCATGATTAGCATGTTGCTAACATGATGCTAGTTTGATTAGCATGTTGCTAGCATTATGCTAGCATGATTAGCATGTTGCTAGCATGATGCTAGCTTGATTAGCATGATGCTAGCATTATGCTAGCTTTATTAGCATGTTGGTAGCATAATGCTAGCATGATTAGCATGTTGCTAGCATGAGGCTAGCTTGATTAGCATGTTGCTAGCATGATTTTAGCATGATTAGCATGTTGCTAGCATGATGCTAGCTTGATTAGCATGTTGCTAACATGATGCTAGTTTGATTAGCATGTTGCTAGCATTATGCTAGCATGATTAGCATGTTGCTAGCATGATGCTAGCTTGATTAGCATGATGCTAGCATTATGCTAGCTTTATTAGCATGTTGGTAGCATAATGCTAGCATGATTAGCATGTTGCTAGCATGAGGCTAGCTTGATTAGCATGTTGCTAGCATGATTTTAGCATGATTAGCATGTTGCTAGCATGATGCTAGCTTGATTAGCATGTTGCTAGCATGATGCTAGCTTGATTAACATGTTGCCAGCTTGATAAGCATGTTGCCAGGTGGTTGCTAGGGTGTTCTGGGTGGTTGCTATGGTGTTGCTCGGCAGTTGCTAAGGTGTTCTGGGTGGTTGCTAGGCAGTTGCTAGGGTATTCTTGGTGGTTGCTAGGGCGTTGCTAGGTGGTTGCTAGGGTGTTCTGGGTGGTTGCTATGGTGTTGCTAGGCAGTTGCTATGGTATTCTGGGTGGATGCTAGGGCATTGCTAGGCAGTTGCTAGGGTGTTCTGGGTGGTTGCTAGGTGTTTTGGGTGGTTGCTAGGCAGTTGCTAGGCAGTTGCTAGGGTGTTTTGGGTGCTTGCTAGAGTTTTTTGTGGTTACTAGAGCATTTCTAGACGTTGCTATGGTGTTCAGGGTGGTTGCTAAGGTGTTTTTGTTAGTTGCTATGGTGTTACTAGGTGGTTGGTAGTTGTCAAAGATGGTTACTATGGAGTTTTTAGAGAGTTCTTAAAATCTTTAATAACGAGTGCCTTCTGTACGGCACTCGGCCTGCGGCCTCGTGCCTATGGCCGAATAGGCACCAGCATGGAGCGATATCGCAAGGCCACGAGAGTAAAATTGCTTTAAAAAATAAAAAAAAATTAAAAAATGTTTTTTTTTTTGTTTAGGGTGGTTGCTATGGAGCTCTTAGTGGTTGCTAGGGTGCTGAAACTGGTTGCTAGGGTGTGGCTATGAAGATTTTAGGCCATTACTTATTGGCTGCTTGATAATATAAATCCTCTGAGGGAGAGAGAGAGGGAGAGATGCAGGGGTGTCAGGCCCTTTGGAGTGGTGTGTGTGTGAAAACGTCGGTTGGGATTCAAATATTTTTAGAACTCCCAATGTAAAGTCAATGGGACTTTTTTGGCCGCTTTTTCGTCCGCTGTGCGAACATCGTACACCTGATCGCTTAGAAAAGTCATAGCACACCTCTCCTCAATGAGCCGGTCGATTTGACACCTCACTCAGGGGTCTGTGACAAATGGTGCGGGGCGAGTTACGCGCCAAACTTTTGTCCAGAATAATAAAAAGAATAATAATAAGTATGAGCAATAACAATAGTGATGCTTTCAAAAAAGCACCACTAACTAGAATGTACATTTCCTGAAGAAAATGTGAAGTGGTGCTTGCAGTGGCAAAACTCGCCACTCGGTTGCTAAAGTGCGTTTAGCTAGTTTTTAGCAAGATTATAACAAAATGATCATCATGCTAGCATTATAAGCATGTGACTAACATAATGCTAGCATGTTGCTAGCATGATGCTAATATGATTAGCATGTTGTTAGCATCATGCTAGCATGTTTTTAGCAAAAGCTAACGTGAATGTAGCTAGCATGATTAGCATGTTGTTAGCATGATGCTAGCATTTTTTAACAAGATGCTAACATGAATAGCATGTTTGCTAGCATGTTTGTAGCAAGAAGCTAGCATGATTAGCATGTAGCTAGTATCATGCTAGCATTATTAGCATGTTGATAGCATCATGCTAGAATTATTAGCATCATGCTAGAATTATTAGCATCATGCTAGCATCATGTTAGCATGATTAGCATGTAGCTAGCATGATGCTAGCTTGTTTTACCACGTTGCTAGCATGGTTTACCATAGTTTACCATGATTTACCACAATTTACCATAGTTTACCAGATTTACTATAGTATAGCATGATTTACCATGTTCAAGTATGATTTATTATGATTCTAGCATGATTTGCCATAGTTTACCATGATTTACCACGATTTACTATAGTTTACCATGATTTACTATAGTATACCATGATTTACCATGTTCAAGTATGATTTACTGATTCTAACATGATTTACCATAGTTTACCATGATTTACCATAGTTTACCATGATTTACCACAATTTACTATAGTTTACCATGATTTACTATAGTATACCATGATTTACCATGTTCAAGTATGATTTACTGATTATAGCATGATTTACCATAGTTTACCATGATTTACCATAGTTTACCACGATTTACCACGATTTACCACGATTTACTATAGTATACCATGATTTACCATGTTGAAGTATGATTTACTGATTCTAGCATGATTTACCATAGTTTACCATGATTTACCATAGTTTACCATGATTTACCACGATTTACCATAGTTTACCATGATTTACTATAGTATACCATGATATACCATGTTCAAGTATGATTTACTGATTCTAGCATGATTTATCATAGTTTACCATGATTTACCATAGTTTACCATGATTTACCATAGTTTACCATGATTTACTATAGTATACCATGATTTACCATGTTCAAGTATGATTTACTATGATTCTAGCATGATTTACCATAGTTTACCATGATTTACCACGATTTACCATAGTTTACTATGATTTACTATAGTATACCATGATTTACCATGTTTTAGTATGATTTACTATGATTCTAGGATGATTTACCATAGTTTACCATGATTTAGTCAAAAGAGCCAAGTCCCATGTCTATACTATGTTTTGATGCAGAGATATACGTTTTGCTAAACGGTTGCTAGGGTACTCTTTTTGGTTGTTATGGAGTTGCTTGACAGCTGCCAATAATGAAACTGCAAAGGCTTCTTGACACTTTGAATGATATAAACCAACTCCCACGCCTCTGCGACATTCAGAATGGAAGATATGCCTCTTTGGATTTTGGTTGCTAGGGTACTCTGTTTGGTTGCTAGGGAGTGGCTTCTTAGCTGTCAATGATGAAATTCCAAAGGCTTCTTGTCAGTATGAATTATATAATCCAACTCCCATGCCTCTGTGACATTCAGAATGGAAGATATGCCTCTTTGGATTTTGGTTGCTAGGGTACTCTGTTTGGTTGCTATGGAGTTACTTGGCAGCTGCCAATGATGCAGTTCCAAAGGCTTCTTGTCACTATGAATGATATAAACCAACTCCCATGCCTCTGTGACATTCAGAATGGAAGATATCCCTCTTTGGATTGTGGTTGCTAAGGTGCTCGACAATGGTTGCTAGGGAGAGGCTTGGAAGTGTTGAGGTGATTCATGATTGGCTGTTTGCTGCCCCAAGTCAAATGAGACCACCCCCATGTTTCTATGACAATTCAGTCTGGAGATATCTCTTTGAACTCTTTCAATGGAAGTCTATGGAACTTGTTGCTAAGGGGCTCTAAATAGTTGCTAGGGCGTGGCTTGATAGCTTCACAATGATCCTGAGAGACTGATTGGTCGTCTGAGTAAAATGAGCCCTCCCCCTTGTCTCTATGACACTGTGATCCAGAGCTACGTTCAATACAAAGTCCCTATGCAATTTACCATAGTAGGAAAAGCATGTGTGTTTCACGGGACGTTCCTTCCCCATAGTAAGTCAAAGGGGAAACTTTGGGCATCTCCTGCCCCCCAGGGGTGCAACTTTTACCCCATTGTGAGGTATGTTCTTACAGAGCCTGTCAGCCTCTTCAAATGTGGCAAATCACACGTTTCTGCGAAATCGTCGCTCGGAGTTATGACTCGTCAAAGTTTGTCGCAATGTTAAGTCTATGGGATTTTTCGGACGCTTTTTCGCCCCTGGGGCGAACACCGCACCCCCGATCGCTTATAAAAGTCATAGCACACCTCTCCTCAATGAGCCGGTCGATTTGACACCTCATTCATGGATCTGTGACAAACGGTGCGGGACGAGTTACGCGCCAAACTTTGTGTGGAATAATAATAAAAAGAAGAATAATAATAATAAGTATGAGCAATAACAATAGTGATGCCTTGCTTTCAGCAAGCACCACTAACTAGAATGTACATTTCCTGAAGAAAATGTGAAGTGGTGCTTGCAGTGGCAAAATTCGCCACTGGGCAGATGCTAACACAATTTTCATGTTGTGATACCATGATATACCACATTTTAGCATTATTTACCACGATTTACCATGTTTCTAAGATGATGTACTACGATTTACCACATTCCAGCATGATTTACTATGATTAACATGTTGTTAGAATGATGCTAGCAGGATTAGCATGTTGGTTGGATGATGCTAGCATGATTAGCATGTTGCTAGCATGCTTTTAACAAGATGCTAGCATGATTAGCATTTTGCTAGCATGTTTTTAGCTAGATGCTAGCATGATTAGCATGTTGCTAGCATGCTTTTAACAAGATGCTAGCATGATTAGCATTTTGCTAGCATGTTTTTAGCTAGATGTTAACATGATTAGCATGTTGTTAGCATTATGCTAGCTTGATTAGCATGTTGCTAGCATGATTAGCATGTTGCTAACATGATGCTAGTTTGATTAGCATGTTGCTAGCATTATGCTAGCATGATTAGCATGTTGCTAGCATGATGCTAGCTTGATTAGCATGATGCTAGCATTATGCTAGCTTTATTAGCATGTTGGTAGCATAATGCTAGCATGATTAGCATGTTGCTAGCATGAGGCTAGCTTGATTAGCATGTTGCTAGCATGATTTTAGCATGATTAGCATGTTGCTAGCATGATGCTAGCTTGATTAGCATGTTGCTAACATGATGCTAGTTTGATTAGCATGTTGCTAGCATTATGCTAGCATGATTAGCATGTTGCTAGCATGATGCTAGCTTGATTAGCATGATGCTAGCATTATGCTAGCTTTATTAGCATGTTGGTAGCATAATGCTAGCATGATTAGCATGTTGCTAGCATGAGGCTAGCTTGATTAGCATGTTGCTAGCATGATTTTAGCATGATTAGCATGTTGCTAGCATGATGCTAGCTTGATTAGCATGTTGCTAGCATGATGCTAGCTTGATTAACATGTTGCCAGCTTGATTAGCATGTTGCCAGGTGGTTGCTAGGGTGTTCTGGGTGGTTGCTATGGTGTTGCTCGGCAGTTGCTAAGGTGTTCTGGGTGGTTGCTAGGCAGTTGCTAGGGTATTCTTGGTGGTTGCTAGGGCGTTGCTAGGTGGTTGCTAGGGTGTTCTGGGTGGTTGCTATGGTGTTGCTAGGCAGTTGCTATGGTATTCTGGGTGGATGCTAGGGCATTGCTAGGCAGTTGCTAGGGTGTTCTGGGTGGTTGCTAGGTGTTTTGGGTGGTTGCTAGGCAGTTGCTAGGCAGTTGCTAGGGTGTTTTGGGTGCTTGCTAGAGTTTTTTGTGGTTACTAGAGCATTTCTAGACGTTGCTATGGTGTTCAGGGTGGTTGCTAAGGTGTTTTTGTTAGTTGCTATGGTGTTACTAGGTGGTTGGTAGTTGTCAAAGATGGTTACTATGGAGTTTTTAGAGAGTTCTTAAAATCTTTAATAACGAGTGCCTTCTGTACGGCACTCGGCCTGCGGCCTCGTGCCTATGGCCGAATAGGCACCAGCATGGAGCGATATCGCAAGGCCACGAGAGTAAAATTGCTTTAAAAAATAAAAAAAAATTAAAAAATGTTTTTTTTTTTGTTTAGGGTGGTTGCTATGGAGCTCTTAGTGGTTGCTAGGGTGCTGAAACTGGTTGCTAGGGTGTGGCTATGAAGATTTTAGGCCATTACTTATTGGCTGCTTGATAATATAAATCCTCTGAGGGAGAGAGAGAGGGAGAGATGCAGGGGTGTCAGGCCCTTTGGAGTGGTGTGTGTGTGAAAACGTCGGTTGGGATTCAAATATTTTTAGAACTCCCAATGTAAAGTCAATGGGACTTTTTTGGCCGCTTTTTCGTCCGCTGTGCGAACATCGTACACCTGATCGCTTAGAAAAGTCATAGCACACCTCTCCTCAATGAGCCGGTCGATTTGACACCTCACTCAGGGGTCTGTGACAAATGGTGCGGGGCGAGTTACGCGCCAAACTTTTGTCCAGAATAATAAAAAGAATAATAATAAGTATGAGCAATAACAATAGTGATGCTTTCAAAAAAGCACCACTAACTAGAATGTACATTTCCTGAAGAAAATGTGAAGTGGTGCTTGCAGTGGCAAAACTCGCCACTCGGTTGCTAAAGTGCGTTTAGCTAGTTTTTAGCAAGATTATAACAAAATGATCATCATGCTAGCATTATAAGCATGTGACTAACATAATGCTAGCATGTTGCTAGCATGATGCTAATATGATTAGCATGTTGTTAGCATCATGCTAGCATGTTTTTAGCAAAAGCTAACGTGAATGTAGCTAGCATGATTAGCATGTTGTTAGCATGATGCTAGCATTTTTTAACAAGATGCTAACATGAATAGCATGTTTGCTAGCATGTTTGTAGCAAGAAGCTAGCATGATTAGCATGTAGCTAGTATCATGCTAGCATTATTAGCATGTTGATAGCATCATGCTAGAATTATTAGCATCATGCTAGAATTATTAGCATCATGCTAGCATCATGTTAGCATGATTAGCATGTAGCTAGCATGATGCTAGCTTGTTTTACCACGTTGCTAGCATGGTTTACCATAGTTTACCATGATTTACCACAATTTACCATAGTTTACCAGATTTACTATAGTATAGCATGATTTACCATGTTCAAGTATGATTTATTATGATTCTAGCATGATTTGCCATAGTTTACCATGATTTACCACGATTTACTATAGTTTACCATGATTTACTATAGTATACCATGATTTACCATGTTCAAGTATGATTTACTGATTCTAACATGATTTACCATAGTTTACCATGATTTACCATAGTTTACCATGATTTACCACAATTTACTATAGTTTACCATGATTTACTATAGTATACCATGATTTACCATGTTCAAGTATGATTTACTGATTATAGCATGATTTACCATAGTTTACCATGATTTACCATAGTTTACCACGATTTACCACGATTTACCACGATTTACTATAGTATACCATGATTTACCATGTTGAAGTATGATTTACTGATTCTAGCATGATTTACCATAGTTTACCATGATTTACCATAGTTTACCATGATTTACCACGATTTACCATAGTTTACCATGATTTACTATAGTATACCATGATATACCATGTTCAAGTATGATTTACTGATTCTAGCATGATTTATCATAGTTTACCATGATTTACCATAGTTTACCATGATTTACCATAGTTTACCATGATTTACTATAGTATACCATGATTTACCATGTTCAAGTATGATTTACTATGATTCTAGCATGATTTACCATAGTTTACCATGATTTACCACGATTTACCATAGTTTACTATGATTTACTATAGTATACCATGATTTACCATGTTTTAGTATGATTTACTATGATTCTAGGATGATTTACCATAGTTTACCATGATTTAGTCAAAAGAGCCAAGTCCCATGTCTATACTATGTTTTGATGCAGAGATATACGTTTTGCTAAACGGTTGCTAGGGTACTCTTTTTGGTTGTTATGGAGTTGCTTGACAGCTGCCAATAATGAAACTGCAAAGGCTTCTTGACACTTTGAATGATATAAACCAACTCCCACGCCTCTGCGACATTCAGAATGGAAGATATGCCTCTTTGGATTTTGGTTGCTAGGGTACTCTGTTTGGTTGCTAGGGAGTGGCTTCTTAGCTGTCAATGATGAAATTCCAAAGGCTTCTTGTCAGTATGAATTATATAATCCAACTCCCATGCCTCTGTGACATTCAGAATGGAAGATATGCCTCTTTGGATTTTGGTTGCTAGGGTACTCTGTTTGGTTGCTATGGAGTTACTTGGCAGCTGCCAATGATGCAGTTCCAAAGGCTTCTTGTCACTATGAATGATATAAACCAACTCCCATGCCTCTGTGACATTCAGAATGGAAGATATCCCTCTTTGGATTGTGGTTGCTAAGGTGCTCGACAATGGTTGCTAGGGAGAGGCTTGGAAGTGTTGAGGTGATTCATGATTGGCTGTTTGCTGCCCCAAGTCAAATGAGACCACCCCCATGTTTCTATGACAATTCAGTCTGGAGATATCTCTTTGAACTCTTTCAATGGAAGTCTATGGAACTTGTTGCTAAGGGGCTCTAAATAGTTGCTAGGGCGTGGCTTGATAGCTTCACAATGATCCTGAGAGACTGATTGGTCGTCTGAGTAAAATGAGCCCTCCCCCTTGTCTCTATGACACTGTGATCCAGAGCTACGTTCAATACAAAGTCCCTATGCAATTTACCATAGTAGGAAAAGCATGTGTGTTTCACGGGACGTTCCTTCCCCATAGTAAGTCAAAGGGGAAACTTTGGGCATCTCCTGCCCCCCAGGGGTGCAACTTTTACCCCATTGTGAGGTATGTTCTTACAGAGCCTGTCAGCCTCTTCAAATGTGGCAAATCACACGTTTCTGCGAAATCGTCGCTCGGAGTTATGACTCGTCAAAGTTTGTCGCAATGTTAAGTCTATGGGATTTTTCGGACGCTTTTTCGCCCCTGGGGCGAACACCGCACCCCCGATCGCTTATAAAAGTCATAGCACACCTCTCCTCAATGAGCCGGTCGATTTGACACCTCATTCATGGATCTGTGACAAACGGTGCGGGACGAGTTACGCGCCAAACTTTGTGTGGAATAATAATAAAAAGAAGAATAATAATAACTAGAATGTACATTTCCTGAAGAAAATGTGAAGTGGTGCTTGCAGTGGCAAAACTCGCCACTCGGTTGCTAGGGTGCGGTTAGCTAGATTTTAGCAAGATGATAACAAAATTAACATCATGCTAGCATGATAAGCATGTGACTAACATAATGCTAGCACCATGTTAGCATGATTAGCATATTGCTAGCATGATTATTATGTTGCTAGGATGATGCTAGCATGCTTTTACCACATGGCTAGCATAGCTTACCATGATTTACAATAGTTTACCATGATTTACCATAGTTTACCATGATTTACTATAGTATACCATGATTTACCATGTTCAAGTATGATTTACTGATTCAAGCATGATTTACCATAGTTTACCATGATTTACCATAGTTTACCATGATTTACTATAGTATACCATGATTTACCATGTTCAAGTATGATTTACTGATTCAAGCATGATTTACCATAGTTTATCATGATTTACCATAGTTTACCATGATTTACCACGATTTACCATAGTTTACCATGATTTACTATAGTATACCATGATTTACCATGTTCAAGTATGATTTACTGATTCTAGCATGATTTAGCATTGTTTACCATGATTTACCACGATTTACCATAGTTTACCATGATTTACTATAGTATACCACGATTTACCATGTTCAAGTATAATTTACTGATTCTAGCATGATTTACCATAGTTTACCATGATTTACCATAGTTTACCACGATTTACCATAGTTTACCATGATTTACCATGATTTACCACGATTTACCATAGTATACCATGATTTACCATGTTCAAGTATGATTTACTGATTCTAGCATGATTTACCATAGTTTACCATGATTTACCACGATTTACCATAGTATACCACGATTTACCATGTTCAAGTATAATTTACTGATTCTAGCATGATTTACCATAGTTTACCATGATTTACCATAGTTTACCACGATTTACCATAGTTTACCATGATTTACCATGATTTACCACGATTTACCATAGTATACCATGATTTACCATGTTCAAGTATGATTTACTGATTCTAGCATGATTTACCATAGTTTACCATGATTTACCACGATTTACCATAGTTTACCATGATTTACTATAGTATATCATGATTTACCATGTTCAAGTATGATTTACTGATTCTAGCATGATTTACCATAGTTTACCATGATTTACCATATTTTACCATTATTTACCACGATTTACCATAGTTTACCATGATTTACTATAGTATACCATGATTTACCATGTTCAAGTATGATTTACTGATTCTAGCATGATTTTTCATAGTTTACCATGATTTACCACGATTTACCACGATTTACCATAGTTTACCATGATTTACTATAGTATACCATGATTTACCATGTTCAAGTATTATTTACTGATTCTAGCATTATTTATCATAGTTTACCATGATTTACCACGATTTACCATAGTTTACCATGATTTACTATAGTATACCATGATTTACCATGTTCAAGTATGATTTACTGATTCTAGCATGATTTACCATAGTTTACCATGATTTACCATAGTTTACCATGATTTACCACAATTTACTATAGTTTACCATGATTTACTATAGTATACCATGATTTACCATGTTCAAGTATGATTTACTGATTCTAGCATGATTTACCATAGTTTACCATGATTTACCATAGTTTACCACGATTTACCACGATTTACTATAGTATACCATGATTTACCATGTTGAAGTATGATTTACTGATTCTAGCATGATTTACCATAGTTTACCATGATTTACCATAGTTTACCATGATTTACCACGATTTACCATAGTTTACCATGATTTACTATAGTATACCATGATATACCATGTTCAAGTATGATTTACTGATTCTAGCATGATTTATCATAGTTTACCATGATTTACCATAGTTTACCATGATTTACCATATTTTACCATTATTTACCACGATTTACCATAGTTTACCATGATTTACTATAGTATACCATGATTTACCATGTTCAAGTATGATTTACTGATTCTAGCATGATTTTTCATAGTTTACCATGATTTACCACGATTTACCACGATTTACCATAGTTTACCATGATTTACTATAGTATACCATGATTTACCATGTTCAAGTATTATTTACTGATTCTAGCATTATTTATCATAGTTTACCATGATTTACCACGATTTACCATAGTTTACCATGATTTACTATAGTATACCATGATTTACCATGTTCAAGTATGATTTACTGATTCTAGCATGATTTACCATAGTTTACCATGATTTACCATAGTTTACCATGATTTACCACAATTTACTATAGTTTACCATGATTTACTATAGTATACCATGATTTACCATGTTCAAGTATGATTTACTGATTCTAGCATGATTTACCATAGTTTACCATGATTTACCATAGTTTACCACGATTTACCACGATTTACTATAGTATACCATGATTTACCATGTTGAAGTATGATTTACTGATTCTAGCATGATTTACCATAGTTTACCATGATTTACCATAGTTTACCATGATTTACCACGATTTACCATAGTTTACCATGATTTACTATAGTATACCATGATATACCATGTTCAAGTATGATTTACTGATTCTAGCATGATTTATCATAGTTTACCATGATTTACCATAGTTTACCATGATTTACCATAGTTTACCATGATTTACTATAGTATACCATGATTTACCATGTTCAAGTATGATTTACTATGATTCTAGCATGATTTACCATAGTTTACCATGATTTACCACGATTTACCATAGTTTACTATGATTTACTATAGTATACCATGATTTACCATGTTTTAGTATGATTTACTATGATTCTAGGATGATTTACCATAGTTTACCATGATTTAGTCAAAAGAGCCAAGTCCCATGTCTATACTATGTTTTGATGCAGAGATATACGTTTTGTTAAACGGTTGCTAGGGTACTCTTTTTGGTTGTTATGGAGTTGCTTGACAGCTGCCAATGATGAAACTGCAAAGGCTTCTTGACACTTTGAATGATATAAACCAACTCCCATGCCTCTGTGACATTCAGAATGGAAGATATCCCTCTTTGGATTTTGGTTGCTAAGGTGCTCGACAATGGTTGCTATGGAGGGGCTAGGAAGTGTTGAGGTGATTCATGATTGGCCGTTTGCTGCCCCGAGTCAAATGAGACCACCCTCGTGTTTGTATGACAATTCAGTCTGGAGATATCCCTTTGATCTATTTCAATGGAAGTCTATGGGACTTGTTGCTAAGGTTCTCTAAATGGTTGCTAGGGCGTGGCTTGATAGCTTCACAATGAGCCTGAGAGACTGATTGGTCGTCTGAGTAAAATGAGCCCGCCCCCTTGTCTCTATGACACTGTGATCCAGAGCTACGTTCAATAGAAAATCCCTATGCAATTTACCATAGTAGGAAAAGCATGTGTGTTTCACGGGACATTCCTTCCCCATAGTAAGTCAATGGGGCAACTTTGGGACCTTCCTGCCCCCCAGGGGTGCAACTTTTACCCCATTGTGAGGTATGTTCTTACAGAGCCTGTCAGCCTCTTCAAATGTGGCAAATCACACGTTTCTGCGAAATCCTCGCTCAGAGCTATGAGTGCTCAAAGTTCGTCGCAATGTTAAGTCAATGGAACTTTTTGGGCCGCTTTTTCGCCCCTGGGGTGAACACCGCACCCCCGATCACTTATAAAAGTCATAGCACACCTCTCCTCAATGAGCTGGTCGATTTGACACCTCATTCATGGATCTGTGACAAACGGTGCGGGACGAGTTACGCGCCAAACTTTGTGTGGAATAATAATAAAAAGAAGAATAATAATAATAAGTATGAGCAATAACAATAGTGATGCCTTGCTTTCAGCAAGCACCACTAATAAGTATGAGCAATAACAATAGTGATGCCTTGCTTTCAGCAAGCACCACTAATAAGTATGAGCAATAACAATAGTGATGCCTTGCTTTCAGCAAGCACCACTAATAAGTATGCAAGAGAACAATAGTGATGCCTTGCTTTCAGCAAGCACCACTAATAATAAGTATGCAAGAGAACAATAGTGATGCCTTGCTTTCAGCAAGCACCACTAATAATAATAATTAAAGCTGCAAGCAGCATTTATCGGGGTTCAAGCATTTAAGGCCTTTAAGCACATAAGCATTTAAGACATTAAGATTTATTTAGAAAGCTTTTAACCACTGAAAAAATAGATGGAAAAGTCCATTTACAGCCAATACAGGAAATTTACCATAGGAAATATATGGTTTTCAAAGCTTTTTAACAGTTATAGCGCCAGCTATGGTCCGATCTCCATAAAAATTTCCATGCTTCTTTAGCATGTTATTTCACATATGCCCATCAATTTTTGTGAAGTTCTGAGTTTTTATTTAGGCTTTATAGACGTTTGAGTGTATTTGGACACGCCTATTTTATAAATGATCCTCTTATAGCCAACCAAAAGCAAAATTTTAACTTTTTTTTGATAATTATTGATCTAGAGAGTCCAGAGAATTGTCCTAGACTGGTCTGGTTCCGATCGGGCGAAAAACCAGGGACTAGTTCGCAAAAGTAGGTTTTTAACATATTCGTGAATAATTAATAAACTGTTTGATTGACAGCAATGGTTCTAGAGGCAAAGTTGTTCAGCATGAGCAGGTCTATCAAATGATATGCATTTTGTGATGATAAGTGTAACACCACGTGATTACAGAGCCATAAAACTCGTTAGCGCCAACTAGTGGCCGATTTCTTTCAAAATTCTTACAGACCTCTAGGGCCATGAGTCGAACATGCCCACCGAGTTTTGTTCCGATCGGCCTCCGTTAACCTTGTCTAATAGGTGCTCAAACTTCATTGGCCGATGGCGGCCATGTTTTTTGAGATACACCAATGTCCTCATAGATATACATGACAGCTTGGACCAAGACACTGCATACCAATTTTCAAGTCAATCGGACTAACGGTCAGGTGGTTACAGCCTGATTTATGTTTTTTTCATGTTATAGCGCCACCATGTGGCCAATCGCCGCAATCTTTATACTATGACCTCAGATTGACCTCTTAAACAGGTGTACCGAGTTTGGTGAAGATACCTCATTTACTTCTGGAGTTATAGCCATTTTAGTAAAATAGGCACCGCCTTCTTCAAACATTTTGGCGCCCCTTAGTGACCGTCAATCGAAATTTCAACTTTTTTTCGATAATTATTGATATTCTGACTCCAGAGAACATTTCTGCACTGGTTTGGTTCCGATCGGACACAAAACCAGGGACTAGTTCGCAAAAGTAGGTTTTGGACATAATTCAAAATGGCGGAAAATTTGCATACCGGAAATGAAATCCTTGAGGCCTTTTTTGTTCGGCTTGACCCAAGGATTCCAATGATATAAGACACTTGAGTCTGTGACAAACGGTTAATGAGATTTAAGCAAAAATATGATTTTTTTTTGTTTTTTGCACTGTAGCGCCACCTATGGGCCAATCGGGGTCATATTTTGATAACCTCTCCTCGATTTTTGTACTACCATCTGGCAAAGTTTCAAGTCTCTAGCACTTACGGTTTGGGCTGCACGATGCGTTTTACGGCAGAAGAAAAATAATAATAATAATTAAAGCTGCAAGCAGCATTTATCGGGGTTCAAGCATTTAAGGCCTTTAAGCACATAAGCATTTAAGACATTACGTTTTATTTAACAAGCTTTTAACCACTGAAATTATAGATGGAAAAATCCATTTACAGCCAATATAGGCAATTTACCATAGGAAATATGTAGTTTTAAAACTTTTTGCCAGTTATAGCGCCACCTATGGTCCGATCTACATGAAATTTTGCATGCTTGTTTAGAATGTTATGGCACATATGCTCACCCATTTTCGTGAAGTTCTGAGTTTTCGTTTAGGATTTATAGGCTTCTGAGTGCATTTTGCCACGCCCATTTTCTTTATGACCCAATTATACCCATGCGAAAAATGCAAAAGTTCAACTTTTTTTCGATAATTATTGATCTAGAGAGTCCAGAGAATTGTCCTAGACTGGTCTGGTTCTGATCGGGCGAAAAACCAGGGACTAGTTCGCAAAAGTAGGTTTTTAACATATTCATGAATATTTAATGAACAGTTTGATTGACAGTGATGGTTCTTGAGGCAAAGTTGTTCAGCATGAGCAGATCTATCAGATGATATGCATTTTGTGATGATAAGTGTAACACCACGTGATTACAGAGCCTTAAAACTCGTTAGCGCCAACTAGTGGCCGATTTCTTTCAAAATTCTTACAGACCTCTAGGGGCTTGAGCCGAACATGCCCATCGAGTTTCGCTCCGATCGGACGTCGTTAACGGTGCTCAAACCTCATTGGCCAATGGCGGCCATGTTTTTTGAGATACGCCAATATCCTTTTAGACATACATGGCCCCTTGGGCCAAGACACTGCATACCAAATTTCAAGTCATTCGGAAAAACGGTCAGTTGTCTATATGTTTTTATTTGTTTTATAGCGCCACCATGTGGCCAATCGACGCAATTTTTTTACTGTGACCTCAGATTGACCTCTTACACATGTGTACCAAGTTTGGTGAAGTTTACTTAATTACTTCTTGAGTTATAGCCATTTTAGTAAAATAGGCTCCTCCCACAACGTTAATTTTGCACCCCCTAGCGAGCATTAATCGAAATTTCAACTTTTTTTCGATAATTATTGATCTTCAGACTCCAGAGAACAATTCCGCACTGGTTTGGTTCCGATCGGGCGAAAAACCAGGGACTAGTTCGCAAAAGTAGGTTTTTGACAAAATTCAAAATGGCGAAAAATCTATCATGGCGGAAATGAAATCGGAGATATACGTTTTTTTCTTCAGAAGCTCTGGATTTCAATGATATAAGACACTTGAAGCTACGCCTTACGGTCTGGGAGTTCTGAGCAGTTTTGCGCTTTTGATTGCTATAGCGCCACCTATGGGCCGATTGGGCTGAGTCCGTGTATCTGAGTAGCGAGCAATAGTACTACCATCTGGCAAAGTTTCAAGTCTCTAGGTCTTACGGTTTGGGCTGCACGATGCGTTTTATGGCGGAAAAATAATAATAATAAAAATCAGGACGATTACAATAGGGTTTCAGCACTTCGTGCTTGAACCCCTAATTAAAGCTGCAAGCAGCATTTATCGGGGTTCAAGCTATTAAGGCCTTTAAGGGTTTTTAAGCACAAAAGTTATCAAGTTTTATTTAGCAAGCATCTAACCACTGACATAATAGATGGAAAACACCATTTACAGTCAATACAGGCAATTTACCATAGGAAATATGTGGTTTTAAAGCTTTTTAACAGTTATAGTGCCACCTTTGGTCCGATGTCCATAAAATTTGGCATGCTTGTTAATGATGTTATGTGACATACGCTCACCAATTTTTGTGAAGTTTTGAGTTTTCATTTAGGGTTTATAGGCTTTTTAGTGTATTTTGCCACGCCCATTTTATAAATGGCCCTATTACAGCCATCCAAATGCAAAAGTTCAACTTTTTTTTGATAATTATTGATCTAGAGAGTCCAGAGAATTGTCCTAGACTGGTTTGGTTCCGATTGGGCAAAAAACCTAGGACTAGTTCGCAAAAGTAGGTTTTTAACATGTTTGCGAATATTAAATGAACGGTTTGATTGACAGCAATGGTTCTTGAGGCAAAGTTGTTCAGTATGAGGAGATCTATCAACGGATATGCATATTGTGTGGATGTATGCAACACCACGTGATTACAGAGCCGAAAAACTCGTTAGTGCCAACTAGTGGCCGATTTCTTTCAAAATTCTTACAGACCTCTTGGGCCATGAGTCGAACATGCCCATCGAGTTTCGTTCCGATCAGCCTCCGTTAACCTTGTCTAATAGGTGCTCAAACTTCATTGGCCGATGGCGGACATGTTTTTTGAGATACGTCAATGTCCTCATAGGCATACATGGCACCTTGGACCAAGACACTGCATACCAATTTTCAAGTCAATCGGACAAACGGTCAGGTGGTTATAGCCCTTTTCATGTTTTTTTTCAAGTTATAGCGCCACCTACTGTTCAATCGTCGCGATTTTTTTACTGTGACCTCAAATTGAACTATTACACATGTGTACCGAGTTTGGTGAAGATACCTCATTTATTTCTCGAGTTATAGCAGTTTTAGTAAAATAGGCTCCTCCCACAACGTACATTTTGGCGCCCCCTAGCGACCGTGAATCGAAATTTCAACTTTTTTTCAATAATTATTGATAATCAGACTCCAGAGAACATTTCTGCGCTGGTTTGGTTCCAATCGGACGAAAAACCTAGGACTAGTTCGCAAAAGTAGGTTTTTGAGAAAATTCAAAATGGCGGAAAATTTTCCCAGGCGGAAATGAAATCGGAGATATACGTTTTGACCGTCTTGAGCCAAGGATTACAGTGATATAAGACACTTGATTCTATGACAAACCGTCTAGGAGTTATGGCTGATTTCATACTTTTGCTTGCTATAGCGCCACCTATTGACCAATCGGGGTCATACTTTGATAGGTTCTCCCCAAATTGAGGACTACCATTTGGCTGAGTTTCAAGTCTCCAGCATTTACGGTTTGGGCTGCACGATGCGTTTTAGGGGAAAATAATAATAATAAAAATCAGAGCAATTACAATAGGGTTTCAGCACTTCGTGCTTGAACCCCTAATTAAAGCTGCAAGCAGCATTTATCGGGGTTCAAGCTATTAAGGCCTTTAAGGGTTTTTAAGCACAAAAACATCAAAAGTTATCAGGTTTTATTTAGCAAGCATGTAACCACTGACATAATAGATGGAAAAGACCATTTACAGCCAATACAGGCAATGTACCATAGGAAATATATGGTTTTAAAGCTTTTTAACAGTTATAGCGCCACCTATAGTCCGATCTCCATAAAATTTGGCATGCTTGTTAATGATGTTATGTCACATATGCTCACCAATTTTTGTGAAGTTCTGAGTTTTCATTTAGGATTTATAGGCTTTTTAGTGTATTTTGCTACGCCCATTTTATAAATGACCCTATTACAGCCATCCAAATGCAAAAGTTCAACTTTTTTTTGATAGTTTTTGATCTAGAGCGTCCAGAGAATTGTCCTAGACTGGTCTGGTTCCAATCGTGCGAAAAACCTAGGACTAGTTCGCAAAAGTAGGTTTTTAACATGTTTGCAAATATTTAATGAACGGTTTGATTGACAGCAATGGTCCTTGAGGCAAAGTTGTTCAGGATGAGGAGATCTATCAAATGATATGCATATTGTGTGGATATTTGTAACACCACGTGATTACAGAGCTGTAAAACTCGTTAGCGCCAACTAGTGGCCGATTTCTTTCAAAATTGTTACAGACCTCTATGGCCTTGAGTCGAACATGCCCATCGAGTTTCGTTCCGATCGGCCTCCGTTAACCTTGTCTAATAGGTGCTCAAACTTCATTGGCCGATGGCGGCCATCTTTTTCGAGATACGCCAATGTCCTCATACACATACATGGCACCTTGGACCAAGACACTGCATGCCAATTTTCAAGTCAATCGGACTAATGGTCAGGTGGTTATAGCCTGTTTTATGTTTTTTTCTTGTTATAGCGCCACCATGTGGCCAATTGCCGCGGTTTTTTTACTGTGACCTCAGATTGACCTCTTACACATGTGTACCAAGTTTGGTGAAGATACCTCATTTACTTCTGGAGTTATAGCCATTTTAGTAAAATAGGCCCCTCCCACAACGTACGTTTTGGCGCCCCTTACCGTCCGTGAGTCGAAATTTCAACTTTTTTTCGATAGTTTTTGATAATCAGACACTAGAGAACATTTCTGCACTGGTTTGGTTCCGATCGGGCGAAAAACCTAGGACTAGTTCGCAAAAGTATGTTTTTAACAAAATTCAAAATGGCGGAAAATCTATCATGGCGGAAATGAAATCGAAGATATACGTTTTGTTCGTCAGGCGTCCAGCTTTCCAATGATATAAGACACTTGAGTCTACGTCATACGGTCTACTAGTTATGAGCAGTTTCGCGCTTTTGGTTGCTATAGCGCCACCTATGGGCCAATCGGGGTCATACTTTGATAGGTTCTCCCCAAATTGAGGACTACCATTTGGCCAAGTTTCAAGGTTCCAGCTCTTACGGTTTGGTCTGCACGATGCGTTTTAGGGGAAAATAATAATAATAATAATAATAATTAAAGCTGCAAGCAGCATTTATCGGGGTTCAAGCAATTAAAGGGACACTTCACCCATTTGCATTAAGCTTTGTATTGTTAGAAACCCAGTCATATATTATAATAAACGTGGATTTTTCATTAATTTTTCCCTGAGATGGGAGAAATAAGGATTTAAGTGTTTTACTTCCTGCTTATTATGACGTAAAAATCATCATTTTGCGTCATAATAAGCAGGAAGTCACATTTCATTGAAAAGTGTAGAGACTACAAACACTAGCTCCTCATTATTCCAGGGGGCGGGACCCGCTCACGTACAGGCCTATTACAGATCAGTGGGTGGGACTTCACTTTCTGAAACTAAAAGCAATATCCTCCATCTTGTTTGGAAGCTAAGCTAACAGGCACTGTGGAGCAAGCTGTGAAGATATGACAATAGCGGAGGGTAACGTTACTCAATATGATGTAGAAGAAGAGGATTTCGGAAGTCTGATGCTCGAATCAGGTGTTTGTGGCTACCTTTACAAGCCGCATAGCGTATAGCAGCCGAGGCAGAAGACCTGCCTGTCGCGGACGAGAAGCCCAGACTGGCTCGAGCTGGGGGCGGACTGGTGGCGCCGGTGATCTCACTATGCAACTACGAACCGCTACGAACACAGAGATAGAGTCCGTCTGCTGCAAAGCATTTAAACGATGCCAATTTCTCCTGGACGAAATCTCTGAATCAGACGAGGACACGGACGTTTGTGTTGTGAACCATCCTAGTTTCGCACCGCATCTGACTGAACATCCCGGTAACGTAACCATGCAATAATTCACCACTTCGAAAGAAATACAAATGAGGAGTAATTCATTAATGAGTTCGCCAACTAACTAACGTTAGACATTTTGTGTGAAATGAATTTCAAGCTCCGGTGGTAGCTAGCCTTATGGACGGATGAGTGATTCATATGCTGTTCTGGATTAGTGGGAGTGGCTTGCGCAGCTGTGCAATGTGGTGCATTGTGGGAGTTGTTGTCTTTCATACAAATGCGTCCTGAAGTTACTTTCTTTCTTTCCTCGGTCAAGAAGGCACCAAATTCAAAATTTATTTTACATTTCGACTACATATATGACCCACTTTCAATAAAGATCAATGTTCCCATGGGTGAAATGCTCCTTTAAGGCCTTTAAGCATAAAAGCATCAAAAGTTATTAAGATTTATTTAGCAAGCATGTAACTACTGACATAATAGATGAAAAAGACCATTTACCATAGGAAATATATGGTTTTAAAGCTTTTTAACAGTTATAGTGCCACCTTTGGTCCGATCTCCATAAAATTTGGCATGCTTGTTAATGATGTTATTTCACATATGTTCACCAATTTTTGTGAAGTTCTGAGTTTTTATTTATGATTTATAGGTTTTTTTATTTATTTTGCCCCGCCCATTTTATAAATGACCCTATTACAGCCATCCAAATGCAAAAGTTCAACTTTTTTTTGATAATTATTGATCTAGAGAGTCCAGAGAATTGTCCTAGACTGGTCTGGTTCCGATCGGGCGAAAAACCAGGGACTAGTTCGCAAAAGTAGGTTTTTAACATAATTACGAATATTTAATGAACGGTTTGATTGACAGCAATAGTTCTTGAGGCAAAGTTGTTCAGCATGAGCAGTTCTATCAAATGATATGCATTTTGTGACAATAAGTGTAACACCACGTGATTACAGAGCCATTAAACTCGTTAGCGCCAACTAGTGGCCGATTTCTTTCAAAATTCTTACAGACCTCTAGGGGCTTGAGCCGAACATGCCCACTGAGTTTCGTTCTGATTGGCCTCCGTTAACCTTGTCTAATAGGTGCTCAAACTTCATTGGCCGATGGCGGCCATGTTTTTCGAGATACACCAATGTCCTCATAGACATACATGGCACCTTGGACCAAGACACTGCATACCAATTTTCAAGTCAATCGGACAAACGGTCAGGTGGTTATAGCCTGTTTTATGTTTTTTTAATGTTATAGCGCCACCATGTGGCTAATCACCGCGATTTCTTTACTGTGACCTTAGATTGACCTCTTACACATGTGTACCAAGTTTGGTGAAGATAACTCATTTACTTCTGGAGTTATAGCCATTTTAGTAAAACTAGCTCCGCCTCCTTCGAACGTTTTGGCGCCCCTTAGCGACCGTGAATCAAAATTTAAACTTTTTTTTAATAATTATTGATATTCAGACTCCAGAGAACATTTCTGCACTTGTTTGGTTCCGATCGTACAAAAAACCTAGGACTAGTTCGCAAAAGTAGGTTTTGGACAAAATCCAAAATGGCGGAAAATTTGCATACCGGAAAGGAAATCCTTGAGGCCTTTTTTGTTCGGCTTGAGCCAAGGATTCCAATGATATAAGACACTTGAGTCTGTGACAAAGGGTTGGTGAGATTTAAGCAAAAATGTGCCATTTTTTTGTTTTTTGCACTGTAGCGCCACCTATTGGCCAATCTGGCTCATATTTTGATAACCTCTCCTCGATTTTTGTACTACCATATGGCAAAGTTTCAAGTCTCTAGCACTTACGGTTTGGGCTGCACGATGCGTTTTATGGCAGAAGAAAAATAATAATAATAATTAAAGCTGCAAGCAGCATTTATCGGGGTTCAAGCAGTTAAGGCCTTTAAGGCATTTAAGCACAAAAGCATCAAAAGTTATTAAGATTTATTTAGCAAGCATGTAACCACTGACATAATAGATGGAAAAGACCATTTACAGCCAATACAGGCAATTTGCCATGGGATATATATGGTTTTAAAGCTTTTTAACAGTTATAGCGCCACCTATGGTCCGATCTCCATAAAATTGTTTACTGTGACCTCAAATTGAACCCATACACATGTGTACTGAGTTTGGTGAAGATATCTCATTTACTTCTTGAGTTATAGCCATTTGAGTAAAATAGGCTCCTCCCACAACGATTTGCCACATTCTAGAATTATTTAATATGATTCTAGCATGATTTACTATCATATACCATGTTCCAGAATGATTTATTAGGATTCTAGCATGATTTACCTTGATACACCTCATTTCAGTATTATTTACTATGATTTACAATGTTTCTAGCATGATTAACCACATTACTAGCAATTATGTGAAGTGTCAGTGCAAATGAGGTGATGAACACTGACAAAATATTATTGTGTTATAATAGTTAGTTATATACGTGATTTTTAGTGTGTGTCCAAGTATGAATGCAAAAGCACATGTAAAATATTTCATTTTTAAGTAGAATGGCCAGCAGAGGGCACTAGAAGACCACTTATTGGCTCACTTTCACTTTAAACCAGTTTTCTGCACTAAAGCAAACCAGTTTTTCCATGTTAACTCAATGCATGCTTACACACACACACACACACAGCATAGTTAACCATGATTTACCATGATATACCACGTTCTAGTATTATTTACCAGGAGATAAACGACAATCTAGTATTATTTACTTTGATTTACCATGTTTCTAGCCTGATTTATCACATTACTAGCAATTATTTGAAGTGTCAGTGCAAATAAAGTGATTAACACTGACAAAATATGATTGTGTTATAATAGTTATTGCTATATAAGTGATTTTTTTAGTGTGTATTCAAGTATGAATGCAAGCACATGTTGAAATATTTCATTAATAAGTAGAATGGCCAGCAGAGGGCAGTAGAAGACCACTTATTGGCTCACTTTCACTTTAAACCAGTTTTCTGCACTAAAGCAAACCAGTTTATCCATGTTAACTCAATGCATGCTTACACACACACACACACACACACACACACACACACACACACACACACACACACACACACACACAGCATAGTTAACCATGATTTACCATGATTTACCACATTACTAGCAATTATTTGAAGTGTCAGTGCAAATAAAGTGATTAACACTGACAAAATATGATTGTGTTATAATAGTTATTGCTATATAAGTGATTTTTAGTGTGTATTCAAGTATAAATGCAAGCACATGTGGAAAAATTTTATTAATAAGTAGAATGGCCAGCAGAGGGCAGTAGAAGACCACTTATTGGCTCACTTTCACTTTAAACCTCATGATTTTGACCAGTTTTCTGCACTAAAGCAAACCAGTGTTTCCATGTTAACTCAATAATGTATACTTGCTACATATGCTACACACAATAATGCTACACACACACACACACACACACACACACACACACACACACACACACACACACACACACAAATGTTTCAGTGATATTGGTGTCACATTCACCTTCATCACATTCACCTTCTGTCTTCATCACATTCACCATCTGTCGTCATCACCTGCACCTGCTCCTCATCACCCTCCTCATCATCACCTGCTCCTCATCATCATAACCGTCACCTGTTGTCCTTGTCTTGATCTGTGTATTTAAGTTCCCCTCTCATCCATTATCATTGTCGGTTATTGTTTGTGCACTAGCACTCTGTTATGTTTGTTTTCATGTTGGAAAATAAAACCTTTGTTATATTTGTACCACACACACACACACACACACACACACCATCATTTATCATGATTTACCATGGCTGATACCAATACCAATATGAGAAAATGACTATTTTAAACAGCAGGGGGCAGTAAAATACCACTTATTGGCTTAACATGCCATTAATTCATATCATTTTCACCTTTTTAACTGTTATAGAGGCAAATTTTGTCCGATCTGTCTGAAAAATTTCATGCTTGTTCAGGGTGATATTTCACACGTTCTGACTTGTTTTTAAGAAGGTCTGAGCATTGATTAAAGAGATATAGGCTTTCGGGGACACTTGGTAAAGGCCAGATTTTGAAGTGAACCTATTATAGCTATCCAAATGAAGTAGTTCAACTTTTTCTGACAATTATTGATCTAGTGAGTCCAGAGAATTGTATTGCACTAGTTTTGAACATTATGATATGAAAATTATATGATCAGAGATGGAAAAGACCATTTACAGCCAATACAGGCAGTTTACCATAGGAAATATATGATTTTAAAGCTTTTTAACAGTTATAGCGCCACCTATCGTCCGATCTCCATAGAATTTTTCATGCTTGTTAATGATGTTATGTCACATATGCTGACCAATTTTTGTGAAGTTCTGAGTTTTTGTTTAGGATTTATAGGCTTTTTAATGTATTTTGCCACGCCCATTTTATAAATGACCCTATTACAGCAATCCAAATGCAAAAGTTCAACTTTTTTTTGATAATTATTGATATAGAGAGTCCAGAGAATTGTCCTAGACTGGTCTGGTTCCGATCGGGCGAAAAACCTAGGACTAGTTCGCAAAAGTAGGTTTTTAACATATTCATGAATATTTAATGAACTGTTTGATTGACAGCAATGGTTTTAGAGGCAAAGTTGTTCAGCATGAGCAGATCTATCATATGATATGCATTTTGTGACGATAAGTGTAACACCACGTGATTACAGAGCCACAAAACTCGTTAGCGCCAACTAGTGGCCGATTTCTTTCAAAATTCTTACAGACCTCTAGGGGCTTGAGCCGAACATGCCCACTGAGTTTTGTTCCAATCGGCCTCCGTTAACCTTGTCTAATAGGTGCTCAAACTTCATTGGCCGATAGCGGCCATGTTTTTCGAGATACACCAATGTCCTCATAGACATACATGGCACCTTGGACCAAGACACTGCATACCAATTTTCAAGTCAATCGGACTAACGGTCAGGTGGTTATAGCCTGTTTTATGTTTTTTTCATATTATAGCGCCACCATGAGGCCAATCACCGCGATTTTTTTACTGTGACCTCAACTTGAGCTCATACATATGTGTACCGAGTTTGGTGAAAATATCTCATTTCGTTCACGAGTTATAGCCATTTTCGCATAATTAGCTCCGCCTCCTGCAAACATTTTGATGCCCCTTAGCAACCGTGGATCGAAATTTTAACTTTTTTTCGATAATTATTGATATTCAGACTCCTGTGAATATTTCTGCACTGGTTTGGTTCCGATCGGGCGAAAAACCAGGGACTAGTTCGCAAAAGTAGGTTTTGGACAAAATCCAAAATGGCGGAAAAATTTGCATACCGGAAATGAAATCCTTGAGGCCTTTTTTGTTCGGCTTGACCCAAGGATTCCAAAGATATAAGACACTTGAGTCTCTGACAAAGGGTTGATGAGATTTAAGCAAAAATATGCAATTTTTTTGTTTTTTGCACTGTAGCGCCACCTATTGGCTAATCTAGCTCATATTCTCTGAACCTCTCCTCGATTTTTGTACTACCTTCTGGCCAAGTTTCAAGTCTCTAGCACTTACGGTTTAGGCTGCACGATGCGTTTTACGGCGGAATAATAATAATAATAATAAAAATCAGCACAATTACAATAGGGTTTCAGCATTTCATGCTTGAACCCCTAAAAATCCTTACAATTACAATAGGGTTTCAGCACTTCGTGCTTGAACCCCTAATAATAATAAAAATCAGTACAATTACAATAGGGTTTCAGCACTTCGTGCTTGAACCCCTAATAATTAAAGCTGCAAGCAGCATTTATCGGGGTTCAAGCAGTTAAGGCCGTTAAGGACTTTAAGCACAAAAGCATCAAAAGTTATAAAGTTTTATTTAGCAAGCATGACATCATAGATGGAAAAGACCATGTTCTAGCATGATTTACCATGATATGCCACATTCTAGCATGATTTACCATAGTTTATCATGATTTACCATGGTTTACCATGATTTACCTTGTTCTAGCATAGTTTACCATGAATTTATCTCAGTTTACCTTGATTTACCATGTTCTAGCATGATTTACCATGATATACCACATTCTAGCAAGATTTACCATAGTTTATCATGATTTACCCTGTTCTAGCATAGTTTACCATGAATTTATCTTAGTTTACCTTAATTTACCATGTTCTAGCATGATTTACCATGATATACCACATTCTAGCATGATTTACCATAGTTTATCATGATTTACCATGGTTTACCATGATTTACCCTGTTCTAGCATGATTTACCATGATATATCACATTCTAGAATGATTTACCAGGATTCTAGCATGATTTACCTTGATACACCACATTCTAGTATGATTTACTATGATTTACCATGTTTCTAGCGTGATTTACCATGATTTACCACATTACTAGCAATTATGTGAAGTGTCAGTGCAAATGAAGTGATAAACACTGTCAAAATATGATTTTGTTATAATAGTTATTGTTATATAAGTGATTTGCACAAAGCACATGTGAAAAGACTTCATAAGTAGAATGGCCAGCAGAGGGCACTAGAAGACCACTTATTGGCTCAGTTTCACTTTAAATTTCATTATTTTTACCAGTTTTCTGCACTAAATCAAATCAGTTTTTCCATGTTAACTCAATAATGCATGCTTACACACACACACACACACACACACACACACACACACAAAGACAAATGTTGTTGTTGTTTTTTCAATGCTATTGGGATATGTCATAATGAAAATATATTTGAATGGTCTATAAACATTTCACAAAGTCTTTGTAAGCTATTAATCAGAAGATTCAGAATTTATTCAGAAACCTAAGACTACACAAACACATTATGTTGTAGATACAGACATTTGAACTATATGATGTGATCAAACTGTCAATACTAATACTTTAACGGATGGATTTTGACTAAATGTAATTGTAATTGTAAATGTTAAAATAGTGATTTTATAAATTTTAAACAGCAGGGGGCAGTAAAATACAACTTATTGGCTTAATATGCCATTATATTCATATAATTTTCACCTTTTTAACTGTTATAGAGGCAAATTTTGTCCGATCGGTCTGAAAATTTTCATGCATGTTCAGAGTGATATTTCACTGGCTTTTTAAGAAGGTCTGAGTCATTCATTAAAGAGATATAGGCTTTCGGGGACACTTGGTAAAGGCTACATTTTGAAGTGAACCTATTATAACTATCCAAATGAAGTAGTTCAACTTTTTCTGACAATTATTGACCTAGTGAGTCCAGAGAATTGTATTGCACTAGTTTTGAACATTATGATATGAAAATTATATGATCAGAGATGGAAAAGACCTTTTACAGCCAATACAGGCAGTTTACCATAGGAAATATATGGTTTTAAAGCTTTTTAACAGTTATAGCGCCACCTATG
Source organism: Abramis brama (assembly GCA_022829085.1). Classification (NCBI taxonomy): domain Eukaryota; kingdom Metazoa; phylum Chordata; class Actinopteri; order Cypriniformes; family Leuciscidae; genus Abramis; species Abramis brama. The sequence continues at coordinate 1,144,792 of CM040766.1, forward strand.
GTCCGATCTCCATAAAATTTGGCATGCTTGTTAATGATGTTATGTCACATATGCTCACCGATCTTTGTGAAGTTCTGAGTTTTTATTTAGGATTTATAGGATATTTAATGTATTTTGCCACGCCCATTTTATAAATGACCCTATTAGAGCCATCCAAATGCAAAATTTCAACTTTTTTTTGATAGTTTTTGATCTAGAGAGTCCAGAGAATTGTCCTAGACTGGTCTGGTTCCGATCGGGTGAAAAACCTAGGACTAGTTCGCAAAAGTAGGTTTTTAACATGTTTGCGAATATTTAATGAATGGTTTGATTGACAGCAATGGTTCTTGAGGCAAAGTTGTTCAGGATGAGGAGATCTATCAAATGATATACATATTGTGTGGATATTTGTAACACCACGTGATTACAGAGCCGTAAAACTCGTTAGCGCCAACTAGTGGCCGATTTCTTTCAAAATTCTTACAGACCTCTAGGGCCTTGAGTCGAACATGCCCATCGAGTTTCGTTCCGATCGGTCTCCGTTAACCTTGTCTAATAGGTGCTCAAACTTCATTGGCCGATGGCGGCCATGTTTTTTGAGATACGCCAATGTCCTCATACACATACATGGCACCTTGGACCAAGACACTGCATACCAATTTTCAAGTCAATCGGACTAACGGTCAGGTGGTTATAGCCTGTTTTATGTTTTTTTCATGTTATAGCGCCACCATGAGGCCAATCGTCGCGATTTTTTTACTGTGACCTCAGATTGACCTCTTACACATGTGTACCAAGTTTGGTGAAGATACCTCATTTACTTCTGGAGTTATAGCCATTTTAGTAAAATAGGCCCCGCCCACAACGTACGTTTTGGCGGCCCTTAGCGTCCGTGAATCGAAATTTCAACTTTTTTTCGATAGTTTTTGATATTCAGACTCTAGAGAACATTTCTGCACTGGTTTGGTTCCGATCGGGCGAAAAACCTAGGACTAGTTCGCAAAAGTATGTTTTTGACAAAATTCAAAATGGCGGAAAATCTATCATGGCGGAAATGAAATCGGAGATATACGTTTTGTTCGTCAGGCGTCCAGCTTTCCAATGATATAAGACACTTGAGTCTACGTCATACGGTCTAGTAGTTATGAGCAGTTTTGCGCTTTTGGTTGCTATAGCGCCACCTATGGGCCAATCGGGGTCATACTTTTATAGGTTCTCCCCAAATTGAGGACTACCATTTGGCCAAGTTTCAAGGTTCCAGCTCTTACGGTTTGGTCTGCACAATGCGTTTTAGGGGAAAATAATAATAATAATTAAAGCTGCAAGCAGCATTTATCGGGGTTCAAGCATTTAAGGCCTTTAAGCACATAAGCATTTAAGACATTACGTTTTATTTAACAAGCTTTTAACCACTGAAATTATAGATGGAAAAATCCATTTACAGCCAATATAGGCAATTTACCATAGGAAATATGTAGTTTTAAAACTTTTTGCCAGTTATAGCGCCACCTATGGTCCGATCTACATGAAATTTTGCATGCTTGTTTAGAATGTTATGGCACATATGCTCACCCATTTTCGTGAAGTTCTGAGTTTTCGTTTAGGATTTATAGGCTTCTGAGTGCATTTTGCCACGCCCATTTTCTTTATGACCCAATTATACCCATGCGAAAAATGCAAAAGTTCAACTTTTTTTCGATAATTATTGATCTAGAGAGTCCAGAGAATTGTCCTAGACTGGTCTGGTTCTGATCGGGCGAAAAACCAGGGACTAGTTCGCAAAAGTAGGTTTTTAACATATTCATGAATATTTAATGAACAGTTTGATTGACAGTGATGGTTCTTGAGGCAAAGTTGTTCAGCATGAGCAGATCTATCAGATGATATGCATTTTGTGATGATAAGTGTAACACCACGTGATTACAGAGCCTTAAAACTCGTTAGCGCCAACTAGTGGCCGATTTCTTTCAAAATTCTTACAGACCTCTAGGGGCTTGAGCCGAACATGCCCATCGAGTTTCGCTCCGATCGGACGTCGTTAACGGTGCTCAAACCTCATTGGCCAATGGCGGCCATGTTTTTTGAGATACGCCAATATCCTTTTAGACATACATGGCCCCTTGGGCCAAGACACTGCATACCAAATTTCAAGTCATTCGGAAAAACGGTCAGTTGTCTATATGTTTTTATTTGTTTTATAGCGCCACCATGTGGCCAATCGACGCAATTTTTTTACTGTGACCTCAGATTGACCTCTTACACATGTGTACCAAGTTTGGTGAAGTTTACTTAATTACTTCTTGAGTTATAGCCATTTTAGTAAAATAGGCTCCTCCCACAACGTTAATTTTGCACCCCCTAGCGACCATTAATCGAAATTTCAACTTTTTTTCGATAATTATTGATCTTCAGACTCCAGAGAACAATTCCGCACTGGTTTGGTTCCGATCGGGCGAAAAACCAGGGACTAGTTCGCAAAAGTAGGTTTTTGACAAAATTCAAAATGGCGAAAAATCTATCATGGCGGAAATGAAATCGGAGATATACGTTTTTTTCTTCAGAAGCTCTGGATTTCAATGATATAAGACACTTGAAGCTACGCCTTACGGTCTGGGAGTTCTGAGCAGTTTTGCGCTTTTGATTGCTATAGCGCCACCTATGGGCCGATTGGGCTGAGTCCGTGTATCTGAGTAGCGAGCAATAGTACTACCATCTGGCAAAGTTTCAAGTCTCTAGGTCTTACGGTTTGGGCTGCACGATGCGTTTTATGGCGGAAAAATAATAATAATAAAAATCAGGACGATTACAATAGGGTTTCAGCACTTCGTGCTTGAACCCCTAATAATAATTAAAGCTGCAAGCAGCATTTATCGGGGTTCAAGCATTTAAGGCCTTTAAGCACATAAGCATTTAAGACATTAAGGTTTATTTAGAAAGCTTTTAACCACTGAAATAATAGATTGAAAAGTCCATTTACAGCCAATACAGGCAATTTACCATAGGAAATATGTGGTTTTAAAGCTTTTTAACAGTTATAGTGCCACCTTTGGTCCGATGTCCATAAAATTTGGCATGCTTGTTAATGATGTTATGTGACATATGCTCACCAATTTTTGTGAAGTTTTGAGTTTTCATTTAGGATTTATAGGCTTTTTAGTGTATTTTGCCACGCCCATTTTATAAATGACCCTATTACAGCCATCCAAATGCAAAAGTTCAACTTTTTTTTGATAATTATTGATCTAGAGAGTCCAGAGAATTGTTCTAGACTGGTTTGGTTCCGATTGGGCAAAAAACCTAGGACTAGTTCGCAAAAGTAAGTTTTTAACATGTTTGCGAATATTAAATGAACGGTTTGATTGACAGCAATGGTTCTTGAGGCAAAGTTGTTCAGTATGAGGAGATCTATCAACTGATATGCATATTGTGTGGATGTATGCAACACCACGTGATTACAGAGCCGAAAAAACTCGTTAGCGCCAACTAGTGGCCGATTTCTTTCAAAATTCTTACAGACCTCTTGGGCCATGAGTCGAACATGCCCATCGAGTTTCGTTCCGATCAGCCTCCGTTAACCTTGTCTAATAGGTGCTCAAACTTCATTAGCCGATGGCGGCCATGTTTTTTGAGATACGTCAATGTCCTCATAGGCATACATGGCACCTTGGACCAAGACACTGCATACCAATTTTCAAGTCAATCGGACAAACGGTCAGGTGGTTATAGCCCTTTTCATGTTTTTTTCAAGTTATAGCGCCACCTACTGTTCAATCGTCGCGATTTTTTTACTGTGACCTCAAATTGAACTATTACACATGTGTACCGAGTTTGGTGAAGATACCTCATTTATTTCTCGAGTTATAGCCGTTTTAGTAAAATAGGCTCCTCCCACAACGTACGTTTTGGCGCCCCCTAGCGACCGTGAATCGAAATTTCAACTTTTTTTCGATAATTATTGATATTCAGACTCCAGAGAACATTTCTGCGCTGGTTTGGTTCCAATCGGACGAAAAACCTAGGACTAGTTCGCAAAAGTAGGTTTTTGAGAAAATTCAAAATGGCGGAAAATTTTCCCAGGCGGAAATGAAATCGGAGATATACGTTTTGACCGTCTTGAGCCAAGGATTACAGTGATATAAGACACTTGATTCTATGACAAACCGTCTAGGAGTTATGGCTGATTTCATACTTTTGCTTGCTATAGTGCCACCTATTGACCAATCGGGGTCATACTTTGATAGGTTCTCCCCAAATTGAGGACTACCATTTGGCTGAGTTTCAAGTCTCCAGCATTTACGGTTTGGGCTGCACGATGCGTTTTAGGGGAAAATAATAATAATAAAAATCAGAGCAATTACAATAGGGTTTCAGCACTTCGTGCTTGAACCCCTAATAATAATAATAAAAATCAGTACAATTACAATAGGGTTTCAGCACTTCGTGCTTGAACCCCTAATAATAAAAATCAGTACAATTACAATAGGGTTTCAGCACTTCGTGCTTGAACCCCTAATTAAAGCTGCAAGCAGCATTTATCGGGGTTCAAGCATTTAAGGCCTTTAAGCACATAAGCATTTAAGACATTAAGATTTGTTTAGAAAGCTTTTAACCACTGAAATAATAGATGGAAAAGTCCATTTACAGCCAATACAGGCAAGCTTTTTAACAGTTATAGCGCCACCTATAGTCCGATCTCCATGATATTTTGCATGCTTGTTAATGATGTTGTGGCACATATGCTCACCAATTTTCGTGAAGTTCTGAGTTTTCGTTTAGGATTTATAGGCTTTTGAGTGCATTTTGCCACGCCCATTTTCTTTATGACCCAATTATACCCATGCGAAAAATGCAAAAGTTCAACTTTTTTTCGATAATTATTGATCTAGAGAGTCCAGAGAATTGTCCTAGACTGGTCTGGTTCTGATCGGGCAAAAAAACAGGGACTAGTTCGCAAAAGTAGGTTTTTAACATATTCATGAATATTTAATGAACAGTTTGATTGACAGTGATGGTTCTTGAGGCAAAGTTGTTCAGCATGAGCAGATCTATCAAATGATATGCATTTTGTGATGATAAGTGTAACACCACGTGATTACAGAGCCTTAAAACTCGTTAGCGCCAACTAGTGGCCGATTTCTTTCAAAATTCTTACAGACCTCTAGGGGCTTGAGCCGAACATGCCCATCGAGTTTCGCTCCGATCGGACTTCGTTAACGATGCTCAAACCTCATTGGCCAATGGCAGCCATGTTTTTCGAGATACGCCAATATCCTTTTAGACATACATGGCCCCTTGGGCCAAGACACTGCATACCAAATTTCAAGTCATTCGGAAAAACGGTCAGTTGTCTATATGTTTTTATTTGTTTTATAGCGCCACCATGTGGCCAATCGACGCAATTTTTTTACTGTGACCTCAGATTGACCTCTTACACATGTGTTCCAAGTTTGGTGAAGTTTACTTAATTACTTCTTGAGTTATAGCCATTTTAGTAAAATAGGCTCCTCCCACAACGTTAATTTTGCACCCCCTAGCGACCATTAATCGAAATTTCAACTTTTTTTCGATAATTATTGATCTTCAGACTCCAGAGAACAATTCCGCACTGGTTTGGTTCCGATCGGGCGAAAAACCAGGGACTAGTTCGCAAAAGTAGGTTTTTGACAAAATTCAAAATGGCGAAAAATCTATCATGGCGGAAATGAAATCGGAGATATACGTTTTTTTCTTCAGGAGCTCTGGATTTCAATGATATAAGACACTTGAAGCTACGCCTTACGGTCTGGGAGTTCTGAGCAGTTTTGCGCTTTTGATTGCTATAGCGCCACCTATGGGCCGATTGGGCTGAGTCCGTGTATCTGAGTAGCGAGCAATAGTACTACCATCTGGCAAAGTTTCAAGTCTCTAGGTCTTACGGTTTGGGCTGCACGATGCGTTTTATGGCGGAAAAATAATAATAATAATTAAAGCTGCAAGCAGCATTTATCGGGGTTCAAGCATTTAAGGCCTTTAAGCACATAAGCATTTAAGACATTAAGTTTTATTTAGAAAGCTTTTAACCACTGAAATAATAGATGGAAAAGTCCATTTACAGCCAATACAGGCAATTTACCATAGGAAATATATGGTTTTCAAACCTTTTTAACAGTTATAGCGCCACCTATGGTCCGATCAACATGAAATTTGGCATGCTTGTTTAGAATATTATGGCACATATGCTCACCAATTTTCGTGAAGTTCTGAGTTTTCGTTTAGGATTTATAAGCTTTTGAGTGCATTTTGCCACGCCCATTTTCTTTATGACCCAATTATAGCCATACGAAAAATTCAAAAGTTCAACTTTTTTTCGATAATTATTGATCAGGAGAGTCCAGAGAATTGTCCTAGACTGGTCTGGTTCCGATCGGGCGAAAAACCAGGGACTAGTTCGCAAAAGTAGGTTTTTAACATATTCGCGAATAATTAATGAACGATTTGATTGACAGCAATGGTTCTTGAGGCAATGTTGTTCAGCATGAGCAGATCTATCAAATGATATGCATTTTGTGACAATAAGTGTAACACCACGTGATTACAGAGCCGTAAAACTCGTTAGCGCCAACTAGTGGCCGATTTCTTTCAAAATTCTTACAGACCTCTAGGGCTATGAGTTGAACATGCCCATCGAGTTTCGTTCCGATCGGCCTCCGTTAACCTTGTCTAATAGGTGCTCAAACTTCATTGGTCGATGGCGGCCATGTTTTTTGAGATACACCAATGTCCTCATAGACATACATGACACCTTGGGCCAAGACACTGCATACCAATTTTCAAGTCAATCGGACTAACGGTCAGGTGGTTAAAGCCTGTTTTATGTTTTTTTCAAGTTATAGCGCCACCATTTGGCCAATCGCCGCGATTTTTTTACTGTGACCTCAGATTGACCTCTTACACATGTGTACCGAGTTTGGTGAAGATACCTCATTTACTTCTGGAGTTATAGCCATTTTAGTAAAATAGGCCCCTCCCACAACGTACGTTTTGGCGCCCCTTAGCGTCCGTGAATCGAAATTTCAACTTTTTTTCGATAATTATTGATATTCAGACTCCAGAGAACATTTCTGTACTGGTGTGGTTCCGATCGGGCGAAAAACCTAGGACTAGTTCGCAAAAGTAGGTTTTTGGCAAAATTCAAAATGGCGGAAAATCTATCATGGCGGAAATGAAATCGGAGATATACGTTTTGTTCGTCAGGCATCCAGCTTTCCAATGATATAAGACACTTGAGTCTACGACATACGGTCTAGGAGTTCTGAGCAGTTTCGCGCTTTTGGTCGCTGTAGCGCCACCTATGGGCCGATTTGGCTAAGTCCGTGTATCTGAGTAGCGAGCAATACTACTACCATTTGACCAAGTATCACGTCTCTAGGCCTTACGGTTTTGGCTGCACGATGCGTTTTAGGGAAGAATAATAATAATAATTAAAGCTGCAAGCAGCATTTATCGGGGTTCAAGCATTTAAGGCCTTTAAGCACATAAGCATTTAAGACATTAAGTTTTATTTAGAAAGCTTTTAACCACTGAAATAATAGATGGAAAAGTCCATTTACAGCCAATACAGGCAATTTACCATAGGAAATATATGGTTTTCAAACCTTTTTAACAGTTATAGCGCCACCTATGGTCCGATCAACATGAAATTTGGCATGCTTGTTTAGAATATTATGGCACATATGCTCACCAATTTTCGTGAAGTTCTGAGTTTTCGTTTAGGATTTATAAGCTTTTGAGTGCATTTTGCCACGCCCATTTTCTTTATGACCCAATTATAGCCATACGAAAAATTCAAAAGTTCAACTTTTTTTCGATAATTATTGATCAGGAGAGTCCAGAGAATTGTCCTAGACTGGTCTGTTTCCGATCGGGCGAAAAACCAGGGACTAGTTCGCAAAAGTAGGTTTTTAACATATTCGCGAATAATTAATGAACGATTTGATTGACAGCAATGGTTCTTGAGGCAATGTTGTTCAGCATGAGCAGATCTATCAAATGATATGCATTTTGTGACAATAAGTGTAACACCACGTGATTACAGAGCCGTAAAACTCGTTAGCGCCAACTAGTGGCCGATTTCTTTCAAAATTCTTACAGACCTCTAGGGCTATGAGTTGAACATGCCCATCGAGTTTCGTTCCGATCGGCCTCCGTTAACCTTGTCTAATAGGTGCTCAAACTTCATTGGCCGATGGCGGCCATGTTTTTTGAGATACACCAATGTCCTCATAGACATACATGACACCTTGGGCCAAGACACTGCATACCAATTTTCAAGTCAATCGGACTAACGGTCAGGTGGTTAAAGCCTGTTTTATGTTTTTTTCATGTTATAGCGCCACCATGTGGCCAATCGCCGCGATTTTTTTACTGTGACCTCAGATTGACCTCTTACACATGTGTACCGAGTTTGGTGAAGATACCTCATTTATTTCTGGAGTTATAGCCATTTTAGTAAAATAGGCCCCTCCCACAACGTACGTTTTGGCGCCCCTTAGCGTGCGTGAATCGAAATTTCAACTTTTTTTCGATAATTATTGATATTCAGACTCCAGAGAACATTTCTGTACTGGTTTGGTTCAGATCGGGCAAAAAACCTAGGACTAGTTCGCAAAAGTAGGTTTTTGGCAAAATTCAAAATGGCGGAAAATCTATCATGGCGGAAATGAAATCGGAGATATACGTTTTGTTCGTCAGGCATCCAGCTTTCCAATGATATAAGACACTTGAGTCTACGACATACGGTCTAGGAGTTCTGAGCAGTTTCGCGCTTTTGGTCGCTGTAGCGCCACCTATGGGCCGATTTGGCTAAGTCCGTGTATCTGAGTAGCGAGCAATACTACTACCATTTGACCAAGTATCACGTCTCTAGGCCTTACGGTTTTGGCTGCACGATGCGTTTTAGGGAAGAATAATAATAATAATAAAAATCAGGGCAATTACAATAGGGTTTCAGCACTTCGTGCTTGAACCCCTAATAAAAATCAGGGCAATTACAATAGGGTTTCAGCACTTCGTGCTTGAACCCCTAATTAAAGCTGCAAGCCGCATTTAGCGGGGTTCAAGCATTTAGGGTCTTTAAGCACAGAAGGCAGTTTAGTGAGTTGTCTGAGTTTTCGTTTAGGATTTACAGGCTTTTGAGTGTTTTTTGCCATACACATTTTCTAAATGATCCTATTATGGCTACCCAATGGGTAAAGTTTAAGTTTTTTATATAATTATTGATCTAGAGAGTCCAGAGAATTGTACTGCACTGGTATATTTCCGATCGGGTGAAAAACATAGGACTAGTTCGCAAAAGTAGGTTTTTAACATAATCGCAAGTATTTAATGAACAAATTAATTGACAGCAGTAGTTTTTGAGGCAAAGTTGTTCAGTATGAGGAGATCTATCAAATGACATGCATCACGTGATTACAAAGCCGTAAAACCTGTTAGCGTCAACTAGTGGCTGATTTCTTTCAAAATTCTTACAGACCTCTAGGGCCACGAGTCGAACATGCCCACCGAGTTTCGTTCCGATCGGCCTTCGTTAACCTTGTCTAAGAGGTGCACAAACTTTATTGGCCTATGGCGGCATAGACATACATGGCACCTTGGACCAAGACACTGCATGCCAATTTTAAAGTCAATCGAACTAATGGTCAGGTGGTTATAGCCCTTTTCATGTTTTTGTGATGTTATGGCCTGATCTCCATTTTAAATAATTATTTTAAAGGTGCCGTAGAATGCATTGATATATTTTAAATTGTTCTCTGATATCTCTGAAACAGAAATGTCTTCAACAGTCAAGTAGTGGATAAAATCAGTAACGTTACTTTCTGCTTGCGGTAGGGGTTGTAATGGAAATATAACATTAGTTGGAACTGCCCCCTTCTTCAGTATCAAACGATGAGCGAAACCTGCTTGATATTGTCCCAGGTTAGAAAAACTGTCAGTGGTGAAATGGGCAGAGCAAACTAACAGCTTTGAATTAAAATGGTAAGGTATCCTGTTGTAAAAATCAACCATGCCTGTTGGCAGTTCTCTTTTGTGGGAAGGGAATGAAAAGTTCTGAAATCCGCAGCACAGCCTCGAACATAACATTTATATCCATGATCTGACATTTTCACTATTGTCCTTGCTTGCTTCTTCACAATACCTGCAGAACTTCTGATGATTCGGCTGTGCAGGTCCACGTTAACACTGCCTGGCCTAGAACATGGGCTGGTATATGCAAATTGGGGGGGTATAAATATGAATGATCCCGACTCCAACGTCACAGTCAGTGTTATGCTGTAATTCACTCATTTTTCAGCGGTCTTTTGCAAACAGGAGATTTACACATGAAGGAGGAAACAATGGTGTTTGAGGCTCACGGTGTGTCAGTTCCATGTCCAGAACTCTTACCATTCAACTATGCCAAGATAAATACAGTTTTCAATTGTATGGCACCTTTAAAATAGTTGATTAGTAATATAATGCTTACTTGTAGTCTGAAGTGGCTTTAACAAAAGAAGAAAAATATTCTTAGATGTCTGTTCATTCTAATCATGTACAAATAAAGTAGCACAGTAAGATTACATTTATTTGAATGCATTAGTGGGTGTGTGATTGCGCTGTGTGTGCAGCTTATCAATATTAAAAGTGAAGGTGTAGTTGATATCTTTGTTGATAATATCTGTAGTAATCAGAAAAAAACAATTAAGAAATAAAGAATTAAAATTACAAATAATATTCTGTTAAGATATGAGTTACAATAACATGATTTGCAATAGTAATAATATCAATACTATATGCACAATACACAAAGATTAGACTATCAGGTCTGTGTCTTTCAAAAACATTAGTATTGCAGCCAATGTGAGTCTGTGGGATTTATAAACAGACAAAATATGATTTGAAATGTTATTTTAATGATTTTATAAAGTTTAAACAATATTTCAAATGGAAACTAAATGGAAAATAATATTTTAGTAAGCAGAATGAAGCAATGAGTGGTCTTCTGGTGGTTAAAATGTAAATGAAAACAATAATACTTAAACAATAATACTTAATACACTAACCATGCTTCAACACACACATGCAAACACATTTGGTTGTAGATGTAGATATTTTAAACAAAAGATAGGTAACAAAATGATAATTGCAAATCTCCTCTGTATAACACCATTTTCAGATTTCAAATTAATCACTGAGAGGCAGAATTGTTCAAACTGAGAGCTCAGTACAAATGAAGTGATAAACTGACAAAACATGATTGTGTTATAATAGGTGATTTTCATGCAAGCAATTTTATATAGTCTAAAAATGTATGCAAAAGCACAGGTAAAAATATTTTAATAAGTAGAATGTCCTGCAGAGGGCAGTAGAAGACCACTAATTGACTCACTTTCATTTGAAAGACTTTTTTATCCACCAGTAAAACAAAGCAGTTTCTCCATGTTCTTTCCATTAAGCATGCTTACACACACAGACACACACAGACACACACACACACAAAGACAAATATGTTTTCAATGTTTTTGGGATGTTATTGTGAAAATATCTTTTAATGGTCTAACCATTTCACATATTTCTTTGTGATCTGTATTATCAGTCCATAATAATAATAATAAATAGCTTTAAGCATTTGCTTGTTGGCCAAAGCTGAAAGCTGATAAAAAGATTAATACTATGTCTAATACTGCTGCTCCCTCTAGTTGACAACAGTGGAATTACAGCCTCCATCTTACAATTGAAGTGAATGAATGGGAATTAGTTTTTTCACTTATATCTCGGGAACCAGATGGCGAAAAATTCTAAACCTCAGAGCATAGATAGTGCTTGAGGAGCCCTGTTGAATGAGACCATCACAGTGTTTTTGGGCGATTGGGGCCGGGAGCTACGTTTCGATCAAGAGCCCGGAGAGGTCCTTACCATCAAAATTTGAGCGCGCGGCGACTTTCCGTTTTCGAGTTATGAGTGAATTTGTACTGGGGGGGGCGTGGCCTAAATGGCGGACAAGGTTTTACTTTCGTTTTCTAAATGTAAAACAATTGTCAATAGTAACACTCCAATAGATGCATTTTGACAAAATGTGATTGTAAATGTTAAAATAATGATTTTATAAAGTCTAAATATGAATTATATAACAATATTAGGGAGTAGTATGATTAAATGACAGCAGGGGGCAGTACAATACCACTTATTGGCTTAATATGCCATGTTATATCATTTTTACCTTTTTAACTGTTATAGAGGCAAATTTTGTCCGATCTGTCTGAAATTTTTCATGCTTGTTAAGAGTAACATGTTCTGACTAGATCTGAAAGATATTTAAAAGATATAGGCTTTTGGGGACACTTGGTCAAGGCTACATATTGAAGTGACTCTATTATAGCCATCCAAATGAAGAAGTTATACTTTTTCTGATAATTATTGATCTAGAGAGTCCAGAGAATTGTACTGCACTAGATTTGAACATTATGATTTGAAAATTATAAGATCATAAATGGAAAACACCATTTACAGCCAATACAGGCAATTTACCATAGAATATATATTGTTTTAAAGCTTTTTAACAGTTATAGCGCCACCTATGGTCCAATCTCCATAAAAATTCCCATGCTTCTTTAGCATGTTATGTCACATGTGCTCATCAATTTTTGTAAAGTTCTGAGTTTTTATTTATGATTTATAAACGTTTGAGTGTATTTTGACACGCCCATTTTCTAAATGATCATGTTATAGCCAAACAAAAGCAAAATTTCTACTTTTTTTCGATAATTATTGATCTAGAGAGTCCAGAGAATTGCCCTAGACTGGTCTGGTTCCGATCGGGCGAAAAACCTATGACTAGTTCGCAAAAGTAGGTTTTTAACATGTTCACGAATATTTAATGAACGGTTTGATTGACAGCAATGGTTCTTGAGGCAAAGTTGTTCAGCATGAGTAGATCTATCAAATGATATGCATAATGTGACTATAAGTGTAACACCACGTGATTACAGAGCCATAAAACTCGTTAGCGCCAACTAGTGGCCGATTTCTTTCAAAATTCTTACAGACCTCTAGGGCCATGAGCCGAACATGCCCATCGAGTTTCGTTCCGATCAGCCTCCGTTAACCTTGTCTAATAGGTGCTCAAACTTCATTGGCCGATGGCGGCCATGTTTTTTGAGATACGTCAATGTCCTCATAGACATACATGGCACCTTGGACCAAGACACTGCATACCAATTTTCAAGTCAATCGGACAAACGGTCAGGTGGTTATAGCCCTTTCCATGTTTTTTTCAAGTTATAGCGCCACCTACTGTTCAATTGTCGCGATTTTTTCACTGTGACCTCAAATTTAACTATTACACATGTGTACCGAGTTTGGTGAAGATAACTCATTTATTTCTCGAGTTATAGCCGTTTTAGTAAAATAGGCTCCTCCCACAACGTACGTTTTGACGCCCCCTAACGTCCATGAATCGAAATTTCAACATTTTTTCGATAATTATTGATATTCAGACTCCAGAGAACATTTCTGCACTGGTTTGGTTCCAATCGGACGAAAAACCTAGGACTAGTTCGCAAAAGTAGGTTTTTGAGAAAATTCAAAATGGCGGAAAATTTTCCCAGGCGGAAATGAAATCGGAGATATACGTTTTGACCGTCTTGAGCCAAGGATTACAGTGATATAAGACACTTGATTCTATGACAAACCGTCTAGGAGTTATGGCTGATTTCATACTTTTGCTTGCTATAGCGCCACCTATTGACCAATCGGGGCCATACTTTGATAGGTTCTCCCCAAATTGAGGACTACCATTTGGCTGAGTTTCAAGTCTCCAGCATTTACGGTTTGGGCTGCACGATGCGTTTTAGGGGAAAATAATAATAATAAAAATCAGAGCAATTACAATAGGGTTTCAGCACTTCGTGCTTGAACCCCTAAAAATCAGGACGATTACAATAGGGTTTCAGCACTTCGTGCTTGAACCCCTAATAATAAAAATCAGTACAATTACAATAGGGTTTCAGCACTTCGTGCTTGAACCCCTAATAAAGCAGAGGAATTCAGAGTACGAACATTGATTTATTCATATTCCCAGCCCATAAACACGATGAGAAAATAAACTTTAAATGATTCCAAATATAAGTAGTCAAAAAAAAAAAAAAAAAAAAATACAATGAAATTCACCAAATAAAATGAAGAGCACGAGTGTTGCCCAAATCAAAGAACTAAATAAAACAAAACACCTCTAACTATAACCATGAAATCTAACCTAGCTAAATCAAAGAAAAATCAAAAAGAAACATCTTCGGCGCGCTAACGCACCCATTAACTTACCTCCGCTAACTAACAAACAAAAATTACAACCCAAGGCAACACTTCCTAAACTAATGAACTAGCCTACTGTATAGACCTTATGTAGCCCCGCCCCTTTTCAGCGCTGCGCTCGTTGTCTTTTGACTTCCGGTTTTATTTTCACAGCAATCTTGCGTATTTATGAATGAACGGCTCGTTTTAAAATCTACTGACATTTGTTAAGACATCTGGTTTAAACATTACAATCCTCATGCTAACTTTCGTTAACTTTATAGGCTATTAAGTAAATCCACTTCAAAAGCTAATTACTCCTGGACAGCAATAGAAATATACAGAGCGACCGCAAAAACGGAAATTAAAAGATAATATTCTAAAGATGGCGGCGCCCTCGTTTCTCTGGCGCATAAGGTCTATAACATACGCTATGTGTGGCGATGTATGTCACGTGACATTCTAGCTTGCTCTTCGTCAATGAGCACGAGGACACACGGTCAAAACCGATCAATAAACTAAACACAACAGTTAAATAACTAAATAAAGAAACAAACTGACAGCAAATGAGGGACACAGGTCTAACATGGGCTACATAATAAACCTCTACGAGGCGCCCGCGCACATACAGTCAAAGCCCTGCTTGAAGACAGCTGGCGTCGCCTTTTATAGCCAGCTTCCGGCGGAGAGTCATGAGACGAACGAATCCCAGAGGACTGACAGGATCTGAAGCCAATCAGAATCTGATAACAAGACACAGATCATAAATACACAAACATAATTGTAACAGACAGTATAAACTCCACTGTCAGAACAGTTGTAGAAACACATGGTCATAGCTTCACTGAACACATATTTTGATAAAATATACTTTATACACTGTAAAAATGTTTTGTCAGGTGATCTAAAAATCAGATTATTATCATTACATCTAAATGAACTAATTCTATAAAATTAAATATATTTTTTATATGATTAATATGATTGAATCAACCATACATTACATTGGTACTTTGTACCAATGTTTACATCAACCTACTTTAGATTGATTATTTTTTTATTGGTTAAATCAAGTATAGATTCTTAAGGTAATAAATGCACACTATCACTTGTACAGGATATGGTAATGATATAATACTGGAAAGATTTTCATTCAGCACCTCTAAGAGCGATTGGAAACACATGTTGGATTGTTTGCTATTGAAATAAATCATGCTTAAAATTAAAAATCTGAAAACAGATCATGATGTTGTATTTTTGTTGCATGTTGTGAATGATCGACCAGCTGTTATACAAGTGTGGTGTGTTTTGAGTTTTTTACATGTTTCTATTCCTTTATAGAGTTCTTTGTGACTGGTAAATTAGTTCCTCTGGGATCTTCAGTGGTTTTGCCCTGTCAGGTTGACAAAAGCTTGTTAAAGAAAAGTCTGAAGGTGGAATGGAGAAGAACAAGAAGAACAGACTCAGAAACAGACTCAGACTCAGAGACTTTAGTTCATCTGTATGAAGATGGAGAGAGTCGACCAGAGAAACAGCACAAGGACTTTCACAAAAGAGCTCATTTCTCCAATAAGAAGATCAAAGATGGAAACTTCTCCCTCCGTCTGAAAAAGCTGAGAGCTGAAGATGAAGGAGTTTACAGATGTGAAGTTTACAGGGACGAGGAGTGTGTGTTTTCAACCGATACAGAGATGAAACTGAGTAAGTGTAAAGAAGGAAACTCTGCTGTTGAACTCCTGATCAGTGTATGACTACTATGAAAATATTTAGCAATATAGTTACAATAAAAATAATAACATTAATAACATTAGTTTGATGCATTTAAGTGATGACTATACTTGTCTGGGCTGGTCATATATTATTAATTATATAAATTTATTAATTTTGAATGAGCACCTGCATCTTTATCAGCTGGCTCTGGGTTTGTACATCTGAGTCTCTGTGGAAAGTAAATTCCCATTACAGACAAGAAATCAAGAAATTAAATGTATGCAAAAGCTACTATCAGATAATATAATCCTAATTAGTGGAAGGAATTATGGTGTTTTTGACCTGTGAGAACTACGTCTATTCTCATCAGAAACTCATTATTCCACAATTATAGACTGATGTGGAGAATAGCTCTTTAAATGTTGCTCTGGCGTTCTTCATGAGTGATTGGACAGAGAACACACAGAGAACACACAGAGAACACACAGAGAACACACAGGAAAAAGAAAATGTTTAGAGACTCGAGTAGAAAGTATCACAAGTACAGAACAGAAAATAAGTATTTCACATTTATAATTCAGAAAACAAAGCAAATGAAACTGTGGATATCTAGTTTAATAAAGTGCCTTGAACAAACTCTGATTATCTTTCAAAGATTGAATGTCATTAACAAACTTTACATTATCCGAATCCACTGATTATTTCTTCTTCAATAGAAATATTGATGGTGATTTTCTCAGACGGGGTGATTAAAAACATCTGTGTGTCCTTTACTGTTGTGCAAAGCTCCTGTATAGCTGATCAGATTCAAGAGACTTCAGGACATGTTATGTAATTGTGTGTGTGTGTGAATGGATGATGAGCGGATCAGACCTCAGTTCTCTCACTGCTGTAAATTCAGAAGTAAAAGCAAACGTAACCTTCTGTGACGGTTTATTAACCCTTAATAAATGTGTGGCCTTTTAAATGCAGTTTTTGTTTTACAAAATAGGCCTCATTTTTTTTTTGCCTTAACATTTCACATAAATGCTTAATTTTCAGTGTTCATTGTGGAAGCTTGTCTTCACACACCTGTTCCTCTGGGATCTTCAGTGGTTCTGCCCTGTTATGAAGAAAGACCTTCTAGAATGGAGGATCTGAAGGTGGAATGGAGAAGAACAGACTCAGAGACTTTAGTTCATCTGTATGAAGATGGAGTAGAGAAACAGCAGCAGGATTATCAGGATAGAGCTCATTTCTTTACTGAGGAGATTAAACATGGAAACTTCTCCATCCGTCTGGACAATCTGAGAGCTGGAGATGAAGGAGAATACACATGTACAGTTCACAGTGGCTTATCTCAGAATCACAAGCAATTTTCAACCAAGATAAAAGTGTTGCTGAGACTTCTGGGTGAGTCAACAGAAAAGAAAAGAGCAACTCTTCTATCCTTCATCAGTGTTCAGTTATTTATAATATTATGTTTCATTCAGTCATAAATGTAATGGTCAGAAAGAACAGAGATGTGTGTTTTAAATAAAACTGAATGACTGATGATAGTTGAAATAATGATTAAATGTAATAGTTACTGATGAACTGATCATGTGTTATTGTGTCTCTTCTCTCAAACTCAGTCTTTCGTCTTCAGATGTTTCTCGTCTTCTGTCCAAATATTCTGATGTTTCTTGCTTTTGTCCTCTGGGGTTTTTCTGAAGGTCAGTGTTTCAGGACTGATGGTTTATCAATGCATTATGATTATTCATATATCTGTGTAGATGTACAGTAATGTGTGGTTGTGTTTCAGGATCTGTGTTTGAGTCGGTCTTTTGTTCTGCTCTTTATTTTCTGAGGCCTCTCATGTTGCTCTGGACGGCTCCGTATATCAATAACTTCACAGGTATGGCAGATTTATTATTCATAGATTAATAAAGTATATGAATTATGATACACAATGAATTTTACATTAAAAATGTTTCAGTGTTGTATTGACATTTGTGTTTCATTGTGTTGCTGTTGTAAATAATACTGTGAATATAATTATTTCATATTTTCTGTTTTACAGTCAAGATTAAAGCATGGGTTCTGTATGACAGTTTTTGGACAGAATATTTTGTTTTCTCAGCAGTTTTTTACTCAGGTAAATAAATCCAAACGTAAATCCACAGTCATTATCATAAACACATTAATGCATGTTAACAGTTGAACAATAATTACATTTAAATGATGTAATATTCTCAATATCCAGCAGGAAATCTTAAACACATTAATACTGTGAAGTGTCTTGTGTTACTGTTGTGTTGTTGTCAGTATATCAACATGTTCAGCGCTGAATCTCTGTGTGACTGAACACATTTATAATCTACACCGCTTCATTATGAAAACAGTGCATTAATTATTACAGTCGACATCATGCTAGTGACTGAGACTGAAGCTAAAGCTACTTCTGAATATCATCTCAGCATGTGTCAGGGTCATGTCAGGGCAGGGGTCATGTCATCAGCACAAAGGTCAAGGGTCAGGATCAGACAGAGACTGTTGTAATGTTGTGTATATCTGTTTAAATGAGAAGGGTTTATATAATTCCTCTGATCTGTATTGATATTTAGTTTTTCTATTTTAGTAATTGTTGTTGTTTCTCTTCCTTTATTCCAGCTCTGTTTAAATCTGCCTATGACAAAAGTCTGAATTACGCCGGATTTGAAGGTGTCATGATGATAGTCCTCTTTATAATGGTGCTCCTGCTAAACCTCTTCTATATTATTTACAGTAAGTATTTCCTTCCATCAAGAGTCAGTGACAGATATGAGCTGTGAAATCATGTTTTACCAGATTAATGGAGTTAAAGGGACACTTCACCCATTTGCATTAAGCTTTGCATTGTTAGAAACCCAGTCATATTGAATGGTCATGCAACATTCTCTCATTTTCCCCCGAGACGAGATAAATCTGTATTTACCTCTTTACACTTCCTCCTACAATGACGCAAAAATCGTAATTTTGCGTCATTGTAGGAGGAAGTGTAAGAGGGGGGGATTTCTGTTAAGACTACAAGCACTAGATCCACCCTTTCAAACCCGCCCATAGGGGGTTGGACCTAATGCGCTAACAGACCTATCACAGATCAGTGCGAATGCGTTTGATTTCACCGGCAGAAACCTGCAGAAAACAGGGACGAAGAAAGCTGAGTAGTAGGGGTTACCATACTCTTTTTCCCGGACATGTCCGGCCGTCGAGATCGACAAAAATGTCCGGGATTCAGCTTTTGCTTTCTGCGGTCGCCATTCATTGTTTACATGCTCACCTTTTGTTTCAATCTAACTGAATTCACCCCGATTGGTGAATCTGAATGTAATGTTTACATGAATGCTAAACAAGTGATCGGTTGATTTGCGTTTTAACATTGCTAAGAAAATACCCGCACCTCCGTGAGAGATAGCCCATGAGACCGGTGCATCTCACAGGCGCGCTCATCAGTAATCACAGTAATACAGGGAGCAGGACGAGGCTAGCGCCGCGGGAGAAAGACGCAAGGCCGGTGGCGTGATCGGTTGAAAGACGCGAGGCCGGTGGCGTGATCGGTTGATGTGTGTTTTACCATTGCTAAGAAAATACCTGCTCCTCCGTGCGAGATACGAGAACAGTGCCTCACAGGTGTCGGTCGTCAGTAATCACGCCACCGGCCTCGCGCCGTTCTCCCGCGCCCCTCAGCCTCGTCCTGCTCGCCACAGTAAACATGATGAATGGCGACTGTAGAACGCAAAAGCCGAATCCCGGACATTTTGGGCAAACTCGTCACGGAGACTCACTCGTAGCTTAGCCTTGCCTTGATGTTTTTGTTTTCAACTGCGCTCTCTTACCGGTAGGCGTGGCTTGGGAGTGGCCTTGTAGGGCAGCGAAGCAAGTGCATTCTGGGAGTTGTTGTCTTTCATCCACATAAGCCAAAAATACATTTTCTGGCTTTTCTCAGTCTAGAAAGCTCCAAATTCAAAAATAATTTCACATTTCTTCTACATAAATGACCCACTTTCAATACACATTCATGTCTCCACGGGTGGAATGACCCTTTAAAGTTACAAAATATACAAACCATAATATCAGCCCTGATTTATCAGTTAATTCCGTTAGACAAGGCCAGTTTATAAAGCAGATTTTATTTGCATACTCAGAGTTTTACATGAGAAAGAGAGAGAAAAATAAAAGTGATGAAAGAATAGAATAAAAACAGAAAGTAAAATAAATCAAAGTGTACATTTTAAAATGTATGAAATGAGTAATAAAGAAAGTCAGGGTCCATTAAAGGACATAAACTGAGATGATGGTGTGAATCAGCAGGTAAAGTCATGAGTTTATCAAGTGTTTAGTTTCTTCAGTCTCAGGCCATCGAGTGATTTAAACACAGGACAGATTCTCCTGCGATCCACAGGATACTCAATTATCCATGATCGTGTGGCGACCTGCGGGTGAATTTAAAGGATGATTTGCCAAACTCTGGGAATTCCAGCCAGAGAAATCAGTGTCTCTAAAGGACACGCAAGCTCGTTCACCAAATAAGCGCTCAGAGACATGGGTAACAATACAAAACAATTAACTTTATTAAAATCACAGTCGCTTTAAAACAATCATTAAAACACATCAGGCCTCAGCCAAAGCTCAGCCCATCATAAGAGTTCGGCTCTACGAAGGTCACAGGAACACCAGCTAACCGGGCTTACCGGCAGGGTCAGGCTATCAGAGATCTTATCTGCTTATAGCAGAGAACACGAACACACACACACACACACACACACACACACCCTTTGGCACCCAGATCCTGTGACACAAGAACAGAGCAATCTTAGTAAAGAGTCACTAAAATGCACACAGAGGTATTAAACATGGCACTGAACTGCCCTCATGTTGATTTAACAAACTAAATGACAAAAAAATAAGAAATAACTAAACTGCAAAAGAAATGGGCAAGGCCTATTTGCCCTCAAACTACAATGAATAAATTCAACAAAAGAGTAAAGAAAATGCACAAGAGAGACAGAGTTAGTTTTAACAGTTTGCAGGAAAATAAACTAAGCAGCAAAACAAATACAAAAACTAGGAAAATACAAAAAGAAAAAGAATAATGTTGCTTTAACAAACTATAATAAGATAAATCAAACAGCCAACAAAAACATACAAAACAAGGATCGTGCGAAACAAAAACAGAGTCACCACTCTTGATAGGAAGAGGCAAAGAAGTCAAACAAGCCACACAAAATAATGAACTGCACAATAAACCCAAAGACAAAGGGTAGAGCTCTTACAAAAGAGAAATCAACTAAATAAAATACAAAACACTATATTAGAAGATACAAAGACAAGGAAGAGCAGAGAGCATCACTTCTAGCCAAATATAGATAAAGACAATTTAAACAAAAGAAACAGAAAATGTAAAGCAAAATCAACACAAACACAGCAGCAATGCTATCCTGGGCAGTGAGACCTGGGAGAGCACCTGCAATAAACAGACAGCCAGGGGGGAATCCCTCTGATACTGCAGTCTAAATGAGGAAAACTACAGTGCTAAAGTTAAAAAAACATTTATGTAAAATAGAAATATTTTGTACCAATATACTCTACCGTTAAATAGTTTTGGGGTCAGGAATTATTTTTCCTTTTTTCAAAAAAGTAAATCAATACTTTTATTCAGCAAGCATGTGCTAAATTGATAAAAAGCGATAGTTGTAGTGTTTCTTCTCGTGCAGTGTATCCCATAAACTACAAACACAGAGAGTTATATTATATCTCAGAACTGTTTAACAGAGCAGCTGCTAATCACTGCTAGCGCACTCGAACATGTGCACTTCCCCGTCTGACTCCCGCAACCCCCGTAACCCTCGCTGGCCCTCTAGTGGAGTCAATGTGTAATTACATCATTACATTTACATTTACATTTATTCATTTAGCTGACGCTTTTATCCAAAGCGACTTACAATTGCTATATATGTCAGAGGTCGCACGCCTCTGGAGCAACTAGGGGTTAAGTGTCTTGCTCAGGGACACATTGGTGTCTCACAGTGGATTCGAACCCGGGTCACAACAGTAAAGTATTTTCTATTTGAATTAAATGCTGTTCTTTTTTTTCTTTTTTTTTATTCATAATAAATCCAGAAAAAATAAATAAACCATTAATTAGCTCAACTGTGTCCAACACTGATGATAAATCCTCATATTAGAGATTTCTGAAGGATCATGTGACACTGAAGACTGGAGTAATGATGCTTTTATTTTAAGTTGTAATAATTGTTTTCTGTATATTTGATCAAATAAATGCAGACTTGATGTGCATACGAGACTTATTTAAAAAACATAATATAGTAATGTGCCCAAATGTTTGACTGGTGCTGTACACACTATTATACTATTGCTGCATCATTATCAACACTGTTAAAATAATAAAGTCCTTTCACGTCGACACATGTGCTGATGATGATGATGATGATTGTTCGGTGTGTCACATGACAAAGGCATCGATGGATTATGTAATATTTTAAAATATGTGATATGTGGAGTTTTAATTAAATCGACACACTACCTTTGGTTATTGAGAAGTTGAAACATTGTTTGGTTTATTTT
This sequence comes from Abramis brama, assembly GCA_022829085.1. Taxonomy (NCBI): domain Eukaryota; kingdom Metazoa; phylum Chordata; class Actinopteri; order Cypriniformes; family Leuciscidae; genus Abramis; species Abramis brama. The sequence continues at coordinate 1,167,370 of CM040766.1, forward strand.
GTCCAGCCGTCGAGACATTTACTCTCTGAAAGAACCACATCTGACTCAGAGCATCGATTTAAAACACACAACTCTTGCCATCAGTTCAGGCATCCATAAACACACACACACACACACACACAGAGAGACACACACACACTGTATATTAATATTTCAGACGACACACGCTCAGCATGTTCTGTTTATTAAGGTGATTATGAAGCTCGTCATTATTCATGATTATCATAATCATCTAAAGCAATTACACACTTTAATAAAAACATAGAGCTCCACTTATCTCACCATATTATTATTATTATTATTATTATTATTATTATTATTATTGATCAGTGGATCTACAGTTTTTGAGGGAATCAAATTCCTGCAACAGATTCTGTAAAAATAATATTAACTATCAGAAGCTTAATTCAACATTACAATAACTAATAATGTGGTTTAAGGACGAGTAAGTGTTCATTATCTCCACATCTATCATTATCTCGTGATTTACAGTGTTTTATTAATTACAGCGTTTTATTCCAGAGATTTATTATGGAGATGTTTATTATTCGTCTTTATTGCAGTGTTTGTCAGCTGAATATACAGTAAATAATAACTGGATCAACAGAAACATTAATAATTTCTGCAGTAAAACATTGACTCTCTTCACACGACTCACACACTTATTATAATGCTGTTAATGTGTGCAATATTACGTGGTTTTGATTCAGTGTAGTGAGTCTCTCCTCGTGTGTTTAAGATGTTTTGAGTATAGTTTATATATTTATGAGTTTATATAGTTTTGAATGATTGTGTGAAGATTGTCTGTCCAGATTAAATGATGAATTAGTGAAGTGAGTTTACTTCTGTACTCATTGATTATCATGACATTATTGAACATCAGATCAAACATGTGTATGGAGTTATGAACTGTTGTTTCTCTTCTACAGCGTTGGCTAGATTAACTGTGGAGATCAGTGTACGGATCACGGCTATATTCGCTGTTCTGGCTGGTATAAGCTTTGATATTCTTCCTTCACTGCAGTTCATCCTCCTGTTCTTCAGCTTCGGCTCTAGAGGAGGTCAGTTTACATTCATCAACTATTCATATTCATTTATGAGCAACAGTGCAAGAAAACACTCACTGTTCAACAGTATTAACATCAAATCAAGAGAAATCTGTGGAAATATTCCAGACGCATTCCACGAGATATTAATGCTTCATTCACACTCACTATTACAGTATATTGATCTGATTATTAATTACAGTTTATTTGAGAGTAGAAGAAGATAATTACGTTTTTTTTTTTTTACATATTAAAGTAAATGTAAATACACACACACACACACGCACACTCTTCCTCCATGTTGAACACACACACACACACACACACACACACACACACACACACACACACGCACACTCTTCCTCCATGTTGAACACACACACACACACACACACACACACACACACACACACACACACACTCTTCCTCCGTGTTGAACATACACACAAACTCTTCCTCCGTGTTGAACACATACTCCCTTCCTCCATGTTGAACACACACACACACACACACACACACACACACACACACTCTTCCTCCGTGTTGAACACACACTCTCTTCCTCCATGTTGAACACACACACACACACACACACACACACTCTTCCTCCATGTTGAACATACACACACACACACTCTTCCTCCGTGTTGAACACACACTCCCTTCCTCCATGTTGAACACACACACACACACTCTTCCTCCGTGTTGAACACACACTCTCTTCCTCCATGTTGAACACACACACACACACACACACACACTCTTCCTCCGTGTTGAACACACACACACTCTTCCTCCGTGTTGAACACACACACACACACTTCCTCCGTGTTGAACACACACACACACACACACACACACTCTTCCTCCATGTTGAACACACACACACACACTCTTCCTCCATGTTAAACACACACACACACACACACACACTCTTCCTTCGTGTTGAACACACACACACACACTCTTCCTCACTGTTGAAGACACACTCTTCCTCTGTGTTGAACACACACACACTCTTCCTTCCTGTTGAAGACACACACACACACACACACTCTTCCTCTGTGTTGAACACACACACACACACTCTTCCTCCATGTTGAACACACACACACACACACACACACACACACACACTCTTCCTCCATGTTGAACATACACACACACTCTTCCTCCGTGTTGAACACACACTCCCTTCCTCCATGTTGAACACACACACACACACACACACACACACACTCTTCCTCCGTGTTGAACACACACTCTCTTCCTCCATGTTGAACACACACACACACACACACACACACTCTTCCTCCATGTTGAACATACACACACACACACTCTTCCTCCGTGTTGAACACACACTCCCTTCCTCCATGTTGAACACACACACACACACACACACTCTTCCTCCGTGTTGAACACACACTCTCTTCCTCCATGTTGAACACACACACACACACACACACACACACACACTCTTCCTCCATGTTGAACATACACACAAACATAAAATTCCTCCGTGTTGAACACACACTCCCTTCCTCCATGTTGAACACACACACACACACACACACTCTTCCTCCGTGTTGAACACACACACACACTCTTCCTCCGTGTTGAACACACACACACTCTTCCTCCGTGTTGAACACACACACACACACACACACACTCTTCCTCCGTGTTGAACACACACACACTCTTCCTCCGTGTTGAACACACACACTCTCTTCCTCCGTGTTGAACACACACACACTCTTCCTCCGTGTTGAACACACACACACACTCTTCCTCCGTGTTGAACACACACACACTCTTCCTCCGTGTTGAACACACACACACTCTTCCTCCGTGTTGAACACACACACACACACTTCCTCCGTGTTGAACACACACACACACACACACACGCACACACACACACACACACACACTCTTCCTCCATGTTGAACACACACGCACACACTCTTCCTCCATGTTAAACACACACACACACACACACACACTCTTCCTTCGTGTTGAACACACACACACACACACACACTCTTCCTCACTGTTGAAGACACACTCTTCCTCTGTGTTGAACACACACACACTCTTCCTTCCTGTTGAAGACACACACACACACACACACACTCTTCCTCTGTGTTGAACACACACACACACACTCTTCCTCCATGTTGAACACACACACACACACACACTCTTCCTCCTTGTTGAACACACACACACACACTCTTCCTCCGTGTTGAACACACACACACACACACACACACTCTTCCTCCGTGTTGAACACACACACACACACACACACACACACACACTCTTCCTCCGTGTTGAACACACACACACACACACACACTCTTCCTCCGTGTTGAACACACACACACACTCTTCCTCCATGTTGAACACACACACACACTCTTCCTCCATGTTGAACACACACACACTCTTCCTCCATGTTGAACACACACACACACTCTTCCTCCGTGTTGAACACACACACACACTCTTCCTCTGTGTTGAACACACACACACACACACACTCTTCCTCCGTGTTGAACACACACACACACTCTTCCTCCGTGTTGAACACACACACACACACACACACTCTTCCTCCGTGTTGAACACACACACACACACTCTTCCTCCGTGTTGAACACACACACACACACACTCTTCCTCCATGTTGAACACACACACACACACACACACACACACACACACTCTCTTCCTCCATGTTGAACACACACACACTCTTCCTCCGTGTTGAACACACACACACACACACACACACACTCTTCCTCCGTGTTGAACACACACTCTCTTCCTCCATGTTGAACACACACACACACACTCTTCCTCCGTGTTGAACACACACACACACTCTTCCTCCGTGTTGAACACACACACACTCTTCCTCCGTGTTGAACACACACACTCTCTTCCTCCATGTTGAACACACACACACTCTTCCTCCGTGTTGAACACACACACACACTCTTCCTCCGTGTTGAACACACACACACACACACTTCCTCCGTGTTGAACACACACACACACACACACTCTTCCTCCATGTTGAACACACACACACACACACACTCTTCCTCCATGTTAAACACACACACACACACTCTTCCTTCGTGTTGAACACACACACACACACTCCTCCTCACTGTTGAAGACACACACACTCTTCCTCCGTGTTGAACACACACACACTCTTCCTCCATGTTGAACACACACACACACACACACACTCTTCCTCCGTGTTGAACACACACACACACTCTTCCTCCGTGGTGAACACACACACACACTCTTCCTCCGTGTTGAACACACACACACTCTTCCTCCATGTTGAACACACACACACACACACACACTCTTCCTCCATGTTGAACACACACACACTCTTCCTCCGTGTTGAACACACACACACACACACACTCTTCCTCCATGTTGAACACACACACACTCTTCATCCGTGTTGAACACACACACACACACACACTCTTCCTCCGTGGTGAACACACACACACACTCTTCCTCCGTGTTGAACACACACACACTCTTCCTCCATGTTGAACACACACACACACACACACACTCTTCCTCCATGTTGAACACACACACACTCTTCCTCCGTGTTGAACACACACACACTCTTCCTCCGTGTTGAACACACACACACACTCTTCCTCCGTGTTGAACACACACACACTCTTCCTCCGTGTTGAACACACACACACACACACACACACACACACACTCTTCCTCCGTGTTGAACACACACACACACACACACACACTCTTCCTCCCTGTTGAAGACACACACACACTCTTCCTCCCTGTTGAAGACACACACACACTCTTCCTCCATGTTGAACACACACTCTTCCTCCGTGTTGAACACACACTCTTCCTCCGTGTTGAACACACACACACACACACACACACACACTCTTCCTCCGTGTTGAACACACACACACACACACACTCTTCCTCCGTGTTAAACACACACACACACACACACACACACACACACACACTCTTCCTCCGTGTTGAACACACACACACACACACACACACACACTCTTCCTCCATGTTGAACACACACACACACACACACACTCTTCCTCCCTGTTGAAGACACACACACACTCTTCCTCCATGTTGAACACACACTCTTCCTCCGTGTTGAACACACACACACACACTCTTCCTCCGTGTTGAACACACACACACACACACACTCTTCCTCCGTGTTGAACACACACACACACACTCTTCCTCCGTGTTAAACACACACACACACACACACACACACTTCCTCCATGTTGAACACACACACACACACACTCTTCCTCCGTGTTGAACACACACACACACACACACACACACACACACACACTTCCTCCGTGTTGAACACACACACTCTTCCTCCATGTTGAACACACACACACACACACACACACTCTTCCTCCATGCATGTTGGACACACACATATGGCGTTATTATCCTGTCAAATGTCGAGAGCGCATTATTGTAGGGCGAAAGTACATTAATATAATGCGTGAGCGCGAATCTCTCTGCTCGCGCGCGGGAACTGAGCGCACGCTCTCAGATACAGGCTGTTCATTTAAGAATTTTCTCTGGGCTCGCTCAGAGAATATGCCTGCACTTAAAACGTGTTCAGTGCAATCGAGAATCTCTCCTCTTCGCTTAAAGTAAGCGTGTATGTGCTTAGACTGTGTCCCGTGCGTTCGCGCATGCCTTTAAGTAGGCTACTCTTCTCTTCAATTTATTTTTATTATTATTATTATTTTTTATTAATGCCAAGGTATCAAAAATATAACTTACATAGCAAAAATGTAGGCTACAAATTACATACAACGGAATAAAGAAAGCAAAGCAGCATATATAGACTATATATATATATATATATATCAGTGATGCGCGGGTCAATGTATAAACAAACCGCACCCGACCGACGTTTTCAACTAACCCGCCCGCAACTCGGACCGCAAAAAAACGAAAAAGAAAATATTGTACCCGACCCGCTTCCTGACCCGCATTTCTAATTTTGTCAAGAATTATTAAAAAAATCGTCAATATAAGCTCATAATTTGTACTAAAATAGGCCTAGTCTAAATGTTTAGTTTTAAAAACAATTTTAAAAAGCTGGCTATGTCTTGATGTTTCTGCGCAAGTTCAGCAGACACTAGTGAGGTTCGGGTTTGTTCTGATCAGAGCTCGTCAGCGGAGAGCGCATTTCTGAATATTCCGCTCCGCTCACGGTCGCTCGCCCAACCCAGATGGCCTGCTGGTTCGAAAATATGTGGAATAAGGGCTGCCTCCGACTAATTTTTTTCTAGTTGACTAGTTGTTCATTTAAAGGAGTCATAACCTAGTATTACCTTGGATACCTACTGCTGTATTATAGTCTTTCAGGCCCTTCTAAAAAAGAAAAGTGGAAAAAAAATAAACACAGAGCCCCTCTGACCCTTATTTCTGAAGGCATTATTGTCTCGCGAGATCTGGTGCGATATTTTGGCTGTCGTGGACGGTCATTTTAATAATGCAAATGAGGGGCGCGTTGATTGGTGGCAGGAAGGAGGGGGGTTGACAACGCAGGTAACGCTTTAGCATATCATTCCAAACTGACATCATGGCGCAAGTTATGAATGAACCCGACCTGGCCGCGACCGGCTTCCCGGTGTTACAATATATTCAGTTCCTGAAATATTTGGTTCCAATGGGTGGAGCTACAATGAATATTTACGATACCATAGCGTGGGCGGGGCGATAAAAACGAGTGGAACGGAAATTATTAGCCTGAGCGCCTGCTCATTTTCAAAAAGGTAATAAAGTTGAACGAAGTTAATCTTAAACTACTCGTATATATTTTTATAAATAATTAATCGTTTTATAGCGTGTGTTTTGTAGCATGTCACCTACAATAAAGGCATATTTCTCCAAATTTTCCCAGAATAATTGTTGCTGACATTATAGAACTGTTCGTTTTTAATGAGTGACTGAGATTAGGATTTTTAAAGGTGTGTGATTGCTGTTTAAATAAATATTGCAAATATATATATTCTTGTGTCTTTATTCTGTCTTCCAAAGTCGCCTGCATATTATTAAAATAGTCTTTAAATTATAGGCTGATAGCTCAAGACATAACTAACATAACTTACAACAAGTACATTAAGTACTTGGAGTTGCATGTTGCATGCTTTGGATGTTGCTTTATACTGACTTAACTGAAAATCGTTTTGATACACAACCTTTACTTTATCAAAGGTTATCATAAATGTTAAGCTTCAGATGCATTAACAGTTGTTTCCAGCAATGCTTTAGAACGTTGGTCTAATTAAATGATAATAATGACTAACCATCATAAAAATTAGGCCTACATCTTATCAGTTTAGTAATGTTATCATTCTTATGTAATCTTTTTAAAAACAAGTGAACAGAAAATCACACTGGTGTAGAAGGCATGGGTATACCAAAATATTAAGGAAAGGTATATTTATAAATACATATTTGAATAATATAGTAAATATTTTATTAGTCCTCCTGCTGTATTAACTTTGTCCTTGATCCCATTTTTCTCTTGTCTAACATTCTTGTTTTTACAGCTGAATATGAATAAAATGTCATTTTAAGACACTGTATGTTACTATAAAAATAATTTCGAGTTAATGAATGAATGCTTTAAAAAAAAACAGATGTTTTTGTTAATCAATTTTAAACAGTCTAGAGATCATATTTAGGATAGGTAGATAACTTTATGCATATAGTTTTATATTATAAAATTTATATGTATTATATCCTTTAAGTGAGAATACTTTTAATTATATGTCCATATCCCACCACACCTGAGAAACTGACCTCTATTTCTGACCTCTATGTCTGTGCAATTTACTATTGTACACAGCTTTGGCCAATTAATAATTGGTTCAGTAGATAGTTTGTAAAGCATTCAAAATCCAATTAGCTATGGTGATGTTTTAAAATAATACCGAGTCTCAACCACAATTCATATAAATAAACCTACCCATCTTTGTTGAATTTGTCACTTGGGCTGTAAATATAGATAAGGAAATATTTAAACAGGGAACTACACTGCGACCAAAATGGTCGCATATGCGACCTTTTGAAATGCCATTGCGACCCTTATTTTTAATGGGTCGCAAATGTATCACTGATTATTTTTGTACCTATGTTTTAGGCAATATGCTATGATTTACTATGAGCATTTATTAAAACAGAAATGTGTATTTTAAGAATACGTTTTATAACGTGCTCCTCTGAGCATTCAACACATCAAGTGACCGCGACCGTTACTTAGATTAAAACGTACCATTGTATCAGTGCTGCGCTCTCTCTCTCTCACACAAATACGGACGCGCGCACACAGAGAGAGAAGATAATTGTAAAATGAAAATTGACGGGCTATAGTTTAAATTTTGTTCTTGCTTGTTGTTGTTTTTCTGTCAAAATGTCAGAAAGCATTTTGTATGATCCATCCGTGTTTTTAAAATTTGTTAAATGACGGACGTTTTACAACACAGCCCTCGTTATATGTCGGATTCGTCTAACTTAGCCTACTTGATATTATTTTTAGAATAAGTGATTCGTTATGCTATTATTGGACTCCTGTCTATTCATTGTCAACTGTTTTCTATAAATATGTTTGTATTGGCTAACATTTAAAATGTGCAATGTTCAAACGCAAAGACAGCACGTCACAAATAAGCTCTTTTCCCTATGCTATTTAGTATCATATTTGGATATTGGAATAATAAATTAAGTAGCCTATCTTAATTGTACACCTGTTTTTTGGTTTTTTTTTTTTTTTTTTTTTTTACTGTTTTCTAGGGGTTTCTTAATTTTAGACAAGTTGACCAGCACACATTATATGCAATGCAATGCAACATAATGCATGTGTGTCCTATGTGTGACATATTTTGCACACAGGTAAAGGTGCCCAACATAAGTCATTATAAATCAAGTAAAAAAAAAAAAAAAAAAAAAAAAAAAAAAAGTTTTTGGGAAAATATCTCTTTATTTGATTATCAGTAAATTTGTTTTCCATACAGAGATATCGGTATCGGCCATAACAGCAATATTAATATCGGTTATTATCAGTATCGGCCACAATTTTCACATCGGTGCATCACTACTTAAGAGTTCAGGAGTCTGCCCATCTGTGCCAACCATAGCATGTTGAAATCCATTTTGCACTTTATTGTGTACTGTATTTTCTATTGCAGTAAATCTATCCCAACCAATGTTAAAGAAAACAAAAACAAGAAGGCATGTGGTTTAAAAGATGGCAAGTAAAATAAAAAGCACATCTGTATGCAATACAGTTTCATTATTGTTCATTATTATCCAGAGCGGCTTACTAGAAATAATTTGTGCGACCAAATCATGTTTTGCGCCAGTAACTGAAAAAGTTAGTAGCGCAAGTGCCACCAGTGGAAAAGGTTAGTGTAGTTCCCTGTTAAACCCTTTTATGAATTGAAAAAATCTGGAAAGGTTCCTCATGGTGTTTCTAAAAATAAATAAAAAATATGTCCTTCTTAGAAGAGCACAGAACTTCACAATGAGAGGTGAGTTAACTAACACTTAGTGATTTCTGTCTCTTCATGATCAAAACATTTTAGTTGTACATTTTACACATTACTTTTAGATGAGGTCTTATACTATATTATACAGTGAGGTTTGTATTTGCCCTAGATGCAAACACCCTTAATTGTGTACTCCCATGCATGATATCAATGAAAGAAAATTTGAAATTTGGCATTGCCAAATAAAAAACTAAATTAAATGAATCAATTTGAATCAAGAGTTTTGTCTCTGTTTTATTACAATTAAGTGCACTTACCTTTGGAATGGTACATTCAAAAGTACAAATTGCACAAACTGAGTATGAAATTACTTTAGTTGGACCTTGCTATACATCAATAGAATTGAAATAATTATCACTTAATTTGACCAATGTTCTAAAGCATTGCTATAGGGAAAACAACTGAAGCTTAACATTTATGATAACCTTTGACAGTTGTGTATCAAAAAGATTTTCAGTTTAGTGTAAAGCAGAATTCAAAGCATGCAACAACATGCAACTCCAAGTAGCCTATGATGTTGTCTTGAGCTATCATCCTATAAAAGCTATTTCAATAGCCTACAGACAACTTTGGGAGACAGAATCAAAACACAAGAATATATTTATAAATATTTATTTAAACATGCAATAATAGACATTTAAAAAGCTTAATCTCAGTCATTCGTGAGAAACGAACAGTTAGGAGTAGTTTAGGACAAAACGCGATCTGAGGCGCTCACGCCAATAATTTCTGTTCCACTCGCTTGTATATGCCCCGCCCATGCACGCTATGGTCTCGTGAATATTCATGATAGCTCCACCCACTGGAACCAAATATTTCAGGAACCGAATATATTGTAACACCGGCCAGTGTATAAGTATGAAGCGCCGTTTAGGGCTTAAATCAAACTTCATTCACGCACACATATATGAAACACGCTTGCATACATACTAAGTAGACGCACATACTCATATGAGACGCGAGCACACACACACAAACTCGCGCACATACTCGTATAAGACGCGAGCACACACACACACAAACTAGACGGCGCCTCATATATAAGCGTTAGGCAATCAATATACAATAGCCGAATTCATGATGATCTCAGTCATTTGTTGTTTGCAAAGTAACGTTAGCAGCCATTCCCCATGTTTACCTCGAAGCTAATACTCCCGCTAGCATACAATTAGCAGTTAGCTGCTGTTTGTTACACAGAGTAGAGCAATAAAAACACATTCTTACCGTTTCAACTGCAGGCAAGTCTCTGTTTGTTGAACATGGCCCCTTTTTCCCGAGCTTCGATGCCAACTTCGCATGATATTGCCTCAAATTTGTGAAGGATTCCGGCGTAAAATGTTTAGTTAGCACAGACACATAACGTTAAGCCAGTGGGAAGGGTTGTAGGAACCGCGTCATTAAAAATGAATTTAATCCACTGGTCCCTGACAGCTTGGTCCGTTCTTGGGAGAAAACACATTTACATGTTGATTCTGGCAGTCAACAACAGAGCAACTCAGGTGTGCACTCGGTTTCTCCATCTTTCTCGACTGAACTGAATATGAGGGGGAGAGGGGCGGGCTTCCCGCGGCATAGGTTTGCGGTGTCCATATATGGTATATCAAAATCTCGTATTTGAGTGCGCGTGCACGCGCGCTGGTTTATTTACCCTGAAGTAAACAAACGCTTCACTTTTAAATATCGGCTTCCCGGCCAGTGTATAATCGTTAGGTAATCATAACATACATTGATTCTCGTGGAAAAGTGAAAATTGCAGGTTATGACTCCTTTAAGCCATTTGTGGACAAATCGCCCCTTTATATTAAATTTACTTAAATAGGCTAGCCTACAGGAATAAGCGTAATGACCGCACGCATAAAGCTTGCCACAAAGAACCGGTTAAAGTAATGATTATGAATGTGTCTAAATTAGCAAGGAGACATTTAATTGTTTAGTAATAAACTAGTGTTTTCTGTGTCGCTGCAAAGATGAAGTTGACAAAGCGGAGATTGCGGACTCGCCATGAACGCCAGAGAGAAATGCACATTTCATATGGATTAGCCTACATAATCAGAGAGTATGCCTATTTATTTTGGTTTGAATATTTTCGTTTAAAAGTAGACATTTCAAGCTTTCTGTAATATATAGCCTATATTTATCAAATCTGTGAGGCACAAGCTGAGTTTCGGCGCCCTCCAGTTCACATGCAGTGATCGTACCGGCGCCTTATTTTGTCTGCTATATATTTGCTTCTTATTTAATAAATACGGGCAATTGATTGATAAAACATTGATCAAAATTAAGATACAATTTATACAAAACGAAAATCTTTTAAAAAGAGTTTTCTATAAAACAAAACTTAATGAAGTTGTCAAAATCATGTTTTACCAAAAACAGCGCCGTTGCTAGGAGGGCGCCAGCGGATGATAGCCCTGAAGACGCCTAGCAATGATATACCTTTAGTGGTAGTATACCTTTAGTTAAGTTATCGCAGCGCCTAAGAGACAATGTTATCGCAGCCCAGGTATATGCATAATGGAGATTCCAAAGCTCTCTTCTTTGGTCAGAACCATGGAGAGCGATCGCGGATTTACTTTAACAATGCAACAAAATATTTAAAGAGCATCAAGCTATTAAAATCTATATTATGTATACGCACAGATAATATAACAGTAGGCTATATGTCAATATTTTTTTATTAGGTTAAGCAGTGATTGATAACGTTTTTTTAATTATTTTTTTATTTAACGTTTTTAATTTAAGGCCCACCCACAATTGGTCTGGCTTATCCAAAACTGGAATCCTGGCGCCGTGCCTGGTTGGTCGTGCCAGTTTTGTAGTTATCAAATGTGTAAATAGCATCGCAAGAAGTAGCCTACATACACATGACAAAGCCAGCACTTTGGTCATCATCTTTCATTATTTCGGCAAATGTCTCCCACACTTTGCTCTTTCTATTTGTGTATTTGCGGAGATTCCACTCCCCAGTCTTCACCTCTTCTCTTGCCGCCTCCATCTCTACCTGCAGACTGAGCTCGTGCGTCATCTTCGCGCCAGTTATTCAGCCAATAAAGTGTAAATTAAATTTAAAACGTATTCATAGAAAATTGTGTCTAGAACTATATAATTACAAAGGTATAATTGGCATCTTTATTTCAAACGACCCGACCGACCGCGACCCGAATATCATTAAAAATATTTTTGGATGACTCGTAACCGCGAGTGACCGCGAGTGACCGCAGGCACCCGCTCATTTCGGATCAACCCGCGCATAATAGATATATATATATATATATACATACATACATACATACATACATACATACATACATACATACATACACACACACATACATACATACATACAGCCTGTACATATGCTCATAATAAAATAAAATAAACAGAACAGAAAGCTTTAATGAAATAAATAAAAAAGTTAAAACAAGTTTATTATCTTAAGAGCTTTAAGATTTTTAGATAACAAAATGCTCTGGATGTATTGTTGGACCTCTCTTCTAAAAACAATGAATAAGGGATTCTGCTGAGTGTGAATTTACTACAGTGAATGTGAAATTTTGCACTGTACAGTAGAGTGAACACTGTCTGATTACACACCTGTTCTGTCTACAAACGCTTGAATGATTGAAGACACACGGTTGTTCTCCCAACATTCGGCTGCACCATTCGACCCGCCTCGGCCATAAGGTCATGGCTGAGAACATGATCTACAATAATGGCACTTATTTCTTCTGAAACACACAATCTTGGCCTGTTCCTCTGTTTTACCTCCTTACCCTTCCACCACACATCCTTGCTCCTCTTCTTCTTCTCGGCTGTTCACCCTGTTGTTCTTCCTTTCTCAGAGTGTGTAACGTGTTGTGCTCTGTATGCTTCCCAGATGAAGCTTCATGAGATGCACTCTGAGCTATTATAGAGAACTGGTTGATCATTGATTGATCTAATGCTTTACATTCCCCGTCATTAGTGAAATTCAGAACTCACCTCTGCAATTCAACAATTCAGGACAAAAAAAAGTCTAATAGAATTGTATAGAAAATATGTTTGACAGTTTATGACAACTAGTTCAACCAATTCTGCATTTAATGACTTATGGAACTAATGCCTATATGTTTTGTGGGGTAAGACTATTCAACAGAGAACCAGTGTTGATAAACATGACATAAGCAATTAATAATGTAAGAAACAGCAGACACTTGCACATAATCAACTGCATGAATGTACTGCAATTTGTTCAAAAGAATGAGAAATTGCTTTTATGAGGTGCACAAGTAGATAATGTGGAGATTGAACAAGTAAGAATTTTAGTTGTGATCTGAGAAAAGCACCAAAGCAACTGAGAAAAACTGTAATATAATTAATAGAATTGTTGTTGTTGCTCTCCTTTATATAATATAATATAAAGAGAATGTTTGCAGTAACTGATCTCCTCTATATAATATAATATAATATAACACTGCTCTCCTCTATATAATATAATATAATATAACACTGCTCTCCTCTATATAATATAATATAATATAACACTGCTCTCCTCTATATAATATAATATAATATAATATAATATAAAGAGAATGTTTGCTGTAACTGATCTTCTATATAATATAATATAATATAATATAATATAACACTGATCTCCTCTATATAATATAATATAATATAACACTGATCTCCTCTATATAATATAATATAATATAACACTGCTCTCCTCTATATAATATAATATAATATAATATAATATAATATAATATAATATAATATAATATAATATAATATAATATAAAGAGAATGTTTGCTGTAACTGATCTTCTATATAATATAATATAATATAATATAATATGATATAATATAATATAAAGAGAATGTTTGCAGTAACTGATCTCCTCTATATAATATAATATAATATAAAGAGAATGTTTGCAGTAACTGATCTCCTCTATATAATATAATATAATATAAAGAGAATGTTTGCAGTAACTGATCTCCTCTATATAATATAATATAATATAATATAATATAATATAAAGAGATTGTTTGCAGTAACTGCTCTCCTCTAATATAATATAAAGAGAATGTTTGCTGTAACTGATCTCCTCTATATAATATAATATAATATAATATAATATAATATAATATAATATAATATAATATAATATAATATAATATAATATAAAGAGAATGTTTGCTGTAAATGATCTCCTCTATATAATATAATATAATATAATATAATATAATATAATATAATATAATATAATATAATATAATATAAAGAGAATGTTTGCTGTAACTGATCTCCTCTATATAATATAATATAATATAATATAATATAATATAATATAATATAATATAATATAATATAATATAATATAAAGAGAATGTTTGCAGTAACTGATCTCCTCTATATAATATAATATAATATAAAGAGAATGTTTGCTTGTTTGCTGTTTAGTGAATGTGTTGCTGTGGTAACGGACTCCCGCTCGGTGGGTGGGGGAGGGGCGGCGGCCGCTCAGGGAAATCACTCATCAATGGCCCTGTCCCAAATGGCGCACTTCATGCGGACTTTCGGTCTCGTGGACTTGAATTGCGCGTGCTCGCTGAGTCTACGAGTCCGTAGGCTGTCCCATTCAGCACTTTAACGCTCTGAAGTGTGCTCAGCAGCGCCCCCTTTGTACCCTTGAAGCGGTCTTCCACGAAGCCCGCATAGAAGCAGGCTTCACGCACTTTAACTACCCAGGAATCCTTGCGAAAGGCCAATCAGACAACGGATGGGAGGAGATTTCGCTCACGGATAATTGTTGACATAAGTCTGAGAAGAAAATATTACGGTTTTTATGACCTAAATGTACATTTTACCAGTTGTTACCTACAGTTTATACAAACATTATGGTCATCGACCAGTGGTTGATGTCTCAAACATAATAATAGCGTGTTTAATAATACGATCGCATTATGATTCATTAAATAAATAGAACCGAATGGCAGGGCTTTACTGAGTCATATATTTAAACAGTATGAATATTGAATCTACTAATTGAAATTATGTTTAAATTATGTTTTAAAATTGTAATCTTAGTTCAAATGGAACATATGTATTATTATGTACAACTGTATACATCATTTAAATAAGCATGATATATCTATTGTCTAATTCCCAGGTGATATGCACAATATCAAAATATAGAACTGTAAAATTAGGATGTGTAGTTGACATGCAGATAAGACGTCGTAGTGCAAAAATGTGATTTCTCCTGTCCAACAACAACCAGGCCGTTATTTCCGGCGTGACGATCGAGTCTGTCCCAAAAATACCTCTCAATGCGCCCTCGTGGACTCGCGCCAAGGGCCCTATAGGTCTGCACTACATGACGTCACCAAAGTGTGGACTCTGAGGAAGTCCACAAGTCCGGAGTGTGCCATTTGGGACAGGGCCATAATATGACAGGGAACGTCAGAGCGCAAAGTAGGAGAAAACAAATAAAAGCAAGCGATTTTTGCATGTTTTCACATCTTTTTGTGGCTTGTATATTTTTATTGAACAAACTCAATGAATAAATCATCACCATATTGACAGATTTAAACACGTGTCCCTCGGCCTCCGCTAAGGAAATATGTACTTTTTAAATTCACATGACGTAGTGTGTCTGTTCACATGCCCTTCCCCGCTTCAAACTCGTTCCACGCACTCGCACACACACACAAACAGGCGCACATATCTTTGTGGGGACTCTCCATAGACGTAATGGTTTTTATACAGTACAAACTGTATATTCTGTCCCCTTACACTAACCCTACCCCTAAACCTACCCATCACAGAAAACTTTCTGCATTTTTACATTTTCAAAAAAATATCATTTAGTATGTTTATTAACCCATTTCCCTCATGGGGACCGCTGGCTGGTCCCCACAATGGAGGTGATCTCAGGTTTTACTATCCTTGTGGGGCCATTTGGTTCCCACAATGTAATATAAACAAAAACACACACACACACACACACACACACACACACTCACTCACTCACTCACTCACTCACTCACTCACTCACTCACTCACTCACTCACTCACTCACTCACTCACTCACACACACACACACACACACACTAGGGGGCAGTGGCGAGTCTCAGGGAGATTCACTCTTAAAAAGAAGTCACTGCCAGACATTCCGACACTGTAACACACACACACACACACACACACACTAATTTATTGTTTTCTTAGTTGAGTTTGCAGATTGTACAGTGTGTGACAGAAATAAAACTTAAACATTAAAGTGTAATTTATTCCTGTGATCAAAGCTGAATTTTCAGCATCATTACTCCAGTCTTCAGTGTCACATGATCATCATTACTCCAGTCTTCAGAGTCACATGATCATCATTACTCCAGTCTTCAGAGTCACATGATCATCATTACTCCGGTCTTCAGAGTCACATGATCATCATTACTCCAGTGTTCAGAGTCACATGATCATCATTACTCCAGTCTTCAGTGTCACATGATCATCATTACTCCGGTCTTCAGTGTCACATGATCATCATTACTCCGGTGTTCAGAGTCACATGATCATCATTACTCCGGTCTTCAGAGTCACATGATCATCATTACTCCGGTCTTCAGTGTCACATGATCGGTCTTCAGTGTCACATGATCATCATTACTCCAGTCTTCATTGTCACATGATCATCATTACTCCGGTCTTCAGTGTCACATGATCATCATTACTCCAGTCTTCATTGTCACATGATCATCATTACTCCGGTCTTCATTGTCACATGATCATCATTACTCCAGTCTTCAGAGTCACATGATCATCATTACTCCAGTGTTCAGTGTCACATGATCATCATTACTCCAGTCTTCAGAGTCACATGATCATCATTACTCCAGTCTTCAGTGTCACATGATCATCATTACTCCGGTCTTCAGTGTCACATGATCATCATTACTCCGGTCTTCAGAGTCACATGATCATCATTACTCCGGTGTTCAGCGTCACATGATCATCATTACTCCGGTCTTCAGAGTCACATGATCATCATTACTCCAGTCTTCAGTGTCACATGATCATCATTACTCCAGTCTTCAGAGTCACATGATCATCATTACTCCAGTGTTCAGAGTCACATGATCATCATTACTCCGGTCTTCATTGTCACATGATCATCATTACTCCGGTCTTCATTGTCACATGATCATCATTACTCCAGTCTTCAGTGTCACATGATCATCATTACTCCAGTCTTCAGAGTCACATGATCATCATTACTCCGGTCTTCATTGTCACATGATCATCATTACTCCAGTCTTCATTGTCACATGATCATCATTACTCCAGTCTTCATTGTCACATGATCATCATTACTCCGGTCTTCAGTGTCACATGATCATCATTACTCCAGTCTTCAGTGTCACATGATCATCATTACTCCAGTCTTCATTGTCACATGATCATCATTACTCCAGTCTTCAGTGTCACATGATCATCATTACTCCAGTCTTCATTGTCACATGATCATCATTACTCCGGTCTTCAGTGTCACATGATCATCATTACTCCAGTCTTCAGTGTCACATGATCCTTCAGAAATCAGTCTAATATGAGGATTTGATGATCAAGAAACATTTATGATTATTATCAGTGTTGAAATCAGTTATTTACATTTTTATTCCAGGATTCTTTAATTAATAAAAAGAACAGCATTGATCTGAAATAGAAGCTTTTGTAACATTATAAATATCTTTAATGATTTGAATTAACCCTTGCTGAACTAAAGTATTGATTT
Organism: Abramis brama; assembly: GCA_022829085.1. NCBI lineage: Eukaryota > Metazoa > Chordata > Actinopteri > Cypriniformes > Leuciscidae > Abramis > Abramis brama. The sequence continues at coordinate 1,185,847 of CM040766.1, forward strand.
CTTTTATTTATTTTCCCCCAAAACTCCTGTAATATCAGCCTAACTGTGAGTGTAGAGTTCACCACACACACTCTTTACTCCGGACCGTAAAGCATCAGCCGGTCGAGACTTCTATAATGTCTCGACACACGTGAACAGAAGCCGCTGATAACACACACTTTTACACAGAAGCGTCAAATCATGTTTATCGTCAGAAAAGCCAGAGTTGTGTGTCACATTATCAGACCTGAAGAAACACACATTCTGTCTGATCGAGTCTTCAGACGCTGACAATAACACACACATCTTCATCTTACAGGCAGAACTGAAACAACACACTGTAGATATAACCAGTGATGGATATAATAACTGAAGTCTTTCACTTTAACTCATTATACACTGAGAGTCATTAAGTATATTTACAGTATATACTCGTATGTGAATGTGTCTGTTAGTGAATCTCAGGATCTGTATTAATATAATCTCTGTATTAATATAATCTCTGTATTAATCTTTGTATTACTCAGGGGCAGTCATGCCTAGTGGTTAGGGAGTTGAACTGGTAACCCAAAGGTTGCTGGTTCGATTCCAGAGCCGGTGGGAAATGACTGAGGTGAGCAAGGCACCTAACCCTTAATCGCTCCCTGGGCGCCACACAAAGGCTGCCCGCTGCTCTGGGTGTGTGTATCCACGTTTGCAGTGTGTGTGTGTGTCAACTACTCACTACTCTGCTCCTAATGTGTGTGCATTAACTTGGATGGGTTAAATGCAGAGGTCAAATTCCAAGTATGGGTTACCATACTTGGCCGTCATGTGTCACTTTCACTTTCACTTTCACTTTCACTTAATATAATCTCTTGTTTCCAGGATTCATCATTGTTGCAGTGTTACCAGTGTTTACAACAGTGAGCAGATACAACTGGGACATTACATGTGGTCAACAAATGGGCTGTAAGTGTTTGATGAATTATGATCTGATCCCTCATATAAACACACATAACATCATAATCTGATCATTATATAATTCATAAACGCTTGTGTCATTATGAATGTCTGATCTTTACAGATTTTGAGGGTTTAATGAGAATAAACTGTGTTCAGTCGTTTTGAACATTTATGAAATGTTTTATATATAATGTTTAATGTATGGTCTTGATGTTTTACTCAGTGAGTGTCAAACACAGATATGCAGATTTACACTAATATTAAACATGTTTTTCAGGTTCACCTTCGGTCAGGAGATCAGTGTATTTAATGTTCATGTTATTGGTCAATGCTGTAATGATCTATTTCTACAGCACAGCTCTGGAGAATGAGAAGGGTATGATTATATTACATTATATATCTGACACATCTCTGCTATATCTAGGGTTGCCACCTTCAATACAGAAAAATAAGGGACGCCTGCCGCACGGGGGGGGGGGGGGGGGGGGGTTGTATGGGGTTTGGGGCTGGTTTGGGGGGGGGGGTTGTATGGGGTTTGGGGGTGGTTTGGGGGGGGGGGGGGGGGGGGGTTTGGGGGGTTGTACTGATGACGTGCCAGTGCTGGTAAATCACAACTTAAAACATGTTTTCATAAAAATATTAAGATTGAACATGGGCATTATAAAAATTCTACAGTAGCCTATTGAAGGATGCAATCATTTACTTTAGTTAAGTTGTTTATTGGCCTCACATAGGCACTATATTTCTATTATTAAATAGATCTCTCTTATTATAATAATGCTTATGTGTCTGACTGTACACCTTAACCGTAATAAACAAATCGTTAACACTTTACAATAAGGTTCATTAGTTAACTGCATTAATTAACATTAACTAATAATGAACTGCACTTATACAGCATTTGTTTATCTTTGTTAATGTTAATTTCCACATTTACTAATACTTTATTAAAATCTTGTAAATATTAGTTAATGCACTGTGAACTAACATGAACAAACAATGAACAGCTTTATTTCTATTAACTAATATTAACAAAGATTAATACTGTAACAAATGTATTACTCATTGTTAGTTCATGTTAGTTAATAATACACTAACCCTAATGTTTAATAAATGAACCTTATTGTAAAGTGTTACCAACCAATCATATCATAACATGATTCATTTACATTTTTTACATTATTTCTTAACAAACAGGCAGCCTATGAATTCTAATGTAATCAATCAGAAAAGTATTGAGGTCATCATTACACTATCTGCCTCAGGAGATGACTGAGGTATGAAGAACTGTGAGATGGTGCTTTGATTTCTGTGACCTCTCCCGAGGCATGCTGTCGCACATCTGACCAGCCACCGTGCGCAACAGAGAACACTCGCTGACAAATTGTGCAATTGGCTTTATATTCATTTACGCTGACACTTTCAAGCCAAGTATTTGATTCCTACCACTCTCGTCTGTACTTTTGCATCCGCTTTCGTTTCAGCACTGGACGCGGGGGGGGTATCTGGAGCAGCCTCCGCCATTCTTTCATATCGACTCTCTGCCAAGAGACCCGCCCTCCTCTGACTCTGATTGGCCGTGACCCTGAAACAAACCAAATCAATCCAACGATGGCAGCAGCGAGTATTACCCAATCAGGGGCAGAATAGGACGAGTCTTCACAGAATGCCGGTGGGATGATTTGCATGAGAGATGCTGCACTGAAAACAACTCCGAAAATACGGGACAAACCCCGTCCCGTATTGATTCAAAACGGGACGCGCTATTTTATTCTCAAATACGGGACGATTCCGTATTTTAAGGGACGGGTGGCAACCCTAGCTATATCTCAGCTTTATGCTGAAGTGTGCTAAAGTTAAATGTGTGTGAGTGTGTGTGTGTGTGTGTGTGTGTGTGTGTGTGTGTGTGTGTGTGTGTTGATGAACACTGTCAGTGATGATCTGATGTGTGTGTGTGTGTGTGTTTGTGTGTGTGTGTGTGTTTGTGTGTGTGTGTGTGTGTGTGTGTTGATGAACACTGTCAGTGATGATCTGATGTGTGTGTGTGTGTGTGTGTGTGTTGATGAACACTGTCAGTGATGATCTGATGTGTGTGTGTGTGTGTGTGTGTGTTGATGAACACTGTCAGTGATGATCTGATGTGTGTGTGTGTGTGTGTGTGTGTGTTGATGAACACTGACAGTGATGATCTGCGGCCGGTTTCACAAAGATAGACTTTGACTATGGCTTAGATATAGTAGATAGTCAGACTTCAGATAGACATCTAAATCAGACCGTTGCACAAAGCACTTAAGACTCTGACTATCTTAAGTAGGACTACACTGCAGTGCATTCTGGGTAAAGTAAGACACTTTTCAAAACAAAAAACATGGCGGATCGAGTAAGCGCATTCAACCGCTCAGTGCAGTTTACCCCAGCGGAAAATATGTGTTTGTTGGAGGAGTATAACAGTTACAAGGACATTTTACTTGGGAAATTCAGCGGAGAATGTAGTAACAAGAAAAAATGTTTAATTTGGAAAAAGATTGCTATGACAGTTAACAGCGTTAATCCGATCGTTGAGCGGAGCGTTAAAGACGTACAGAAAAGATACAAAAACATGGTACAAGATGCCAAAAAATAAATATTTAAGAGGAAATACCCCAAAACGGGAGGAGGACCCCAAGAGAAACTTAAAGACACCACTGAAATGGTGATACAGAGAAACAATACAGAAATCTTGAACTGGAAGAGAGGAAATTGCTGCTCGAGATTGAAGTTTTACAGCTTCAGAGAGATAAATTAAAATTAGAGTTGCACAAACAGTCGCTGGAGTTGTGAATATCTTGAGTACTTCCAATAAGACAATGAGGTATTTAAGGCTAATTATTTTATGTTTTTTAAAGCAGTTACAAAAGTAAATATGTTGAGTTACGTCTTATATGCCTAAAACACCTCACTGCCTTATTACTTTTACATTGGTTTACAGTTTGTTTAGTATGTTTTAGCCTACTTTTAATGACCTTGAGGATTTTGATATGAATGAAAGAGACTTAAGTGCTGTATATTTTCTTGGAATAATTTATTGAATGAACAGTATGTCACTTGAGAAAAAATAAATAAAAATAAATGTATATATTGAGTTGTTTGCTACTCATTTAAGCCTAATAGGTAAAGACAGGCAACATGGTGGGCCACTTTATTGTGATTTTTGTTGTTTTTTCAGACATTGAAAATCCTGTCAACATACATCTGACGCACATATCGACCAGTTCCATTCTGCTCCTCTAAATCTTCTCTGTCCTCAAGTTCATTGTGATTGTCATCTCTGATATCCCCTCCTTCAGGGTCAGGTAGCCGGAGATCCCTAATGATCAATGAAGTAAACTATTTTGATTAAAGTTGTAGCATGTGGTAAATAATAGTAATTCATTTAGGCCTATCGAAAAAAGCTAGAAATTTAAATAGTTTGTTTTCAGGTAGGCCTACCTCGCTATGTTATGCAGCACAATAGTCGCACAGATGATGTTACACACTCTGTCAGGTGTTCCCCATGTAGACAATGGAAACGCCTCTTCAGAACACCAAATGCCCGCTCTACAGTGTTACGAGTTGAACAGTGTGCTGCGTTGTAGTTTCTCTGTGCAGGTGTAGTAGGATTCAGGAAGGGAGTAAGGAGCCAAGGTTTTAGAGGGTAGCCAGAGTCCCCCAACAGGACCCCATCGATAATGCCTTGCTCAAATGCACGGAAAAGTTGAGAATTTTGAAGAATTCGAGAGTCATGAATTGATCCAGGCCAGCGGGCCACACAGTTGAGGAACCGGAGATTGACACATTGACACAGTTGACACAGAAGCTTTGCTGAGACCCACTGTGTCATCAACAGCATTCAGAAAAGTTCCTGTTGCATAGAATTTCAACGCAGTGCAAACCTGTAGCACTGCTGGGATGCTGTGGCTTCTTGAAGTGGCAGGGCTCAGTTCTTCAGCTAATTCATCTGTCAGACTCAGTATAGCTTCCTTGGGCAAACGAAACCGACCGATGAAGTCCTCATTATTATATATTTCCAGTAGGTTACTGCGGTCCCTAAAAACCCTTTCCCTTCTCATAGCTCTCTCCATAACGTCGTCAGCAAACCACAAATTATGAGCCATTTTCCCTCTTCTTTTGGCTGTTTGTAATGTAACTGATTGTTACTGCTGGTTGCCAAGGTAACAGAGTCTTAGACCTAAGTTAGCCTGGGGGTAAGGTGTCTAATTTTTTTGGTCTAAATTAAGTCAGTCTTTATTTTTGTGAAACAGTCTAACTTGCATTAGACTGTCTATGAGCAAATTTTAGACTAGTCTAACACTATAGACCAGTCTAAAATAGCTTTGTGAAACCGGCCCCTGATGTGTGTGTGTGTGTGTGTGTGTGTGCCAGTGATGATCTGATGTGTGTGTGTGTGTGTGTTGATGAACACTGTCAGTGATGATCTGATGTGTGTGTGTGTGTGTGTGTGTGTGTGTGTGTGTTGATGAACACTGTCAGTGATGATCTGATGTGTGTGTGTGTGTGTCTGTGTGTGTGTGTGTGTGTGTGTGTGTGTTGATGAACACTGTCAGTGATGATCTGATGTGTGTGTGTGTGTGTGTCTGTGTGTGTGTGTGTGTGTGTGTGTGTGTGTGTGTGTGTGTGTGTTGATGAACATTGTCAGTGATGATCTGATGTGTGTGTGTGTGTGTGTTGATGAACACTGTCGGTGATGATCTGATGTGTGTGTGTGTGTGTGTGTGTGTGTGTGTGTGTGTGTGTGTGTGTTGATGAACACTGTCAGTGATGATCTGATGTGTGTGTTGATGTTCAGATCGTGTCGGATGGGTCTGTGTGATCGTGTTTCTTCAGTCACTCTGGACAGTGATGAACTTCACATACTCATTTAAATGGGGTACAGTATTAATATTAATCATCATCTCTGATCATCTTCATCCATCAGCTCTGGTTTATTCTCCTCACTCTCTTCTGTTCTTCTCTTCTGGAGAGATCGAGTCTCTACACTGTGAAAACTATCATCAGTTTAATGTCCATTCTCAAAAAGGGGGGTGACAGTTAAAGGTTAAACACTGTAACTCTGACTATATACAGTGAGAAACTGTTTATTTTCTTATATGTACAGGGCTTTATGTTGCATCTAATGTTGTTGATGTTCACTGCATTATTTCAGTGCCATGTGTGTGTCTATGATGATGTTTAGTGTGTGTGTGTGTGTGAATGACACTACAGCTTCTATATTAGTACTAATTTCATCGTGAACTTTGACCTTTCTCACCATCACCTGTGCTTTTATGGTATTTTAGTACTTAATAACATTACACCAGTTAATGAAATACAGCTTTTTACTGTAAGTTTAAGTTAAATCTATAAATCCTGAAACGCTGCAGACGTATATTTACGGTAAACCTCAGATGTTTTACAGAGTTATTCAGCGTTGACCATCTCAGCACAGCTTTAATTCTGTCGTTATAATAATGATCTTCATGAAATCCTGTTCCTCGTGTGTGTTTATGATCTCCAGCTGATATTTAAGTTTGCTTGATCAAACTTACTTCACTTACTGATCTACTATTTAAACTTCTTCTTCTTCTGAGCCTGAGTTTAGACAGCATCTCCTCCTAGAGCTTTAAAGCTACAAACACCAAACTCTCTCAGACCTTCAGCTGTTCTAACTCGCTATTATCTTTTATAACGGATCCGACTTAGTTTTCTTTAAAATCATAAAAGTCCCATACGCTTTCATTGAGGGGCTCAAAACTTTAGAGCATGAACACCAATAGAGTATTTAAGCTTCATCCACTATGTATCTGTCCAGCAAACACAGAACGTTGGCACAACGTAGCCAACCTTCTAACAACGTTTTCACAACATGGCCAAAAGGTTGCTATAACTACGTTGTGTGGTGAAGGTTGTAACAGCGTTTTCACAATGTTGACATTAAATCACCGTTCAGGGCCATTGCTTAAGGTTGTGCCAACGGTGTCTGGACAACCACTGGACGACACATGTACTCGTCACTGCCCTGAAGCGCCAAAATCAGCCTTTTAAATGTCATCCGCCCGTTGGGCTCATGTGTTGTCTCGTTCTTCATCGAGCAAGGATACGTGAGTATTGCGTTTTATGTACCTCAGCTAAATAAGATACGTAATTATTCAAACACAACCTACAACTTTAATTTCTAATGTGATTAATGTAGCATCGCTCGCACTGTTTAGTTTTTCATTTCATTTGTCTGCTATTTAGTCTCATTCGTTTCCTGGACTGATTCCGGTTACCGAACTTTATCGTCCGGCTTTCGACTACTGTCTGCCATTACAGAACCGGTTTTGTTCATTTTTACTTAAAAGAAATTTGTATATTCATTTATTTAGTTTTTTTTTTTTTTAGTTTTAATAAAGTTGAATTATGGGGCGGCAGTGGCTCAGTGGTTCATGTAGGTTGTCTACAAACCAAAAGGTTGGTGGTTCAATCCCTGGTTCCACTTGACCAAGTGTCGAGGTGTCCATGGACACCTAACCCCAGCTGCCGACGAGCTGGATGGCGCCTTGCATGGCTGACACCGCCGTCGGTGTATGAATGAGTGAGTGAATGGGTGAATGTGAGGCAATGTAAAGCGCTTTGGTGGCCATAGGTCTGTGAAAGCGCTATATAAATGCAGTCCATTTACCATTTAAAAAAATTTATTTTATGGGCAGTCATGGCCTAGTGGTTAGGGAGTTGGACTGGTAACCCAAAGGTTGCTGGTTCGATTCCAGAACCGGTGGGAAATGACTGAGGTGCCCTTGAGCAAGGCACCTAACCCCTAATCTCTCCCCGGGCGCCACACAAAGGCTGCCCGCTGCTCTGGGTGTGTGTATCCACGTTTGCAGTGTGTGTGTTAACTACTCACTACTCTGCTCCTAATGTGTGTGCATTAACTTGGATGGGTTAAATGCAGAGGTCAAATTCCAAGTATGGGTTACCATACTTGGCCGTCACGTGTCACTTTCACTTTCACTTTCACTTTTCACTTTCATTAACGTAACCTAATTTACTGATAGCCCCATTAAATAATAATAAGGATAAACAATATTTAAACAAACGATATAATTATCTAACACATGACTAATTAAAAATTAACCTCAAAACATAAAATGCTAAATGGGGGATATCTATAGGCCTATCTAGCATAAAAACAAAAAATTGTCAGAACGTCATCTCTCAAATGCTGAATGTCGCGCAACAACGTTGCTACAGCCCTGTCGCGTCTTACAATTCTACGTTGTTACAATGTTGCGAGCACGTAGACAGCGACGTTGCCATAGCAGAAATGCAACGTGCCACAGACGTTGCCACAACGTAAATGTGTTTGCTGGGTGTCATGTTAGCTACATGGTAATTAATGTTAACGCATGCTAGCAACATGTTTACACATTAGCAAAAAGCTAATTTGTGTTAACAGCATCTTAAATCATGTTAGCAACATGGTAATTCATGGTAATTCATGCTAGCAACATAATAAAACATGATAGCATCATGTTAACACAATGCCAAATCATGTTAGCTACATTGTAATTCATGCTAACAACATGTTAAAACATGTTAGCAAAATGCTAATTCATGTTAACAGCATCCTAAATCATGCTAGCAACATGATAAAACATGATAGAATCATGCTAATTCATGCTAGCAACATGCCAAAACATGTTAGCACAATTATAATTCATGCTAAATCATGTTGGCTACATGGTAATTCCTGCTAAATCATGTTGGCTACATGGTAATTCCTGCTAAATCATGTTGGCTACATGGTAATTCCTGCTAAATCATGTTAAAACATGCTAACAATGTGGTAAATCATGCTAGTAACGTGGTAAATCATGCTAAACCCATTCAATTCAAACTTTAAGCTTGTCAAAGTTATTTCAAACTTTCAGACAATGCTTTTTAAGCCAATTTTAAAGTTTGTTTATGAACTTTACTCGTCTAGTTCACTATAATGTTGTTTCCTCAATCAAGAACAAATGTGTGTGAAACATTAGGGTGTGTTTGTGTATGAATATTGTGTGTTACTGTCATGTTTTATTCAAATTCTATCAATGAATGATGGAAATCCTTATTCTACAAGATATTTTTTGAATAATTTCTTATTTCTTATTAAAGAAATGTGGTTCTTCAGTGGTTCTTTGGTTGATGTGTTATAAAGCCCTGTATAATTCTTTAACGGTTCTCTAACTCTCTATAGTTTAGTTGCGGAGAGGATAAAAAATAAAAAAAGACATTAAAATACAGTGTATTTCCTGAAGATAACGTGGTTCTCAACCTTTTGCCCCCAAAGATGATGATGGCCAAGTAATGATATAAACTGTATTATTTTATCTAATGGTGAAGATCTGAAACTATTATAATTGCATCTTCCAGATCTTCTCCGTGTTGTTCCTGTGTATGTGTTTGGATCAGTCGGTGTTGTTGTCCTGAACGCTGTTGCTCTGATGACTGAACTGATCCTGAAAACAGGCGAGTGAACACTTCAACATCACTTACATTATATCTGAGCTTTCTGGTAAAAACACACACATTATAAACTAATACAGCATTTTAATCTGAGTGAGAAACTGAGTGAGTGATAATATCTCACTGTGAGACAGACATATCCTTCATCAGAAAGTTATTATTCTCTTTTCATTCACATTTATTCATTCAGAGCAATAATAAGCCTTATAATCAGCTGTTCATGCTGTAAATGAAATACTGTGGTTTATTCTCATCCTCAGTTAATGGTGAAGGAGCCGTTGGAGATATGAGGATCATCGTCTTTTCCTCTGAATTCCTCTTCACTTTATTTCTGATGGTTTTACTGGTATTTGAACCCTGTGAGTATAACCTGAACTTAAAGACCATTAAACTAATACATTCACTTCAGGTGTTTTGGTGCCTCTCGCATTTCTTTAAGGGATTTTCATTTAAAATATGACCAGATATGTGACCAATCATCTGTCTTTAGGATGCGTCACTTTCAGGGAATAAATGCTGAGTTTTGTGTTGTGATGATTGATGAATCTCACACGTGTGTTTATTGTGTTTGATTGAACTGAGACTCTACAGCTTCAGTTTGATTCACTTATTGATTATTGATTATGACTCATACTGACTCATTCTAAACTAAACTAAACTGAATCATCTTCAACACTCACTGAACGCTCTATTAAATTCACTGGATATCTGAAGGTTATTATATTTTTCTTTGTTAAACCAGGACTCATCTATTATACAGTCTGAAGTGTTTTGAATCTGAATAATCCTGTAAATCTCTTTTCCTCCTCCGTCTCTGAACTCACAGGGATCAAACCATGTCTGCAGTCATGTCAGGTTAGTATTTCATATTTAATGTGAATTAGATTTGATTAATTCACCTGTGGTTTCACTTCATGTTAAAGGTGCCCTAGAATTTGAAATTGAATTTATCTTGGCATAGTTAAATAACAAGAGTTCAGTACATGGACAAGACATACAGTGAGTCTCAAACACCATTGTTTTCTCCTTATTTAAATCTAGTTTTTTAAAAACACCCCTGAAAAATAGGCGAATCTCCACATAACACCGACTGTGACGCAACAGTCGGGATCATTAATATGTACGCCTCCAAAAATTTGCATATGCCAGCCCATGCTCAAGGCCAGGCGGAACTGCGCAGCCGAATCATCGTCCGAATCATTTTTCCTCGAGAGAAATCATGGCTTGCAAACGAGCACAGCATGGCAGTTGCTCAGTGTTTGGATGTACAAATGAACACAAAAGTATTTTTTAGTTCCTTCATCCGAGCCTCTGAAGAACCAGTGGGTTATGTGAATGTCTGATGTGTAATTGTTCAAGTTCAGACAGATAATCTTTCTCTCAAAGTCGTTCAATACTGTTTATGCATCAGTAAATCAAGCCAGTGACTAAACGCTCAACTTCACATCGTTTCTCTTGGTAGGATGAAAATAATCTTACTTAAATTGTGATTAATATACAGATAGCGATCAAAGAACAATCCCTTTCCAATCGCCCAAGCTGTCAATCACACATGCTCAACTCTTAATTATCTGGACACTTGCCAAAACTTGTTATGAAATCAATGACGCTGTTAACGACACAACGAAGCTCTTACTGTACTGACCTCATGTTTGCATTGGTGAAATTATTAGTGAGAGTCTGTGACGTCACCCATAGACTTTCTGAAGAACGGTTTTGAGGCCGTTTATGGGGGGTATGGGCGGCGACATTTTGGAAAATCTTGGGAAATCCTTGTGTGAGACTAAGCCGGCCGGTGGACCCGCCTCTTCAACCAAGCAGTGGTATATTATTATAATAACAATAATAAATAATGTAAATTTATATATTTTAAAATATTCTTACATAGGCTATATAAAATAAAATGACGCAACCCTGTCTCTTTTTGTTAAATTTCAGTTTTTAAAAGGTATAAGAAGCTATACAAGACAAGAAATAAAGTAAACGATTCAGTCAAACATACAGCAGGCTACAACGTTAAAGTTATGAAATTTCACTTTGCCCTCAGCCAAAACGATTTGCCAAGGAACAAATTATAGATTGATAAAACCAAAGATCACCCGTTAGATATACACAAGACGAATTATTCTCACTAGACTAAAGACATCAGATCCAGCGGCAAACGTCAGCAGCACTAGCCGAGGTAAGGCTGTTCTCGGCGGGGTACATGAGCGCTGAGCGCCCGGTGATCGCTGGATCTCACAACTCCGAAACGGTCAGATAACATTTTTGAATAGGCGCTATAAATAAACCACAGATTTGAACTTTAAACAACTACATTGTCGACTAAAATACTCTTAAAACTACATTTCGTGACACAATACCAGTAGTATTTTTAAATTTCGTGGCCTTTCTCCTCTGAAAATAAAAATAGTAAATGAAATACAACCAGAAACAAATGTTCAGTTTTGCTTGTGAAAGGTAATTCCCTGAGACCCGTTTTCAATTGTGTGGCGATTTGTAAAGCCCCAAGCAGCACACGAAATAGGCATTTTTCTCAATTCTCGTTATGAGAGGTATGGGAAAGTTGCCCTTCGCAGTATGGCGGCGCCGTTGACGTACGATCCAGCGGCCAATAGGGCGTCTATGTATTTATTATGTCTATGGGTAAAGTACCTCGGACGCTAACTTATCTGAGGCGATTTAATGCTAACTGTTGCAGTGCCACTGCCCACAAACATTGATGCTAAATAGTGCTAACTACGTGAAATAGTAGTGGAATGTCACTTACCGGAAAAAATGGAGCGAAGTCCTCCTACAGTGTCGGTTAGTGCAGTTTATAGCAGAGCAACCCATTTTATGTACAATATTTCAATACAAATGTTCAGAAAGGATACAGAGGTGGTATGATGTGTTGTGTCAGATCACGGCCGAGACGTCAAATTTCAGGAATTCCACTCGGCGCAGCCTATGCTCGTTATCAGCTGTCAATCAAGTTGTCAATCAAAGTTAACCACGCCCTTATTTGTCATACATTTTATATCTAAATACGATCTAAACTAAAGAGTTAGAAAAAAATTCACCCCCCTCACAGTTGTCAGGCACTCGGAACCTATCGAAAAATACAATAAAAGTCCATGGGACCAACCTGTAAAAACATGAATTTATGCTGTGAAAACGGACATTTTAACATGGGTGTCTATGGACATTTGCTCCCTTTTGGGACCTGCCCCTAGCGGATTTTCGATGTATTGCAGTTTTTCGCACTTCCGGGTAGGCTTCATTTTTCAGATTAGAATGTTGCCGCTTGGTGAGAGTGCAGAAACTGCGTTGCAATGATAAGATCTTCATTCACATGATCAACAGGCTTACACTGAAGTCTCACAGCAGCCAATCACAGCAGTGGGCGTTTACACTGAAGTCTCACAGCAGCCAATCACAGCAGTGGGCATTTACACTGAAGTCTCACAGCAGCCAATCACAGCAGTGGGCGTTTACACTGAAGTCTCACAGCAGACACACCCCTTCAAACAGAGCATTCAAATCAGAGGCTAAAATCAGGCTAGGAAAAATGCCTTTTATTTCTAAATTATAACAAATTTTGATCTAAAAAACATACTAACATTATAAGGGCACCCCAGGAAACATTCTAAAATAATAAAATAATCCATGCAATGCACAGCAAAATCCCCAGTGTTAAATTAACACTGCTCAGTGTTTATATGAGTCCACACTCAGAGTGTTGTAAGCAACACTGAAGCAGTGTTAAAGTTAATGAGATAATTAAGTAATTAATTGAGTGATGATTAAGCATCATTGAAGACACCTGATGTTAACAAGCAGAATCACTGAAGGAGAAAATCACACATTATAAGTGTTTGCTTTAGTTTACTTTAGCTCTTGACCCTTACATTTTTAACTTTAGATGTAGTTTGGCTGCTGTAACTGAATTATAACTGCCAGATGAACAAAGAGAAAAGGTGATCTGGTGGTGTTGGTTATGTTTTAACATAATATTTTTTTTTAACTGAATCACTGAACTCATTTAGAGCCTGATCTCTGTGGTAGATTTACTTTATTGATTATAACAGCTCTGGCCTTATACATTCTAATAATTTTAGTATTTTCAGTGTAATCCAAAGGATTTCTTAAGATATTCTTATTATTAAAAAAAACAAACAAAAAACACACACACAGACATCAAGATTCAGCGTATGAATCTCAGCAATGGTGATGAACAGCATATTCAGATAAAAATAGATCAACTCTGAACATTAGAAAAGTCATAAAAACAGCAGAAATAAAATAAAATAGTCAGAATAAAGGAAATTACCAAGAAAATGAACCTGATTATTTATTATTATTTATAGCCATGAATAAGTTTTGATTGGTGGTACCCACAATGCATGTTTTATTATTTTCACCATTCTTGATGTCTATGTGTCTAAATGAAAAAAAAAAATCTGTATAATATATATATATATATAATGTATGGAACTTTTGCCGAGAACTCTCTGGCACACGCTCATTAATTTTTAACACCGCCGCTTTAATGGCTTCATAATTCTGGCTGTCAGCATCAGATAGCGTAGAATAGGCTTGTTGGGCTTTACCTGTTAAAACGCACTGAAGCAACATAGCGCGTTCAACATCACTCCATTTATACGCTGCTGCGACTCGCTCAAACAGGAGAAAAAAAATCTCCACCTCAGCCTCATTAAACGGCGGTACTACTGTAAACGTAAATTATGAGCCACACCCAGTTTCGTCAAATCAATATCAAAACCTGCACCCACCGGCTTACCTTCTTCATCTAGTCGACGTCTTTCAATCTGTAAACGCTGTTGCTCTAACTGTTGTCGGCTCTCCTCCAACTCTAACTCCAAACGTACCTTGTCACACTCCAAGCGACGCTTCTCACACTCAGTATCACGTTGTATCAGCAACAACACTTTCTGTTGCTCAAATGAAAGAGTGCTTAAAGCAGACAATGGAAGAGCAGTTGGAATAGGCGTACTTACGGCAGGCAACGCAGCTGAATCGGGCAATTTAGATTTTCTTCTCAAGATTTTAAGATCACACAGCGCAGTTTCAAGGATTAGCTTAATTCCGTCTTTTGACCTTTTTTGATTATACGTTAGCTCGATTTTACGGAGTCTGAGAAAATGTTTCAATAACATCGGTCGCCATTATTACCAATAATCACGCTTACAAAACACACGCTCAGCAAATATTACGCACAAAAAGAGAGAAGAATTATTTTTTTTTAAGTGACAAATCAGGGTTTATTTAAAGAAACTAAACCATCTATTTAAACTAAATAAACCCTAGTCTTCAGTTGGCCCAAGACCGGGTACTTGCGCACTAAATCCCGCAAGTTTGAGAAGACGACCAATTGCCGAGCCAACCAAAAATAACAAACTAAAATAAAAAACTACGTGCCCAAAGACACGCACTAAACCTACCCGGAAGGTTTGTTCTTTAAATACTCCCAACAAATTATGTTATAAAGCCTAACTAATTAGGGACCGTTCGGTATTTATGGAAGGGGCCACCGGAGGAAAATAGGGGAGGGTCATGTCTTTTTATTCTTTGTTGAGGGGAGGGTCATCCAACTTTTTTTAGTCTAGGGGGAGGGTCACCCAACTTTTATATTCATGAAAACAGCAACATTTCAAAGTGGCTTGTTTGGTGCTATTTTTTTCCATTTAGCTTCATGTTGATCTCGCGTTATCAGCCCCCCTTCGATATCAGATGGGTCTGACCCAACAAAAATCCAGTTTGGCGCTGTTTGACAGTGTGTGCGCACTAGTTCAGTTCGCGCTTAGAAAAAGTGCATCATGTTAGAACAGAATGCCAAAGAAATGTTTACCCGGCAAAGCTTTAAAGCACGAGCAAATAATGAACTTTTGTTAAGTGCACAGTGCCATGTGAGTGTAACTCTACCGCTGCATTAGGCTATGTGATGTGAATGTACGTCGAGTTTTACAGTTGGGACTGAGGCGCCAGATCTGCAGCTGATAGAATGTGCGCTGTAGCGCGATAGGACTACTGCATTATTTTAGTTTCCATTCTTATTTTGTTTCCACGATGTGTAAGATGTAGGGCTACCACATCTTTAAATTACTATTAGTATTATTTAAGTTAACATAAAATACATAGACCTACACCACAAAAACTAGTTGAGGATAAATTCGTTAAAATTGGGCGATTCCAGTGTTATGGACGTGACATTTGCAGTCAAAACTTAAAATAAAAATTCTCAGAAAATGCATTTAATATCAATATTTTGAAACGTCTGAAAAGGGTCAAGACATTAGACAAATATCAGTCTACACACGAGTTTTATATTTAATATGAGGGAAATACACATGTGACGTGACACAAAAAATCTTTAACTTTTAGGTGGCAAAATATTTTTTAGTAATTCTATAAATTACACTGTGCAAACCAAAAGATATATACCCACCGGATAAATAAAGATCGGCCTCCACAGAACATAAAATATTATATTATTTTTATTTTATTTTTCGTGTTCGCATTTATGTGAAAAAAAAAAAAAAAAAAAAAAAACAATGTTATGGGCGTGACAGTTCTCCATTACGGACATGACTGCTCTGAAGCAACTTTAAAAATTTCACAGAGACCTCAAACAGAAAGCACAAAGCCTTTCTTTAAAGTGAATTTCGTTTTTTTATTAATTTTATCTTAATTTTAATCAATCTTTCATCTGGATTTAATAAATAAGAAGTAGTCTAAATATAGTAGAAAATAGATAATCATGACACGGAGGCGCGGGCGAGTGAACTGGATCTTGTCTCATAAATGAACCGAAACTCAGCGTAAGATAGGCTATGCTACTTGCCTCACAGACCGGAGAAATATATAGAAAGCTTGAAATGTCTACTTTTAAACAGAACAATTCATAACGAAAGAAAACAGACTGCTTTCTCCTTATGAAATGTGCATCTCTCTCTGGCGCGTTCTGAGAAGATCGCGACGCATCGTCAACTTCATCTTTGCAGTAGACACAGAAAACACTTGTTTATTAATAAACAATTAAAATGTCTCCTTGCTATATTTGACATATTAATAATCATTACTTTTGCCGGTTCTTTGTGACAGATTTTAGATGCTTTATTCGCAGCGCCACCCACATGTTGAACGAGTCACACCGCATCACACTCAAAAAAATAATCTGTTGAACGAACTTAATTAAATTAAGGAAAGGTTTTCCACGAAATTGAATTACATTTTTCCAACAAAATCGAAATAGTTTTAAATAATTTGTTGTAATCTTGTTGTATGAATTTAAATTAATTTAGTCATTCCTGCTAGATAAAGTTTTGTCAGGTTAACTACATTTAGTTTTTGTCCTGCCTTAAATAACCGACATTATAATTTTAGTTAATTTGACTCTATGGTTACTTCTAATGATAGACACTACTAGTGTTCAATTGAATTATTACTTGTGCAGGTCTGTGAGCAAGGTTTACACAGTGTATACTGAGTGCCCACAGCCTGAACACGAGGTTTAATGCACATATAGCATAATATATAGCCCACAGCCTAAACACAGTCGCCACTCTTCTGCAAAATGGTAACCACAAAATTCTAAAACATTACAGAAAGTCCTCTAAGTTTATAACATAACTGAACATTAAACACTAACATTAACTAACAACATCTTTCCATTTACTGAAAAACACATAAAATAACACTTTTTCCCTAAATTGACCCTCTTAATGCAGTTCCTTGCAAAGCATGCTGGGAACTACAGATCCACTGCCCAGTTAGATTTCAACAACAATGATTCATGTAGTTTTCACACAAATGAATTAGGTTGATTAAACACAATTAAATTAAGTTGTGACAATATTAAACAATCGTGTTACTTTTGCTTATTGTAATTAATTATTTTAACAAGAGGCCAAAATTCTTTTTTTGAGTGACATCCGGTTAAGACGAATGAAAAATATTCATGTTCACTCAATTAAAAACAATTTGGTAAACCAATTTTTTTAAAAATTACATTGATTACATTTAATGAAATTAAGCTGGAATCATTTCTATGAAGGGTTGTGTTGTATATGCTCATTTTAATTAATGAAATTGAACAAAGAGCTAAAATCATTTTTTTGAGTGCAGCACCGAAAACATGATTTTTTTCAAATCTAAAATCAAAAATCGTGATATGAACCGAATCGTTGGTTTGGTCTATCGTTACAGCCCTAGTAAGACGAGAAAGCAAGAGTTTATGGTTTAAAAAACAAACAAACAATGGCTATCTGAACATCTTTGCCAAGCGCATAGTACAGAATTAGGCTAATCAATAAATTATCGGGGAGGGTCATGCCTTTTTTCACAATTATTTTGGAGGGTCATAGAAAAAATTATTGCTGGCGAAGGAAGGGTCATGTCTTTTTTGACAACAGATCTCAAAACTCCTCCGGTGGCCCCTTAAATAAAAAACGAACAGTCCCTTAATGGAGCGTTCCAACTTTTCAATTTACAAATAGGCGGATAATATACAAATATATTCAATTCAAATATCCTACCTTTTACCCTCCTTCAAAGACAACGTTTTTTCAAAATCATTCGCACGAATACAAACACAAATTTAGTTCGACGAGCCCCCAATTGTTACGCCCTTATTAGGGAGCAAAAATGAAGGAGGAGGAAACGTTTACGGCGATTACAATACTCTTTTTATTTTTATTACACATTCTTCATAACAAAGACTGCCTCTCAAGTTCTTGCAATACGCCGCAACGCCGATCAACATCTCGGTCCTGGCCAGGGATCGATGTGACAGAATGGAACGCTCCATGAGGACGCCAAACAGGAAGCTTTTATTGACAGGCACACCTGTGCACCGGTGCACCCAATCCACCTGATTGCCTCAGCTCCGCAGCGCACCTGTAGGAGGAGCAAAACACACCCAGACACGGCAAAGACGACAATACAAAGTATACAGCCGTGATTGCGATTCATACGCTGATTCTTGATGTCTGTGTGAGTCTATATGATCCTGTCAAAACATTTTCTGTATAATGACTTCATAAAAGTCATCTGAGTTTCACAGCCCTGCCGGATTGTCTGCACCAGTGTTGGCATGCAAAATTAACCATTAATATTTAATGACTTAAACAGATATTACACAGTACTACAGGTGGTATCAACAACTCAGGCCTAGTGATGTTACGTTCGTGAACGAATCGTTCTTTTTGAACGAATCCTTTAGGTGAACGAATCGTTCTCGTTCACGTAATCCATTGACTCATATTTCTCGTTCACTGAAATGTGAAATCCCTCCCTCCACAGCAGTGCGACGCTATTAGCAGCGCATGCGCAGCTCAGTGAACCGGTGTTTTCAACCTGTCAAAGAATGAACCTCGAACCAATAGTAGTATGAGTATGAGATGTGACGGAGCATGTGATTTGTTGGATCTAGTGAACGAATACGCCCTTCACTGACTGTGACCGAGTTGCTTTTGAGTCTGAACCATAGGTCTGAACGAGACAGAGATTTTATCGTTTGTGAACGAGTTAAAGGAGAACTCCGGTCAATTTTAACATTGAGCTCATTTTTTTGTAAATTTGAGTGCTGTCAATACAGAGAACAACGACAAAAATCGGTGTTGCCTACACCATGTTATCCTCTTTTTAAAATTTGCACCCTGTTGACTTCAATGGGGCAAGTTTTAAACCTGCTTTTAGCCTCTTAACATCCTTGATGTGTCATTACAAGTCCACAGCCAATGTGAGTGATTCCTTTAGAGTGAACACGGGTGAATATGACTGCAGTAGATGTGAAAGATATGAATAAAAGTGATGTTTATTCAGCCAGCGCTCATACCTGTATTTTCTTCCTGTTTTCGGTCGAAGTACATAGTAATCGATTGTCGAGTTCACGCGCGTGATCATAGGTAACTAAACCTATGCGCGTGAACTCGACAATCGACTACTGTGGACTTCGACCGAAAACAGGAAGAAAATACAGGTATGAGCGCTGGCGAACTGGTACATGTCGAACTGGTACAACGAAAATAACCAGTTGTTTGAACGATAATGATGGCGAACCGATAGAGCTAGGTTTGTGTTGTTAGCATGTTTGCATCAAAGAAACAAATTTACACTTTACCATTGTAATTAAAACAGGTTAATAACGCAAGATAGGCTATTGGTTAAATATAACAAAGACAAATTAACATCGTCATTTTTTACTTGGTTTGAGCTAAGGGGGGTGCACTTGACTGTTTACTTGATTTAAATTTACACTTCTCGTTACCTGCTTTTCTTATATTTTGTTTGTGTGTTTTAGTCTTAGTTTTGTGGTATTTTGCACTTTGAACAAGTTACTTGACTACTTGTGTTCATTTTGTATTATCAAAAATGAATTCATTACGTTGTATTCATGTCATATGCACTTCTCTAAAAACTAAAACAAACCAAAAAAATATGACAGTATTGGTTAGGTCTCATTTGCGTAACGTCAGCAGCATTTCAGTTCGGGCTGTGAAGGGGCATAATTGGTTGGATCTACTGAACGAATATGCCTATCACTGACTGAGATCGCTCTGTTTTGAGTCTGAACGAGAGAGAGAGATTTCGTTCATGAACGAATTGAACTAACTGGTACTTTTGTTCGTGAATGAGAGTACTGGGTAGATCGGTCATTTAGCATGTGATTCAATCTCATTCAAAGCGCAGTTATAGGTGTGCACATATAATTATTTATATTCATATTCAACATACAGAACATCAACGTTTAATATAATCCCAGATTTATGAATGTGTATGTCTGACTAAACAATTAAAATGTTAATTATGCAAGAAAACCTTGGTTTGGTCATGTGAACCACTTATTTATACTTATGTTATTAATTTAGTAAACAAGGCACACATTTTAACAAAGCCAAATCACTTTTTTTGTAACAAGTAAATACGTTCGTTAAAACATAGCATAAAATACACTCTTTTTTCACCACCTGCTGCAGTATATGTAATATGAAGAAATTATCACTGAACGAATCAGTGAACGAATCTGAACGAATCATTTTAGTGAACGAACTGAAAATGAACGAGTCTCTGGAAAGATTCAAAATTTCCACCACTACTCAGGCCACTACATGATGACTATCATCACTGAAAGTGACCAACATCATCTGATCTGAGTTTCTCTAGGAATCTTACCATAACTAATATGCATCAGAGACACACAGTTAAAGCAGCCGGAGAAAAACTCATGTTAAAAACTAAAAGGTCAAGAGCTCAACTAAAGCAAACAATGATCTCCATCATGGTGACATCAAACTTTATTATTTTCAATAAAACATCAACTTCTAAACCTCTGTTAATTCTCAATAAGAATGTCAGTATGAAAGAAATAAAGTCTGGATTGTAATAAGTGGAGATGCTGAGATCCTGAGAGATCGGTTAGTGTTTATTGTTCTGTTGGGATTTAATGTGTTTCTGTATGGTCGGTTTTGTGGGTCACCATTGTGCAAAAGAGTAGATCCTGAGCTTCAGTTCAGGATGAGTAAAGAAACACTGATGTTGCATGTTTCTTTATTTAAAAGACCATAACTAGTTGCTGATGCAGTGACGTATAGTCAAAGTAAATCATGCATGTAGTTCACTGCAAAATATTCACTTTTTACAGGGAATGTGTTTGTTAGTAAAAATTCAGGAAATGTTATGTAAAAAAACTGTTTCTGTTAAAAACTTTAATGAAGATTTCTGTAGAAGTCTTTTCTACTTTATTTAAATTTGTATATTTTACATTAATTTTATGTTTTTTTTTTGTATGGCAGCCATTGCTGACAGTCATTTGACCATTTTTTATGGGGTTTTTGTGTTGTTTTGGTTGCTTGGCTGTTTCCTTATAAAGGTCCAGAAACTCATCAAGTTTTTCATCAACTGTGTGTGTTTTTTAAAAAAAAAAGATGTCATTACATTGCTGTCTTGCTGCCAGCCAATCACTGCATTGCTGATCATGGTTTTAAGTATTGATATATTTACTCTTTCCAATGAACACAAGAACGCACAGTAATCTCATGCTGAATCTGAAATCGCCCCCTAAACCATGTATTCCACTAATACTGTTCACTTGAGGGAGTGAATGAAAAGGAGTGAGTAAATTCGGACAGCCATTGAGTGTACATCAGTTGTACAAACTTTATTGCAGTGCAAGGTTGTATTGAATGAGTGCACTCTTAATGTCCACTATGGTTTCAGAAACCACTACAAGTGACTCTCCCATTTGAGGGTATAGGGGACCAAAAGTCCCCAGATAGATGTCAATATCAGTAATTTCATGTTTAAATGAAATCAGCGCATTAATATAGAACAGTGATTAAACTGACTGGAACTATCTGTGTATTAAACTTTTTTTTTTTTTTTGGCTAGTCAGAATCGAGAATTCAGACAGACCATGGTATAATATTTTATAATTGATCTACAATAAAAAACTCTTTGATTCAAATCAAACAATTGTCCTAAAGCATAAATGCATATATTGTTAAAAATGTGTGTCTTATCCTGAACCCAGAATGCAGCAGAATCTGATGAAACTCCAGCCAATGGATCAAACCAGAACCAGAACACAGAAGAACTACATGAAATGAATCCTCTCTTAAAGACTGAAGATCAGGATACTGGTAGGACTGATGTGACAGAGGAAATTTCACTTTCATTCAGTGGAGTCACCAACATAATTGATAATCAGAGAGAAAAACTCTGTATCCAACATTATAACCATTTGCTTAAACTCTGAGGGGTGCTGTAGACAAACAGACTGTTGTTCTCAGTTGTAATGCAGATGGTTTTGTAGTGTGAGCTGTTTTGTTTTTTGTGCTTTTCACTGTGATTTTCCATTGCGATTTTTGGGCCTGCATAAATTATGTAGGTGTTTTCAGGAACGAGAATAATTCAGGTATTTACCTTGAGCTTTCAGTAAATGAACCTTAGTTAGGGTAGATATCAATGCAAATTGAAAAATGAATACATCAAAATAATTATGAATTAATAAAAGACATACTCATCAATTGCAAAATAAATAGTAAAAAATAATTATTGACCCGGGCCCTGTTACTTGTTGATAAATTTGTCTAGATCCTGAATTGTTCTGTTTTTCAAACTCTTCTCTGTGTTCTTGTCTAAGCAACAGGTCTGTGAGTGAGTACACTTGTAAAACTGAACACTGAAGTGCTTTTGCAGCCTACAGAAGTTTGTTCTTTCTAACACCCTAATGTGTTGACATGTTCCATTCTGTTTGTTTTCCACATTCTTAATTGCCACAGTGATGAAACCAATGGAACCGACAGGCAGATGTGTCGTGTTGTATGACTACACTCCTGTGGAGGATGATGAGCTGGAGCTGGTTTATGGGGAAACCATAGAAATTCTTGCAAAGGTATGAGCACCAAATTGTTTTAATCCTTCACTTCATTTAAAGCTAATGTAGAGTTTTCTTAAATGGTTTTGTTTGCTATGTTTTACTGGTAACTACTGGTATGCTTTCTTTAAATAACCATCATAACGAACATAAAAAGTGAACATAAAAAGTAATAGTGCTTGTTTCAAAATCATATTTTATATTTGAAACAATGTTTTTATTCTATTTTAATCCATACTTCATTCTGTGTTGCAGACTGGTGGTGGGTGGTGGATGGGGAAAAAAAATAGCAAAACGGGACTATTTCCATCAAATTATGTGAAAGAAATTGCTGTCCCTTCAGAAGGTAAGTTACTGTACATGTTTCTGTCATCAGCTGTGTTGGCCAAGTAGTCCTTGACTTATGTTAAATCCAAGCAAATGAAATTGGTTTACTATTTTGTTGTTTGTTGACAATTAAGTCACGTTTATTCATCTAGTGTTTTATACAACATAGATTGCTTAAAAGAAGCTTTACAGAAATTACATGGAGGATTGCAGCAGTCCAGTCATACTCTGGCAATATTTAAAGCTTGAACTGGACCATGGTTGAGAATGAGATTTATAAAAACATTATGAATTTGTATATGTAATTTTATTAACATATTAATACATTCCAGTCACCAGATCAAACCAGAACCAGGATTCTCAGGTGAATATCTTTTTAGATGGTTTTATTGATTTAAAATTTTATAATTGACCTACAATAAAAGGATGTTTACTTAAACAAATCCTGCAAATGTTTGCTTCAACAACTGTTCTAAAGCATAGAGATGCATATATTGTTTAAAAAACAGTACGTGTCTTATCCTGAACTCAGAATCCAGCAGAATCTGATGGAACTCCAGCCAATGGATCAAATCAGAAACCAGAAGCATTACAGGAAATGAATCCTCTACTGGATCAAGATCAGGATGCTGATAGTATCGACATGAAAGAGGAAAACCAGCTGGATTCAGTGGAATCACAAACGTGATCAGCAATGAGTGAAAAAGACTTTCCACAAACTCTCATGAGTGCAGTATCGTGCTTCTTTTTTAATTTTTTGAGATTGTTTTCTTGATATCACTTTTTTAAATAATTGTAAATACACTGCCTGGCATAAAAATAACACTGTATTATTTTGTTGGATTGCCTTTAACTTTGATTACAGTATGGCATTGTTTCGACAACTTTATACAGAGTCAGAGTCAGTTCATGTGTGAAAATGATTCCTCGCCTCCCTGAACCAGTCTTTCAAAATTTGAGCCTGATGAATCTTTAATTAATTTATTGGTAACATGTATATAGCACTTTTCTCGGCACTCAAAGCTCTCCTTACATGGAGGGAAAATCTCCTAAACCACCACCAATGTGCAGCTCCACCTGGATGATGCAACGGCAGCCATATTGAGCTAGAACACCCACCACACACCAACTTATTGGTGGAGAGGAGACAGAGTGATGAGGAGACAATCTGTATAGAGTTTAACTCCAGTCAGCTCCCAAACACCTGCCTGGAAGTTAGTAATCATGAAGTTTGATTAGCTGGTTCTTGTGTTCTTGTGAAATGTCACCAGTCGCTGTCCAAATACTGTTCCAATTCATAATTCACATCTAGCCAAGTCCAGTTCAAATCCCCGGATGTGTTCTTGATCCGCTCCTTTTTACAGAGGATGCATCGAGAGGTGACTTGTGTGGACGTGAGACAGCCAGGTATCCCAGAATGCATCTTGCACCAACCAGCAAGCATCAATAGCAGAGGAGAAAACCCTCGTAATTTAAAAATACTACTTGGATAAGTTCTACTAATTAAAAAAAAAAAATTAAGGCAACTGATTGCATCTATTTTTTTAGGTTTGCAAACTTAAATATTAGTAAGGATAGTTAGTTTTTTTTTAAATAACTATAAATTACAAATAAACATTCATTTAAATCAATATATATTTAGTGTTTTGATCATCTTCATTTAATGACAACTTTAATTACTTCACTTTAATTATTTCACTTATGCAACTTAAAATATCCCTTTTATACATATAACATTTTTACTTTATCTAAACTTAGTTTTTTTTAAATTATATAATTTCATAAAACTTAAATTGTAGTAGCAATGTTACTTAAATATTTTGAGGCAACTGATTGCCTTGTTTTTTTTGTTTTTTTGTTGTTGTTTTTTTTAAGTTTCCTCTACTCAAATATCTACATTTTAGACAACTTAGACACACTGTAAAAGTCACCATGATGGTAACTCAAACTAAAATCAAACTTTAATAGAAATTCTTATAAATTAACATACACTGTAAAAAAAAACAAAAAAAACTAATTTTACAGAAAATAACTGAATTTTTTACGTTTGTCTAAAATTCCAAATAAAATGCAGCTGTTGTTTTAAGTATTGTGACATTAATGACAAATTGCAGTATTTCACATTTTTATACAGAAAATTGACTGTATTTTTCATACAGTATTTTTTTCTGTTTTCTTAAATTACATACAAATGTATGTAAAATTACAAATCTAATCTAATTAAACAGTAAAAAAATCAGTTAAATGATAAAACTGTCAAATGACTGCTAGCCCCCTGCTAGGTATTTCCTGAATTATCACGATCAAAAAATAAAAAAAAAAACAACCCAAAAACAGTCAAATTACTGGCAGCTTTGGCTGCCAAACAAAAACCATAAAATTAAAGTAAAATATGCTAATTTAAATAATTATGTCACCTTGATTGAGATCAGTGTTTGCTTTAGTTGGGCTCATGACCCTTGAGTTTTTACCATTAGCTTAAATGTGTTTTGATACACATTAGATCAGTGGTGTAGTCTAGTTTTTTGTAGTGTGTATAGACCCCTTTTGCGCGGACGTCACAGTTACGTCATGGCGCTAGCTGGAGGCAAAACAAACGGAAAACTGGAGGCGGCCAATACAAACCAGCACAGATTCGGCTACATAATAAGGAGCTTAAATTATTATTTTTATTATTAAATGTCATCTTGTTGTGTTGTTGGGTGCAAGAATCGATGAAAAATGAGTATGCTGTGTCTGGAATTTTTATTTCTAGAAAATATTCATATCATTCAAATTGCACCGTAGTGCCACTCTTTACATTGCCGTCGTCTTGGCGCTGGCTAGGCAGAACTGCGGATTGTACCACAGAAGTCTTTACATGACCATTCACATGACCTAGGTTTTTATTTAACACCGTGGCTAGACTAACAAATAAACAGACGTCACCCGAACAAAATATCCCGTTACAGTTTAGTAGTAATGATTTCATGAACTTCTTCACTGAGAAAATAGAAAACATCAGAACCACAATTGTAAACGTTCAATCTTCAATCGCGCCTTATAATTCAGCCTCAATTTTCCCCCCGCAAGAACAATTACAGTGCTTTACAACTATAGAACAAAAAGAGTTAAATAAATTTATCATTTCATCTAAAACAACAACATGTTTATTAGATCCTATACCAACTAAACTACTGAAGGAAGTGTTACCTGTAGTGGAAGAGCCTCTCCTCAATATTATTAACTCGTCTTTATCTTTAGGTCATGTTCCAAGAACATTTAAACTGGCAGTTATAAAACCTCTCATTAAGAAACCACAATTAGACCCGCATAATCTAGCAAATTATAGACCCATTTCAAATCTACCTTTTATGTCTAAAATACTAGAAAAAGTTGTGTCCGCTCAACTGGGCTCTTTCTTGCAAGAAAATGATATCTATGAAAAGTTTCAGTCTGGGTTCAGGCCGCATCATAGCACTGAAACTGCGCTCGTTAAAATCACAAATGATTTACTCTTAGCTTCTGACCAAGGCTGTTTCTCAATACTAGTTTTACTTGATCTAAGTGCTGCGTTCGATACTATAGATCATACAATACTTTTAGATCGACTACAAAATTATACTGGTGTTCAAGGACAAGCATTAAGCTGGTTCAAATCATACTTATCAGACCGCTACCATTTTGTCTATTTAAATGGAGAAAAATCGACCATAAGTCCAGTAAACTATGGAGTGCCGCAGGGATCTGTGTTAGGCCCTCTGTTATTCTCAATATATATGCTGCCACTTGGAAATATTATAAGGAAACATGAAATTAGTTTCCATTGTTATGCTGATGACACTCAAATATATATTTCATCACGGCCGGATGAAAACGCTAAATTATCCAAATTGACAGAGTGTGTTAAAGATATAAAAGATTGGATGACGCGTAATTTTCTATTATTAAATCCAGACAAGACAGAGGTAATACTTATCGGTTCAAAAAACCGCCCACAGAACCTCTCACAATACAACTTTGACATCGTAGGATGTCCTGTTACTTTATCCTCTACAGTAAAAGACCTGGGTGTTATACTCGATTGTAACCTGTCTTTTGAAAATCATATTTCGTATGTTACAAAAACAGCCTTTTTCCACCTTAGAAACATTGCTAAGCTACGTAATATGCTATCAGTTTCTGATGCAGAAAAGTTAGTTCATGCATTCATGACCTCGAGACTAGATTACTGTAATGCTTTATTAGCCGGTTGTCCTGCATCCTCTATAAACAAGCTACAGTTAGTCCAAAATGCCGCCGCTAGAGTTCTTACTAGATCAAGAAAATATGATCATATAACACCGATTTTATCATCACTACATTGGTTACCTATAAAGTTCTGTATTAATTATAAGGTATTGCTACTGACTTATAAAGCCCTAAACGGCTTAGCTCCAGTCTATTTAGCGGATCTTCTATCACCCTATAATCCATCACGCTCTTTAAGATCACTAAATTCGAGGCTTTTGGTCATACCTAGGATATCCAGATCAACCAAAGGAGGGAGAGCATTTTCACATTTGGCTCCGAAACTCTGGAATAGCCTTCCTGATACTGTTCGTTGCTCAGACTCACTCTCCAAGTTTAAAACTAGATTAAAGACGCATCTTTTCGGCCAGGCATTCATATAATATTGTTAATCTCACAGTTCAAACTACAATCCAGCCTCTAGTTCATAAATGCCAGAGGAGAACTGGCCCCCGACTGAGCCTGGGTTCTCCCAAGGTTTTTTTTTTCTCCATTAGGTCACTTGATGGAGTTTTTTCGGTTCCTTGCCACTGTTGCCTTTGGCTTGCTCAGTTGGGGATATTTTGGGGATATTTAATTTTATTCTATCAATCAATAAATTCCACTAGAAACAAACCTTGTTGTATTATTTTATTTTAATTTAATACTGTGAAGCTGCTTTGATACAATCTGTATTGTGAAAAGCGCTATACAAATATACTTGATTTGATTTGATTTGATTCAGCACATAGTTATAGGCATCTAAATATATATATATATGCCCTCAGTTTCTCTTTACCCTCGGTTTCTCTATCGGGTAGGTGTAGAAGTCAGGCCACTCAACTGGAGGTAGCGTTAGCGTTAACGTTAATCCTGTCAGATCGTCCATTGACTGAGCGTGTACGGTCATCTGGTTCCGTCCGTTAAAATTAACTTTTGCAAATAACAATCGCGGTCCTGGACAGTGAGTGACCTTGCACATTAAGACAAAATCGGATTTTCTCCAGTCATTGTTAAAAAACAAGCTAACAAAACTTGCAAACTAGCGTTAGTGAAGCGGCCAGAGGGATCTTTCTGCCTCCAGCTAAGCCCCGCCCACACAAATACATCACCATGTTTGCCAACTGTAAAAGAGTCTATACTCTGCCTCATACTTGCCTCATACTCATTTGAAAAAAAAAAAAATGGTGTTATTGTTTTGGCAAGTTTACTGTTTAAATTAAAACATGTATGAAAACTTGTGTTATATTCTTTTAAAATAATGTTTAAATATATTATTATTAGTAGTAGTAGTAGTAGTATTTCAAAGTACATTTTACTGTGCAATTTCTTTCATAATTTCTTTGAGTTAGAGCAAACTTTTATTTTTGTGGGTTGCTGACATTTGAGTTTCTGTGTGTTTTAATAGTATTTAACTATTATTATTTGGCCTATACTTGAAGTATACTATACTCTACTGTGCAATAGTAATATATTTCTGTTATAATTTCTCAAGTTATACCGAACTTTTGTTTGACAGGTTGTCGTAAAGACATTACAGTTTCTGTCTGTATATGATACAAATGAATGACTATAGTTTTATCAAATGTAATGGTGAAATTCTGGTGAAGTGACTCTCATAGCAGCTCTGCGATGAAGTTCACATGTGTAGCCTACTTCATGTCCAGAGGTGGGAAATCCAGGGGCCAAAGAGTAGAAGTCCTGCCATATGTTTATTCCACCCTTAAACTCAGTCAGCTGATTTCACTATAGTTCTCTCTCCTGCTGAATTAGCAAACCCAGGTGATTGGAACAAAATACTGAGGAGGACTTTTACTTTCTGAACCTGGACTTTACACCTCTGCATAGCAATGCCACATGTCAGCCAAGAGCAAATAAATAAACCAGAACTGGACCTTATCGTAGCCAAACAATCTGTGTATACTAAATATGGAGTAATTTCAGCCACAGCCTCAGATGAAATCAACTGAAGAGAAAAGAAGACATTAAATCTGTGAAGATCTCAGCAGAGGAGGATTAAACAACTCCACAAACAGCATTACCAGCTTCACTTATTACTAACCAGACTGACTTTATTTCTGTCAGACTTCTACAGAAGTTTTTATTGAGAATTAACAGAGTTTAACTCTAATGTGTTTCATTTGAAGTCACCATAACAGTGATTAGTGTTTCCATTAGTTGGGCTCTTAACTCTTATTATATCTTTTGTCTTCTTTGGCTGCTGTGACAGTGACATTTGCAGCAGCAAAGAAAGCTAAAGTGAAATGAGATCAGGTGATGATGGATACCTGTTGATGGTTTTATAATTATCATGAAATAGACTGATTCACTGATGTCTTTATAATCTAACAATTATGTTGATCCAGTAATATATTCACATCATAAACCCTTTGGCAAGCACCACTATTAATAAGTATGAGCAATAATAATAGTGATGCCTTGCCTTTGGCAAGCACCACTAATAAGTTTAAATTGGATTTCAGTAAGTTGGCTTTTTCAAGCCAACTTAATAATTCCTGATGAACTGATCATGTGTTATTGTGTCTCTTCTCTCAGACTCAGTCTTTCGTCTTCAGATGTTTCTCGTCTTCTGTCCAAATATTCTGATGTTTCTTGCTTTTGTCCTCTGGGGTTTTTCTGAAGGTCAGTGTTTCAGGACTGATGGTTTATCAATGCATTATGATGTGTTATTCATGTGTCTATATGTACAGTAATATGTGGTTTTCTCAGCTGTTTTTTACTCATTAATGCACATTAACAGTTGAACAATAATTACATTTAAATGATGTAATATTCTCAATATCCAGCCGGAAATCTTAAAAACATGACATTAATACTGTGAAGTGTCTTGTGTTACTGTTGTGTTGTTGTCAGTATATCAACATGTTCAGCGCTGAATCTCTGTGTGACTGAACACATTTATAATCTACACCGCTTCATTATGAAAACAGTGCATTAATTGTTACAGTCGACATCATGCTAGTGACTGAGACTGAAGCTAAAGCTACTTCTGAATATCATCTCAGCATGTGTCAGGGTCATGTCAGGGTCAGGGGTCATCATCAGCACAAAGGTCAAGGGTCAGGATCAGACAGAGACTGTGTTGTAATGTTGTGGATCTGTATTAATATTTTGTTTTTCTATGTTAGTAATTGTTGTTGTTTCTCTTCCTTTATTCCAGTTCTGTTTAAATCTGCCATCGACAAAAGTCTGAGTTATGCCGGATCTGAAGGTGTCATGATTATAGTCCTCTTTATAATGGCGCTCCTGCTAAACCTCTTCTATATTATTTTCTGTAAGTATTTCCTTCCATCAAGAGTCAGTGACAGATATGAGCTGTGAAATCATGTTTTACCAGATTAATGGAGTTAAAGTTACAAAATATACAAACCATAATATCAGCCCTGATTTATCAGTTAATTCCATAGACAAGGATTTATAAAGCATTTAAAGATTTATAAAGTTTATAAAGCAGATTTTATTCGCATACTCAAGAGTTTTACATGAGAAAGAGAGAGAAAAATAAAAGTGATGAAAGAATAGAATAAAAAAAGAAAGTAAACTAAATCAAAATGTACATTTTAAAATGTATGAAATGAGTAATAAAGAAAGTCACAGTCCATTAAAGGACATAAAGTGAGATGATGGTGTGAATCAGCAGGTAAAGTCATGAGTTTATCAAGTCTTTAGTTTCTTCAGTCTCAGGCCATCGAGTGATTTAAACACAGGACAGATTCTCCTGCGATCCACAGGATACTCAATTATCCATGATAGCACACCATATTAACATTACATTAGTGACATTATACAGATGTGTGTGTGTTTCTGGCGTGTCTCTGATTCACGGTCATTAAAAACCTGCAAATATCAGGGAATTTTCAAATTGTGATTTCCAGGCCATGACAAATCATGGAAATAAATGACATAATAGTGAAATATGGAATAGTTTTGCTCACATGACATGCAAGAAAAAAAAAGTAAATCATGCGCACGATTTAGCCTAACGTTACTACTTCTTCCAGCATGTCCTGTGCGGGCCTCCGTACTGACGCGGAATATGTGAGGAAATCCCTCTGATACTGTATAAATGAGAAATATTGCAGTGCTAAAGTCAAAAGACAACAGCATTTATTTAAAATAGAAATGTTTTGTACCAATATACTCTACCGTTCAACAGCTTGGGGTCAGGAATATTCTTTCTTTCTTTTTTTAAAAAGTAAATCAATACTTTTATTCAGCAAGCATGTGCTAAATTGATAAAAAGCGATAGTTGTAGTGTTTCTTCTCGTGCAGTGTATCCCATAAACTACAAACACAGAGAGTTATATCTCAGAACTGAATGTTCATTAATACAGAACAGAGCAGATACTGCTGTAACACACACTCACACACTCAGTCTACTTCACCGTCTGACTCCCACAACCCCCGTAACCCTCGCTGGCCCTCTAGTGGAGTCAATGTGTAATTACATCATAAATGCATTAAACTACACCGCAACAGTAAAGTATTTTCTATTTGAATTAAATGCTTTTCTTTTTTTACTTTTTGTTCATAATAAATCCTGAAAAAAAAAAGCATAAACCATTAAGCAGCTCAACTGTGTCCAACACTGATAATAAATCCTCATATTAGAGTGATTTCTGAAGGATCATGTGACACTGAAGACTGGAGTAATGATGCTTTTATTTTTTATTTATTTTTTGTTGTTGTTTTTATTAACAAAGCAAATACAAACAAATCAGGTACAATGTAAAAGTCTTACTACAACCTGTGCACGTCTTAGAAAACAAATACATAAAAGAACAGGGAGCATATTATAAATGGCAAAAATGGCATTTACATATTCAAAAGAAAATAAATCAAAAGGGCAATTATTCAATAAGATTGTTTATAAAAGAACCCAGTTTCACTGCATTCTTGTTATTAATCAATAATAAAGAGTTATAAAAAAGTTTCAACTCCTTCCTCCACTGCGTAATGTTAGGATTTATCTTGAAAAATCGACATTTATGTATGAAATGTTTACTTAACAAAATGACATTGTTAATACCAAAATCATTGTGATCATTGCGAAAAATACCAAATTTTATATCATTAATTGTTAGATTCATCATCTGAATTCCTTTGGAGATGAACAATTGTTGAAGGTCCTGCCAAAACCTTTGTACAACTTTACACAAACAAAAAAGGTGATCCAAATCTTCGGGTTCATCTTCACAGAAGCTACAGTTTCCTACATCCATTTTAAATCTCTGTTTTAAGAAATCATTAGTTGGATAAATCCTGTTTATAATTTTAAATTGCATTTCTTTCGTTTTTGGTGGGACTGGGAATTTTAAGTATTTACATCTAATCTTTTTTATTATCTCCTTTCCAAAGTCTTTGAGAATATAATCTCTTTTGAGAGAACTTGTTTGGCAGTTAAGTAAACTGTTTCTTATAAATTTGTTGTTACATTTGTAATTCTGAAAATTAATACCATTAATGTAAAGTTGTCTTAAGGTAGGAGTGACTTTTGAATACATTATATCCTGCTTAATCATAGCTACAAGTGATACTGGGAGAGCTTTCACGATCTGTTTAAACTTCTTTTGGGTACAACTAATTTGGAATTTGTCACAGAATTCAACATGTTGTAAAACATTTCCTTCCCCATTCATGAAGTGGGAAATAGCCCAGACACCTTTAGAGAACCATTCTGAAATAAAAAGAGATTTTCTATTTACCAATATATACCTATTATTCCAAATTGGTGTATTGTGTGGTGTGAAGTTATGCTTGAATATTAGTTTCCAATACAGAAGGACCTGTTGGTGGAAATCTGAAAGTTTTATAGGAAGCTTCTTAAAATCAAAATCACATTTTAGAAGAAAACTAATGCCGCCTACTTTCTCAAAAATCCAATTGGGAATATAAGACCACAATGAATTTTGATTTTGAATATAGTTTTTTAACCATCTAATTTTCAACATACCATTCATACAATCAAAATCTATTGCATTCCCACCTCCATCCTCGTAAGTTCTAATTAAATCCTGCTTGGCTATATAATGACATTTATTCCGCCATATGAAATCAAAATTTATTTTGTTGATAGTTTTAACTATTTGGGGTGTTATTGGAAGGGAGTAAGCTGGATATATTAATCTAGATAAACTGTCCATTTTAGTTAACAATATTCTACCAAAAATGGAAAGATCTCTTTGAAGCCATCTATTTAGAAATGATTTGCAGTTATCAACATTATCTTTTATGTTTCGTTTTTCAGAGATCGTTTTGTCTTTAGTCACCACAATACCCAAGTATTTGACTTCTTTTTTTACCTTTATGTTATATAATGATTGCCTAAATTGGTCTTTTAATGGCAATAATTCACATTTATTTAAATTTAACTGAAGTCCGGAGGCTTTTGAGAAAATATTGATAGCTTGTAATGCTATGGGAATTTGGAACTCATTTTTAAGGAACAAAGTTGTATCGTCAGCCAACTGACTTATAATTATTTGTTTGCCCATCAAATTCAGACCTTCTATCACACTGTTCTTAATTAAAATAGACAGAATTTCTGCCACCATTATAAACAACAGGGGAGAGCTTCCACATCCTTGCCTTATTCCTCTACCAATATTAAATCTTTTACAAGTCCCGTGTCCCAAAGACACACAACTATTTATATCAGAATAGAGCATATGTATAATATCTTTGAATTTGTCACCAAAACCAAAATAATGAAGTGTTTTTAAAATAAACTCATGCTCAACAGAGTCAAAGGCCTTATAAAAATCAAGGAAGAGTATAAAACCATCATCATCAATTAAATCACTATAGTCTAATAAATCCATAACAAGTCTGATGTTATTATGAATGACTCTTCCTTTTATAAAGCCTGACTGTGTCTCACTTATTATGTCTGCTATCCCTTTTTTAAGTCTAGATGCAATGGATCCTGAAAATACTTTATAATCTGTATTTAATAGCGTAATCGGTCTTAAATTGTCTAATTGCCGTTTGTCTTTCCCCGGCTTTGGAATCAGAGTAATTACACCCTGTTTCATGCTAGTCATCAATTCTTTCTTAACTATACATTCTTTTAGCGCTTCAAATAATATAATTCTCAAATCATCCCAAAAATATTTATAAAAATTGATTGTGAGGCCATCTGATCCCGGGGATTTATTTGAAGCCATATTCTTAAGAACTGCGTCTAGTTCATCAATTCTAAGTTCAGAGTCACAGATCTTTTTAAAAGATAAATCAGTCTGGGGGATTAGTGGACAAAGATTTTGAAAGAGATTATTACAGTCTACTTCCGAGAACTGAGAAGAATATAATTTAGAATAAAACATGTATTTCATTTTCTATGATTTTAGAATCTTTCCTTACCTCACCATTTACTAAGAGACTAGAGATGCAATTTTTTTGTTGTCGGCTTTTTTCTAGATTGAAAAAATAAGAGGAATTCTTTTCACCTGATTCAATCCACTTTGCCCGCGATCTCACGAAAGCTCCCTGTGCTTTGTCAAGATAATGTTGATCTAACTTGTTCTGCAATTCGACTAGTCTGCTTTTTTCTTCCGAGGTTAAATTGGTGTTGCTACAACATGTCTGTATTTCTTGTAATAATTTACTTTCCAACTCTTTATTTTTTTTGGCTAGTACTTTACTAAACTGAATACTGACTTCTCTAATTCTGAATTTGATGAATTCCCATTTGTTACTATAACCAATAATTGCGTCATCATTTTGGATTTCAGTAATTAATTCTCAGATTTTACTGCAATATTCTTCATTTTGTAATAATTTGGCATTCAATTTCCAAAAGCCTTTCCTATATGTTGATTTATTTGTAGGTTCTAATACTAGTTCTATGAAACAGTGATCTGATAAAGGTGCATTTGACATAGTTGTCTTTGTAACATGACTCATTATATTGTCAGTACCCAACCAATAATCAATCCTAGATTTACAACTTCCATTTGGTCTAAACCATGAAAAACCTGTTATTCCTGGGTATATTTTTCTCCAAATGTCACTAAAATTATTATTAGCCATAAAGTTATTAATTAGGATATTATATTGGGGTTTTCCAACTCTAGCTGGCCACCTATCAAGCCACTCATTTGGAGTCATGTTCCAATCCCCTCCACATAAAATATAATCTGTAGGATATCGACCTTTAAGCTCAGAAATCACCTTTGTTATATCATCTAGCATTGACTTATTTTGTTTATCATTATTATACCCATATACGTTAAACAATATTATAAAAGAACCTTCAATTTTCACCACAGCTGTCAACCAATGTCCTTCGTATCAGTCCGATGTGTGATAACATCTCCAGGAAAGTTATTAAAACAAATCGCTACTCCTCCGGATCTTGAAGAGCCATGGCTGAACAGGATTTTTCCGCCCCATTGATTCGACCAGAACGATGCATCAGCTTCGGAGGAATGAGTTTCTTGCAAAAAAAACAATGAGATTTTTGCCCTTTACAAAATAAAAACAATGCCTTTCGTTTAACGAGTTCTTTCAAGCCCCTAACATTTAATGAACCAAACGAAATTTTAACATTAAACATGAACTATCAAGAAAGAAAAAAATATAATAAAATAAAAAATAATAATAATTTAAGATACTTTTGACTGTGCTACTAAATAAAATAAAAATGCTCCATGTTAGAGCTCTCAAACCGCTCATGAAATCTCCACCTTTAAAGTCTTATCCTGAAGAAGTCTGTAATCCGTTGTCCTCAACACGACGTCCATCGAAGTACACGCACGACCCCCGAAAAAGAGTCCACTTTTCAGCCCAGAAGAGTTATATCATCCTGAAGAAGTCTTTAGCCCGTTGTCCTCAACACGACGTCCATCAATGTACGCGTAGGGCCCCCGGAAAAAGGCTCGCTTCCCCGCTTTTCTTGCTTGGTCAACCAACGGCCACAAACGCTCTCGTGCCTCCAAATCCTCTTTGGGTAACATCTCCGCAAAGCTGATACCTTCCATCCTGCATATTGGCGAGTCTTTGGTTTTCAGCCAAACTTCATCCTTCACATGTCTCAATGCAAACAGGATAATGACTTGCCTGGTGCGGTTATCCTCTCGTTTGCCAAGTCTATGAACAACATCCACCGCGCGCTCCATGTCTGCCGCATATTCTGGGGCAATTTTCTTCAGTATGGGAATGACGGTCGCTTTGAGGTTTTCATCTTTCTTCTCCTTTAGCCCCCTCACTCGGAGACACGGCCTCATGCTATATCGTTTCTGTTCCATCACTTGTTTCTTCAATTCTTTGTTTTCCTCCAGTAAATGGCTATTAGCCCTCTCCAATTCCAACACTTTCTTCTTAATCTCATTTATCTCTTCCGAGTTGAACTGCACGGTCTTGGTTAAACTAGCAATCATGGCGGTGTTCTGTCGGTTTTGTTCTTTAATATCTCCTAACTGCGACTCAATTCCAGTAACACGTTTTCCCAGCTCCAATATTGCTTCCAAAATATCATTATTTGAAGCTTGAGGATGACCGCTCTCAATGTTTGGCTTAGCTTTCTTTTCTTTTAAAGTCTTACTTGGAGTTGGCAGCGTCGAGTCTGGTCCGCGTTCCCGCTTTGACTGCAAAGTTACATCCATTGCACAATACTTATGCTCATCTTCCTTTGGCTTTTCTGATATTATAGGATTTGAAGAGGTCGGCGGCTGCAGAATTGCTGGTTTAAGTATCTGCTGAATATTCATCGTTTCAATTCGGGTGGAGTAAATTAGTTTAAATCATGAAAATCTGCGGTCTTGAAGAGAGCTCTCAAAAACGCAACTGTCTACTCCGCCGCCATCTTGGTACCCCGGAGTAATGATGCTGATGATAATTCAGCTTTGATCACAGGAATAAATTACACTTTACTAGATATTCACATAGAAAACATTTATTTTAAATTGTAATAATTGTTTTCTGTATTTATGATCAAATAAATGCAGGCTTGATGTGCATTAGAGACTTATTTAAACAACATAAAATAGTAATGTGCCCAAATGTTTGACCGGTACTGTACACACTATTATACTATTGCTGCATCATTATCAACACTGTTAAAATAATAAAGTCCTTTCACGTCGACACATTATAGCCTGTAGGTGGCGCTGGGCTTCACTGAACAACTATAGTTTGATCTAACTGTGAACGGTGTATCAATACAGACTAAACACACGTGACTTCAATACTTCCCATCACTGCTGCTTCTGGTGCTGGTGTTGTGCAGAGCTTTGTAGTCAATTAACATCCATTAGCTCAACGAGATTTAGATCGGTCGGCGTGTCACATGACAAAGGCATCGATGGATTATGTAATATTTTAAAATATGTGATATGTGGATTTTTAATTGAATCGACACACTACCTTTGCTTATTGAAAAAAAAAAGAAGTTTAAACATTGTTTGGTTTATTTTTTCCAGCCGTCGAGACATTTACTCACTGAAAGAACCATATCTGACTCGAGAGCATCGATTTAAAACACACAACTTTTGCTATGGTTACACTTGCCGTCCACACACACACACACACACACACACATGCACACACACACACGCCTGTGGATCATGAATCGACTCAAGTCAAGCGCTGTAAGATAATGCTGTTGTTTTGGCTTTCATATCTTTATGATAAATATGATGTGATCAGAACCAGCATTAGTGATGTCACAGCTCAACTAATCCCTCATTTCAATCTCTTTTATTTTCTTTTTAATGTGTCAATCATTTATTTATGCATATAGTCCCTGACCTCTGATCATAAATGCCAGATATCAGATCAACATGTGGATGATTTATTAATTGTTGTTTTTCTTCTACAGCGTTGATTAGATTAACTGTGGAGATCAGTGAATGGATCAGGGCTATAGTCAATGTTCTGGCTGGTATAGTCTTTGATGTTCTTCCTTCACTGCAGTTCATCCTCCTGTTCTTCAGCTTCGGCTCGAGAGGAGGTCAGTTTACATTCATCAGCTATTCATATTCATTTATGAGTAACAGTGCAAGAAAACATTATTAATTGTTCAACAGTATTAACATCAAATCAAGAGAAATCTGTGGAAATATTCCAGACGCATCTGAGGCCACATTTACACATAGCTGGGTATTTAGAGAAACGAATATTTCCCCCCCATCGTTTTCAAAAAAGTTGTCGTTTACATAAACCCGCATAAATACGCCGTCGAGCGCCATCATAACTATGCCAAACCTATGGGCGGCAGTGTAGGGAGAAGGATAAAGCCATGCAAGCCAATCAGAATCCTCAAAATCGACAACAACGAATAGCATGAGCGACTTCCTGTTCCTTTCAAAACAACAGACATGGCGCGAGGTTCATGACGTAAGCATTTTCTGGCGCATAATGTGACGTTTGAGAACCTAAAACCCCGTTTCTCCCAGTTGACATGGCAACACATAACCGGCGTTTTCAGAAATCTCCACTTTGGCCGGAGTTTTTAGAAATAATAGTTTTCTGGGATAAAAACGGCGTTTTCGTGTAAATGACAGGCCAAAACGCAGGGAAATATCTGCGTTTTCCCATCGTGTAAACGGGGCCTGAGATGTTAATGCTTCATTCACACTCACTATTACAGTATATTGATCTGATTATTAATTACAGTTTATCTGAGGATGAAAGAGAAAAGTGTTTTCATAACATAACTTTACAATATTAAAATTGTCTTTAAAATGCAGCATTTATTTCAAACAAGTTCATTTCATTTCTACAATAAAGTTGTACAACACGATTCTATTAATGTGAACTTCACACTCTTCCTCCGTGTTGAACACACACACACACACACACACACTCTTCCTCCGTGTTGAACACACACACACACACACACACACACTCTTCCTCCGTGTTGAACACACACACACACACACACACACTCTTCCTCCGTGTTGAACACACACACACACACACACACACACACACACTCTTCCTCCGTGTTGAACACACACACACACACACACACTCTTCCTCCGTGTTGAACACACACACACACACACACTCTTCCTCCGTGTTGAACACACACACACACACACACACACACACACTCTTCCTCCGTGTTGAACACACACACACACACACACACACACACACACACTCTTCCTCCGTGTTGAACACACACACACACACACACACACACACACACACTCTTCCTCCGTGTTGAACACACACACACACACACACACACACACTCTTCCTCCGTGTTGAACACACACACACACACACACACACACTCTTCCTCCGTGTTGAACACACACACTCTTCCTCCGTGTTGAACACACACACACACACACACACTCTTCCTCCGTGTTGAACACACACACACTCTTCCTCTGTGTTGAACACACTCTTCCTCCGTGTTGAACACACACACACTCTTCCTCTGTGTTGAACACACACACACTCTTCCTCTGTGTTGAACACACACACACACACACACACACACACACACTTCCTCCGTGTTGAACACACACACATTCTTCCTCCGTGTTGAACACACACACACACACACACACACACTCTTCCTCCGTGTTGAACACACACACACACACACACACACTCTTCCTCCGTGTTGAACACACACACACACACACACACACACACACACACACACACTCTTCCTCCGTGTTGAACACACACACACACACACACACACTCTTCCTCCGTGTTGAACACACACACACACACACACACACACTTCCTCCGTGTTGAACACACACACACACACTCTTCCTCCGTGTTGAACACACACACACACACACACACACACTTCCTCCGTGTTGAACACACACACACTCTTCCTCTGTGTTGAACACACACACACACACACTCTTCCTCCGTGTTGAACACACACACACACACACACACTCTTCCTCGGTGTTGAACACACACACACACACACACACACACTCTTCCTCCGTGTTGAACACACACACACACACACACACACTTCCTCCGTGTTGAACACACACACACACACTCTTCCTCCGTGTTGAACACACACACACACACACACACTTCCTCCGTGTTGAACACACACACACCCTTCCTCCGTGTTGAACACACACACACACACACACACACACACTTCCTCAGTGTTGGACACACACACACACACACACACACTAGGGGGCAGTGGACACACACACACACACACACACTAATTTATTGGCCCTGTACCGAATGGCACTTCATGAGCACTTTCGGTCTTGTGGACTTACAGTGGCTGCCTCGTGCGCGTGTCCGTTAAGTCCGTGAGAACGCAGTGTGTCCCATTTCTCATTTGTAGATCTCAGAAGGGTGTGAGCGAGCGCCCCCGTGTGGTCGATTTGCGCCCTCGATGCGCACTTTTGCCGAGTCAAAGCGGCATTACGTCACGAAAGTGCGGACTCAGAGGAAGACTGCGAGTGCTTAGGGTGCCATCTGGGACACGGCCCACCACTGTAACACACACACTCTTATAACTTAAAGTTATTGTTGTCTTTGTTGAGTTTGCAGATTGTACAGTGTGTGTGTGACAGAAATAAAACACATTTTTGGATCTGTAAGATTTTTTAATGTTTTTAAAAGAGTCTCTTCTGCTCACCAATGCTGCAGTTATTTGATGAAAATACAGTGATATTGTGAAATATTATTCCACTGTAAATCAGCTGTTCTCTGTGTGAATATACAGTAAAGTGTAGTTTATTCCTGTGATCAAAGCTGAATTACAGCATCATTACTCCAGTCTTCAGTGTCACATGATCCTTCATGATCTTCTGCATCTGTTATTTGTTGATTTTAGTTCTGCTTTTAACACAATTATCCCTTTTAATTCAGAAATTGCAGA